>ML797541.1:25018-79945 GCA_009831015.1 Picea engelmannii
CCCAGTTCAAACTATATTGCTAGAACTTGACGAGGAAGGAAAAATCATATTGGATCATGAAGCCATCACTGACACAAGAATTCGCCAGCTCAGGAATAGATCCATTTCAGAGTATCTCATTAAATGGGGGAAACTATCGGCTGAAGATTCCACTTGGGAAGATGAGTGTTTTATACAGAAGCATCCAGAGTTAATCAAGCGTTGTGGAAAACACTTGTCTCAAGGGGAGGGGCATGTTAAGCCATAAATAGTGGCTCATTACCCCTTAATTAGGGCATATTATATTAGTAATGTTATTTTATTTATGTCAGCTTTAGTCCATTAGTTCTAATTATACCTCCTAGTCTCCTATATATACCAAGGAGACATTTTCATTTTGAATCATCTTGTAATTGTACATTTATGTGGGCATAAGGAGGTTTCCCCCTCGAAGAGGCTTATTATCTGAGTTTCTCTCTTTTTCAAGGCATTGAGTACTTATTCTGAGGTTTTTCTATGCTATATTGATATTTGGTTCTTAACAAGCAGACACTCTAGTCCAGCAGAGCAGTTCCTACGACACCCTTGACAATTGAAACAACAAGAACAGGTGATAAGCCCACCCAATTACGCCAAATCGCCGAGAAAGTCGAAGCTCGCCTTCGACAAGCTCAAAAAGACACAGCGCAAGCCACCCAGGCTTTGGCACAAGTATAGAGTGCACATATAGTACAACAGAGGAAGGAAGAACAGGAACAACATGCCTTATGAGCGAAGTGGGAGGAGGAAAAAGCACAGTTATAGCAGAGCAACTTGAAGTACAGGAAAGAGTTCATAGATCACTTTGTTCTGTGATGGTCATTGAAGTGAAAATTGAAGAACGTGTACCAAAGCAGGTGGCACAACTTGAAGAAGTAATCCAGCAACTTCAGCAGTGTGTCGCAGATCTGGAACTTCGTATCGTGCTCGAGACTCCACAAGAAGTAAGAGATTGGAGGAAAGCAACTGCCCATAGCGTAGTTGGCCGATGAAAAACCTTGGCTTTGGAATGTAAGAAGTTGAGCACTAGAAGTGCCCAGATCTATGAGAACCTCACATAGAACCAAGAATTACAAACATTAGAAGCACAGCTCCAAGAAGCAAAGGAGCATGCAGATACCCTACAGGCGTAGTTGAAGGCCTTGACCCCATTCGAGAGAATGAAGCGATTTCCAAAACAATGCACTGCCCAACAATAGGTACACATGCTGCAAAGTAAAGTGATGGAAGTCTCTCAACGACTTCAACCACTCCAAGAGAAAGCATGCCAACTATTCACTGAATTTGAAATCCAGGCAACCGAGCTTGAACAGGTTGTCATCAATACAGAACAACGCATGGAAGGACCAGTAAATGATACAGTGATCCAAGAGTTCACTAAGAAATACGTTGTCACACTACAACAGGACGAAGTAGCTTGGGCCAAGCTCAAGACATTCGAAGTGGAGCTGATCAGACCAGAGTGACTCAAGATGAGTCACAGGTGAGTGTTGGGGGCCTGTTGGCCCTTGACCAAGTTTTGTGGAACACTTGGTCATATTTGACCATTTTTGGACATCGACACCCTGTTAAAGATGGAGCGTCAGGCGAAGCAGAGATCACAGGATATCGACCCACTTTTGGGGACCTTTTAGGGTTTTAGGTTAACGTAATGGGAAAGGGATGTCGGCCCATGGGTTTACCCATGCTTAGGCCTATGTTGTAAAGTATAAATAAGTAACTAGGCAATGTAAGAGGATTCGATGGCTTAGTGCTAGTAATCAAATCTGTGTGATCGAATGTAAATGATTTGTGCATGATTGTAAGAGGCTTGTAGAGCTGAGTGTAAGTGTTGTAAGTGTTGAGTGCATGGATTGTAAGAAGGCTTTGTGTTAGATTTACTCTGGGAAGGAGGATCTGGTGTGGTGCGCGCAGATCTCTTGTCCTATGCAGAGTACAAGTTGAGATCTTTGTTGTAATCATATTAACTAAAGCTAATAAAGAAGAAGAAGACTTTGTGGGCATAGCCCTAGGGTGGGGGTGAACCACGTAAACCTGTGTTTCATGCTTTGTGTTGTTGCTTCTATGTGTTTTCACTAACTTGTTAAGTGTTATGCCATGATTAGATAGATTTTCTTATGCTTTGTGATTCTCTATATTTATACGAATAGTATATCTGATGTGTATGAGAATTCTTAGTGTTGATCTACAGGATCTAATATGTTTTGTTATTGCTAAGCACTGAAATATCTTATATCTGATCAAGTACTGTGATGTTATGTCTTGTTTGTGAAGTACAATAAGGGTGAATAGTGATGAATGAACGATGCTAAGTGTTATGTAAAGGATATAATCACAGATCTGTGTCCCAACTAAGGTTGCAGACACTTGAGTCTTGCAACCACCTCTACCTCGAGTGAGAATTCATCTACTTCGTAGGTGTTGCTGAAAGGGTCAGTAGTTAGGGATTTTTTGGTGCACTCTTGAGCGTTGAACCCTGGGCTTGCCCCTGTGCCAACATTTTTGTTGAGTTAAAAGGTTAGGAAGGTTGGTAGTATGAAAAATATTTTGAAATTGAGATCTAATCTTGGTATAGGTTGGACAATCTAAGAGAAAGTTATTTTCATCTTAAACCTTCTTAGTGTCACAAAGGTGACACACTCTTTCATCCCATGGAATTTTAGGAATTGACCAATTTTAGTGTCACTATGGAGCTCATGAGATATTGTTCTTATCTTAGCAATGTTTATTTTTTTCTTTACACTTGTAAAACAGAGAGATAATTTTGTCTAAACAGAGAGATAATTTTGATCTTCTAGATTAGGGTTTATTACACCCTTATAATACCTTAATTGTTTTTCCCTCTAACTCTTTGTCACACCACATTTTCTCCTTAAATTTTTATTTAATAATATTTTTAATAGTATCCTTATTAAACAAAATGGTTTGTTCCATGATCCTCCAATGGCTTATCCAAGACAAGGCATCTTTATGCCATGCTCACTTGATTCAAATGTGTTTACGAGTGGAATTGGAAGAAATTTTATGAATCCTATTGTCTTCCATGTTGTTTAAATTGATCTTATACATTAGGTGTCTAGTCATAGCCATGCTTTTGAAAATTGGGGAAAGGCTTGCCTCTAAGAGGAGGATGGGATAGGGCATATTTCGTTTAATTTTGAGATTATATGTTATAAATTCTTTTGGATTTGCTAGATATATTTCTTTAGGATTCACGAAAGATACTACATCCACAGACTTTGCATCGATATAGAATAACATGTGTAACAAGAGTTTCAAAGAGGATTTTCTTCTTATCTCATATCCAAAGATCGATTTATTTACAATTTTTTTCAAGCCCATAATAAGATTTACATCCCCCAATAATCCTTTTCTCAATGCTATAATTTTAGTTGAGTTTGTGGTGCAAGTCAATTCCAATATATTTTTATGAAGTTAGTTCCTCCAAGTTTTTGTTGTCATATACAAAGTATCATAAGTGATCTTATTGGGTTTAATGTTCATGAAATTCATCTTGTGAGTATTAACAGTCATACACATATTTGAGCGAAAATCCTTGAGGATTCTTAGTTTCTTTCCAAGATCATGGGGAATCCTTGCCATAAGAATGATATCATCAACATAAAGAAGAATATTGATGACTATGCCGCTGAGAGTAGGGCCGACACAATGTGCTTCTTCAAAGCAATCTTCTAACTTGTCAATGTATATGTCAAAAAGGGTAGGGGAGAAGGGACAATCTTGCTTGAATCCAATTTCTACAAGCCCTTAGTGTTCTCATACAACCTTCTTTCATCAACCCTCAACTCAAAAAGAAAGTTTATCTTTTCCAACCCATCCCAAAAGTTTTTCATGGGAATCGTATATTATCATATCAAAATATTAATACCTCAATATTTTCGAACATCAATGTATTAATATTTTATTAATATATTACTTTCTTAATTATTAATATTTTGTTAATGTATTAGTAATATATTAATGTACTAATACTTTATGATTTCTTATTTATTTCTATTACTTTATTAATGTATGGATATTGTATTAATGTAATGAATATTTTATTGGTTGTATTAATGTATTAATAATGCATATTTACTTTATTAATGTACTATTAATACATTAATACCTTTTTAATCTATTACTTCATTATTAATTTATTATTATATTAATAATGTATTAATATTTTATTAATGTATTAACATTTTGTTAATGCATTTTTGATACTTTATTACGTTATTTATGTATGAATGTTTAATTAATGTATTAATTAATAATATTGTAATATTTTTTTAATTTATTAATACTATATTAATGCATTAATTTATTAACAAATACTTTAAAGGTTTAAAGTAAATAATATATTATTAACAAATACTTTAAAGGTTTAAAGTAAATAATATATTATGAATGTATTAATATTCTATTAAGTTGATAAGGTCATAGTATCGAATGAATTGATTAATTCATTTTTTAATTACAAAATATGATTTCATGGTCCTGAATTGAAGATGTTGGCATATTCTTCCTCTTACACTCAAATAAATGAATGAGATTTCCAGAATTAATTTATTTTATTTATGAATTTCATTATGTTTACTTTTTCACTTTTACTAAATATAATTAAAGAATTACTAAGTCGTTATCAATTGCCTTAGAAAATAATTTAGCAAATCGAAACAAGATTACTTAAGTTTTAACATTTACTTCTTCATTCTTAATTTTTTACATTTTATAATGGTAACACCTATAATTATATGAGGTATTCACATGAACACACAATAGTTTAACATTTACCTTTTAATTTTTAATTTATGAGTTTCAAAAATTCTAACGCCACGAAGAGAAGTGGATTAACCGATGTCATAATGTTGGATGCCATGGGAGAGGAGTGGATTAGCCAGGGTTAATATTTTTTCTAGGGTAATATTCTAAAATCTCTTTCACTCTTTCAACCAAATCGTATTCAATTTTGAGACGCATTTGGAAGTTTGATTTCCTTCTATTATAAATATGGATGATGTCTATGTTTTATTCATATTGTGAATTTTGGTAGCTAATGACAATCATGAACGACGATTGAAACATGCTTGGATTGAAAAATCAGAGAGTTGATAATGCAACGTTCTAAACAAATCAAGGCGGCGTTGTTGAATAACTCCAAGTAATATTAAGTTGAAAGCATAGGTTCAACTTAAATGGCCGAGTTATTCTTGATAATTTTTTAGGTGATAGCATTCTAAATGTTTTTTTTTAAAACAACAATAGAAGGGAAACTCAGAAAATTTAAAAGTTGTATTCATAACCTTTGGAAGATGATGCCTTGAATGATGATGAGCATTGATTGCATGACATTCGAAGAAGAAGACATTAGCCATGATATTACTGCACATGTAAACCATCTCTAGTTTTCTGTTATCTCATTCAAGCATTTGTGTGGAAAACAAATCAACATTGAAGATTGTTTTAAATATCTTCTCCATATAATGTATTATATGGTTAAAAATATGCCACGATATCATTGATGTGTTTAGAGCTTTTGACAAATGGTTTTGTTTACAGCAAATTGATGGGTTTTAAAACCTAAATATGCTTCAAAACATTGTTTTGATTTAAAAAAATTTAGAACCAAAACTAACTTCAAAACAATGTTTTGTTTAAAAACTTAAATTTAATCAAATTTAAATGAATTTGAAAATAGTGTTAGTTTCAATCTCATCCACATTTCAGTTTATTAGATTAGTTTCACATTGCTATTTTTCTCCAAAATGTTCTTTCAACAATGTCAAGAATGAAAAACAAATACACTTACTTTATAAGCATAAGAAAGAGTGAAAAAAGAACAATTACATTTTCACATTTTGTAAATAGTGCATTGCAGAAATTGTTATGTTATTTTAATCAAAAGTTTAAATCGTTTCTCCATTAAAAAATCAGAAGGCAATAACAAAAGTTTTTTGGGGATTTATTAATGAAATGGTTTTTTTTTCGGATTATCATCTCTTTATTGTGTATAGAGGGATAATTTCACAATGATTAATTAAATATTTTTAAATGATTCAAACTTTGATGATCCACAATATTTGTAATGTTATCTCAAACACTTCACTTTTTTTCATCTCCACCTTGACGGTCGCTCAATATATTGATTCCCCATATGTAGTTCCTAGCCATGCAACTTGTATCCTCTCATCCTCCTTTGTACCTCAAGAGGATGATAAAAGGAGCTATGGATCCTGTCAAGTGAAAGCTGGTGTATAAACAAAAGCAAAGTGAAACGAATTGTATAAAAAAAAAAATAGACCTATGATTAGGAATGATGTTAGCCTAATTTCCTCACAATTGATTTGTAATTTAGTAGCAAGACCACTAGATTCACAATGACTAGTAGCTTATTTGTAATTCAGTGGTAGGGCCACCAACTTCATAATGATAAAAAACACACCAAATTTGTTATTTGTTCTTTGAAATATTATCATATTTTTTTAAATATTATTAGATAATGTCTTGAGTAAGAACATATTCAAAGGTTGACTCACAAAATGCCATTATCTATTGGAAAACATTGGTTGTGCAAAATTATTTAAGAACCTACTGAGAACATTTTTTGTTTGGAGTTATACATCCCAATGTAGTTAATGCTTTTATATCGTTCATTCTTGTACATTGTTATGACATCATCTCATTTCTTTGTTGGATTTCAATTACAATTTTCTGACTCGAAATGAGAGTAGATAACCTAATTGTCGCTATACTTAACAAATTCCAATGGGATGTGTTGAAGCAAGAATTTTTGGGAGAACAATGCAATAAATGAGGCAGATCAGACCAAGAACGAGAGAATGCCACATTCTTATGAAAAGTATTGTGAGTGACATGATTTGCATAAATCTGGAGTAAATGTGAACAAACCTATCCATTCTAGGGTTAGGGTTTTGGGATGTGTTGTAAGGGTTTTAACATGATTTTGTAATATAAATAAGATGTATGTGGTAGATAGAGGGATTATCCAATTATTAGAGTGTGAGTGCGATAATTCTATTTTGGAGAACCTATTTTGGAGCTTTTGTGAGTTAAAATTTGTTTTTAGATCTATAGATTTCGGATGAAGTTGAAGTAGTTGAGGGTCAGGTCACAAGATATGGGATCTTGGTGAGATCTGGGTCCTCCTCACTAATCTATATTATGATGTAATGTGCACAATGCCTTTTGATGAATAAAAAAAGAAGAAAACTATCTTTGTGGACATAGCCCCACAAGGGGTGAACCACGGTAAAACTATGTGTGCAATGTGTTTGAATGTTTTACTATTTCTACAGTTATGATTGAATGGTTATATATATGAATGAATGGTTTATTTACAATGCGCACTAGAATAAATATGAAAATGAATGAATGGATCTGATACTATAATTGAATGCATGGTTAAGTAGAAATAAGAAGTAAGAAATAACATCCCCCAATCCCTTCCATGAATGTAGACACCTGTGTCATACAGTCCCCCATAAACCATCTCAGGTGAGACTGTATTTTTCACTATGTACATATTTTATCCTTCTGGTTTACTAGAAGGGTCAATGGTGATAAGGGTTTTGTTGGAGAACTAAGGTAGAACCCGAGTCATCCCATAAGTCCAACAAATGGTTCTGTTGCTGGCAAGAACTCAAAAGGTGAGCCAGGAAGGAGTTTGGTGAAGAAGATACAGTAATAGAAAGGGGTTCTTAGGCCATGGAACCCTACGAAGTAAGACATTGAAAGATTGTTAGAGATAAAGTAGTTGGAGTTCGCGTAGAAAGACAATAAGGGTTCCAGGTATACACCACGCCAGTACCTGCAAAGGTATGTGTTTACTGATTTGCATGAAGCATATTTTTGTTTCTTTCCAGAGTTATTACAGGAGTGGATATTAAGGTTGAAAGGTACCCATCTGACTAATTGGATTAGAACTGTAGTGTGGGCTGCTGAAAATATCCTGCGGTTGGAAAGGGTTAATAATAAATTCATGCGCGTAGTGTGTTTTTGGTTAGACAACATTACTGTGGGGTTTATCATTGAGTTTGCAATAGATAAAGCGAAGTCATACACTGTTGTAGAGAAGGATTTGTTGAAGGTACCCAGAGGAAGGTATATTAGGTCTCTTTACATGTCTATCAAGATCTTATTACATGATAAAGGCATGATGACCATGGAATCAGACAACTATATCACTTTGCACGCATGGGGAAGTTGGGGAAAGCACTAAGGAATATTTGAGAAATGGAGAAGGTTTTGGAGGGTAGCCAGAAGAAGGAGGAAATATAACCCATCATGATGGATGATGAACAGACCAAGGAAATCATAAGGAAAGTAGGTGTGACGTGTAGCAGACAACCCTACCTGTATAGGATGAATAATAAGAAGAGGTATATAGCAGAGCGAGAGAGCTTGGATGTCTATGAGGAAGAGGTAGAGGATATCCACGCCATGTGGCATATTGAGGATATCTTGTGTGCCACATATTAGAGAAAAACCATAAGTCATGGGTCCGGCGTAGAAGAAGGCTCTCAATTCTAGATATGAATTATTGTGGAACCCACAACCCCATGTGCAACTAA
Source organism: Picea engelmannii (assembly GCA_009831015.1). Lineage (NCBI taxonomy): Eukaryota > Viridiplantae > Streptophyta > Pinopsida > Pinales > Pinaceae > Picea > Picea engelmannii. Next base: position 33,631 of record ML797541.1, read on the forward strand.
CATAACTAATGAAGAAAAATCAGATAACCAACATGTGATTAGTAGTAGGATAATTTTTTCAGGATGTGGGTCCAGTAGCAAAAGTGCAAGTTCAACAAGTAGAAGTCAAGTCTCTACACTACGCGAAGGTGGTAATTCAACAAATTTCACAATGGACCTAGAAGATCCAACCATCATGTGACCATAGTTCTAAGGGGATGGGTCAAATGATCCAGAAAAACATGTTTTCATCTGTGAGAAGTTATGTGTAAAAAAACATATTACAGACGAGGATACAAAGGTTACGTTGTTGGAAATCACTTTTATAGACCATGGATTAGATTGGTACATGGGTCTCTCAACAAATAGCCCAATGAACACCTACAACTGTAGCATATGTTAAGAGGCAGTTAATAAATGAATTTAGGAAACCTAGCTCAAAATATTAGTTTATGAATGAAATGATAGAGATCAAGCAGAAACCAGTAGAATCGGTTTGGGAAGTGGACCGGAAATTTAATAGGTTAAAAGGTAAGTTAAAATACACTATTACTGATACACAATATAGACATTTCTTTTTTAATTTTTTGTTTCCACACTTGAAGTATCCTTTGAGACAACAAAAATTCCAAAGTCAGGGTGAGGCCCTGCAGGAAGCCTTCCACATAGAACAAAACCAATTCAAGCATAAAGATCCAATTGTGGAAGAGTTGAAGCAAGATATGAAGAACTTAACATTCCAGTTAAATCATAACAAAGGAAAGGATAAAAGACAAGATATATGGTGTACAATGTGTAGGACAGAAGGTCATCACAAGAATGAGTATCCATTATTTTCATAGTATATTGGAGTGGGTATTCCAAACCATTTAGCTTCAGGAGGACCATGGTGTGATATTTTCAAAACACATGGGAGTGATCCCTACCACTGCCCCCTTATGCATAAATATCAGACAGTCCCGAAGAGTACATTTTGTAACTTTTGTAATTCATTTGGACATGAATAAAAGGACTCTAGAACCTTGGAGATGATGAAAGAAAGGATTGAAGATACATATGGGGTGCAAGTTGAACATGTAACAATACAATATGTGCAACATTTGCATTATAACATTGCCCAACATCCACACTACAATCTCATGCAACAGTTTGCAGCACAACCATAGTATAATGCACAATAGTTTCGAGGGAAACAATAGTATAATCCTGTAAAATAGTGTGTAACACAACAATAGTACAATAACTTGTAGATGTTTTGTAATAAAAGACATCATTATAACACACCATGTGGAGATAATCAGGGAAACATAGGAGGCTTCAGAGGAGGAGGTTGTGGAGGAAGAGGATTTGGAGGAGGTTGAGGACCAGTAGTGTGTCATAACTACCAGAAATGAAGGAACTATGCAAGAGACATCCCACAACCACCTATGACATGTATGTATTGTTGTGCAAAAAACCATGAAACAGAAGATTGTCCAACACTATTGATAAAAATAGAGGACAAGAGGAACCAGACTAATTAGAATGTGCAATGGATCAGGGTGGAAAATAAAGAAGATGAAGGGAAGATGATTAACATACTGACTAAAGGTGGAGCCAAGATAGGATAAGATGCAATCAAGAAGGATCAGGAATAGTACCAGTGGATTAGGAATAATACAATGCATGAACAGAAGTTTGATGCGCACAAACAAAAAGAGATATTCAAAGAAGCTAGACAAGAGATCTTGAAGGAAAATATTGTGTGAACTTCAGGAAAAAAGCCAGTAGATGAGATATTAGACTATGACATGCCTTCATTATTTGATCAAACCAATCAAGAGCGGTATTCAAAACAAGTAAGTAACTTAAGAAACTTTTCGGGAGCTTTTGTCAAATTGTTGAGTGATAACAATTCCTTACAAGTACTGCATAATTTATTAGAAAAGTGTAATCCTGGGGAAGAGGGCATAAAAAGAGTAAATCAGGTTTGAAAGAAGAGAAGAACCAGTAGGGAATTTAGATTGAGTTATAACATAGGATATTTCAATATGGGGGATATTATACCAGACTTAGTATCTGAAGTCAATGTTCTACGAAATAAAACCTCTGACTCTATGGGAGAACCATAATTAGGGTATTCACCTATTCAGTTGAAGTTGGAAAATCAAAACAGAGTGGTGCCAATAGAAAGGTGAAGGGGATTCTGGTAGATCTAGATGGTGTGTGCACCATGGATAACTTTGAAGTCATTGACATAGTTGAAAATACTTCTCCATATCCAACATTCTTGGGTTTGTATTGGGCCTTTGATAACCAGACTATTATCAACTTGAAGATATGGAAGGTGATATTCAAGTATGGAGAATACATAGTTATTTCACCATTATATCCCTAAGAAGGAGGAAGGTATGTGGAAACTGTGACGGATAATATTCTTACAAAATATGCGAATCATCACACAGAACTACCACGCGCGAAGAAGATTATATCAACCCAACTGCATATGGCATGATTAGTTGGAGGAGTATTAGTTCTTATGCTTTAGACTCTAACACAGGACTGGAAAACTAACAACAATGATTGCATGGGTTATCTACCAGGAGATGTGCCAGAATGGCACGTTGTAACATCTCACTCTTGCGCACACTTCTGATGTGACTTACTCTTTAAGGACACTTGTGTGCAAGTGATCCGTTTATTATATGAGTGATTTCTTCGCTTATGGATTCTGATGATGAGATTATGATTTATGATGTTATGTTATGTTATGTTATTATGTATAGACAGGTGCTATTGAATGGTTTCTCCTGAGTGTGCAGGACTCTTGATAGGTTGAAGATGCCAATGACATCGATGGACCTCCTTGGACTTTGGATTGAGTCAGGGAGTGGACTATTTATGGTTTTCATATTTATGTTATTTCATATGTGACATATGACGGATATAATATGATTTTGTTTATGGATCGTTGACATGTTTGTTGATGGATGCAGGCTGACAATAGATTGCTAATCATACTCACATTTGGAGTAGAAAGGTCATGCACAACAACCAGATTTATTGAGGGAGAGGTGTGGTAGAAACCCTGCCATAGCCTACTAGCACTCACACCATGGCTAGAACTGTAGGTTAATGATTACCTAGTTCGAGATATCCACGATTTCGTGAGGGAAGACTGTGGAAGTCGCTCATGATGATTCTAAGGGGCGCACCATAAGAAAATAAGAAGAATATCTTTTTGGACATAGAAAAAGGGGGTGAACCACGGTAAAAATATGTGTGAAATGTTTTTTAATGTGTTACTATTTCTGAGGTTATGATTCAGTGGTTAGATAGATGAATGAATGGTTTATTTACAATGTGCACTAGAATAAATATGTATATGAATGAATGAATGAATGGATCTGATACTATAATTGACTACATGGTTAAGTATAAATAAGAATTAAGAAAGAACATCCCCCAATCCATTCCATGACTACAGACATGTGTGTCCTGCAATCCCCCATAAACCATCTCAGGTGATACTGCATTGTGCACTATATGCGCAGTGTAGCCTTTTGGGTTACCAGAAGTGGTGATGGTGATAAGGGTTTTGTTGGAGAAAGGTAGAACCCGAGTGAGCCCATAAGTCCAACATGATATCCTTGTGATATAGCTCCCATTCTTCAACTATATTTTTATATCTCTTTCTAACTCTATTAAAAGCAGGTAGGATAAATTTCAGGCCATCCATAACATTATCCTTAACATGACCTTAATGTAGAATCTCATTGTTTTTTGAGTGAAATTTATTTGTTGATAAATTGTGTTTTATATTTACAAATCACTAACCAATTTTATTTTCTCCATAGTGTTATAGATTTTTTTCTTTTGAAAAAAAAAGAAAAGGGACGAAGACTTCTAGATGCAGTGATGAACATGCAAATTAACTTATAAGGTTCAGGTTGTCATAGTCGATGTAGGTAAGCTCAACTTTTCATTACATTTATTGCAAATGAGAGTTCATCATTTAGAGCAGAATTGATTAAACACAAAAGACAATTTCTTAATTGTTGACATTCTTAATGTTTGCATTCCACCGTTCTCCTAAAAATTGTGTTTCAAGAAGTAATTAACCTATGAAATTAAATCATCTCCAAATACTCATAGAACTAACATAAATTTATATCACGTGTTTCCCTTCCATAACATCTTTTTTTTATTTTGCGGTTTACTTTTTCACATTTAATTAAATATGATTAAAAAATTACTTGTTTTCTAGGAGATTTCCACAATTGGTGATTAGTTATTCATTGTGCTTAAGACATTAGTCATCAGGCTTCCATTTATCTAGAATGACAGGTCTCGAGCTATCGCAAGGTAGTATTTTCATTTTTTTTGTTTTTGGTGTGATCCAAAGTAGGTGATGCCACGTTTAATATGATTCGCTCTCAGTTTCATATGATTCAGTTGAATTATTCCTCCGTTGTTTCAATCCAGCCATGTGCATGTGGGTATATTTTTGTGTTGTTGTTTCTACTAAAGTCAACATCACACCAATTCCACGATATCTGTGTGGGTGTAATTATGCCAATAGGATTAGGGTTTTCAATTAGTAATAATGTATTAATACTTTAATAATGTATTGTTACTTTATGTAATATTTTTTTATTTATGTATTAATAGTCGGTATTAATGATAGTTAGTGATAAAGGAAAAAAAATTGTTAAAGCATTAATAATGTATTAATAGTTAATTTTTAGGGTATTAATAGTTAAAATTTAAAGGGTATTAATATTTAGGGTATTAATAATGTATTAATAGTTAGTGACAAAGGAAAAAATTTCTTAGATATTTAAAAAAAAACTTGGCCAAAACTTCCTTTACATAATGTGTCGAACATAACCAAACATTGTCATCTCACGAACGTAAATCTACATTGCAATATGACAAACAAAATTGAACATTGCCACATGACGAACATAATAATATTGCATGTGACGAACATAGTAGCACCAAAATATGACAAGGATAGTAATGTCGCAATGTGGAGCTTTGTCATTGTAATGTGTCGAACATAGCCCCGCTATCATAATGTGAAAAACATAAGCATATTGTTGCAATGTGATGAACATAGCCTTGTACTTGCAATGTGATGAACATAGTCTCATCATTGTAATGTGACAAAAATATCATGTCTTCATAATGTAATAAATATTATCAAATGCCACTATGTGAGGAACATAACCCATTGTCACAATGTCATGTACATAACCCAATGTCTCAATGTGACATACATATCCTAGCATTGAAATGATAGGACCATTTCCTGAGGTCACAACACTAGTACATTTGGGTCAAATTTCAATGGTGCATTCGACGCAATTGCCACTTTTTATTGTTGGAAGAATGATAAACAACGGACCCCCTCAAACGTCGTTTCACATGATGTCTCTTTTCTGACAACATAGATTTCGTCGTAAGACCGACGTCTTGGAGGTGGCAAGACTGACATCCTAGACGTGGCAAGAGAGACATCTTCGACGTGGAAAGAGAGACATCCTGGATGTGGCAAGAGAGACGTCCTGGACGTGGCAAGAGAGACACCTTGGACGTGGAAAGAGAGACGTCCTGGACATGGAAAGAGAGACGTCTTGGATGTGGCAAGAGAGACATCTTAGACGTGGAAAAAGCGACGTCTAGGAGATGGCAAGAGAGACGTTAAGAGGTATCATCTCCAACGTGGTTGCTATGGGAGAAACACTCTTGGAGGTGGTAAGACGTCTTGGACGTGGCAAGAGAGATGTTAAGAGGTATCATCTACGACATGGTTTCTATGGGAGCGACACTCCAAGACATCGCAATAGTGACTGTGTTGTAGGTATTTAAAAAAAAATACAATATCAATATTGAGAAGGATAGGTACATTAACCTTTGCTAAGATGCTAGCCATATCAATATTTAAATATATATCATCGGTCTTAGGCAAGGTTGGTTGAGGAGGACTAACTTTCAATGGTAAAGGGGGTCTTGTCTAATGAGGTTTAGGATCACTTGGATATGTCTCGGGTGTGTTATCACACAAACTCACAATTGTTGAGATAAAGTCTGAAAGCTCAAGTGAAATCATGCATAAATTAAAGGGAAGGCCCCTGTCACCTCACCAACCCTCTTTCACTTCATCATAATGACATTGGTCAGAATGGCATAGGCAGTTTGGGGATATTCTTCATGCAGATGGACCTCTCATGCCATGCCACATTACAAATATTGAAGTGGCAACTTGTTTGCACATTTGGAGGCATGTGTCACATAGTTTGATGGATGACCTCCTAGTTTGATCGATGTTGGATATTGATGAGAAAACATGCTTCCTAGACAAGACCTCGATGGATAATATTTTTGTGGAAATGAACTTGGGAGATGGATTTTCTTGAAGGAATTGATATCTTCAAATTGACATTATGGACACCAAATCCACTAGGTAACACAATTTTCTTGGAGAATTAAAACAACAGATTTCAATGGAGGATTTACTTTAGGGTAAGCACATTTTATTTCCCATGTTAATAAGACACCTTAGTGTCACCCTTATACTTGGAACTATCACTATTTAAAGAAAATAAATGTATATTTTCCATAATGTTTTCTTATTACACCCATACTAATTTGAGAGAAGTGTTCCAAACATTCGATGATGTGAGAATTAGTAGGAGATGGCACCTCATTTTAGCTTGGGTCAAGCTAAAAATAATTTGATTTGAGAAGTCTTAATGAAAATTTCAGTCAGTGAATCAACTTACATCAATGTCTTATTTGAGGCTATCTTAGGCTCCTTTTTTAGAGGACTTATTTGTTCTTTTGGAGGGTTAATGGAGGACTAGTACATTAATCCATATACTTCTCTAGGATTAATGGATTTATCTTTGATCCATAGACAAATACTAATCTCTTTTTCCTTGTATCTTTATGAATTTATGGCCCTACTTTCTTCATTATATACCCATGAAAAGAAGGAACATAGTTGAACATGTCCCACATAGGAGTTTGAATACCATATGAAACGATGAAGCATGAAATAGTTGTGTAAATAAAATTCAAACATAAAATTCCTTTCCTTATCATTACACCGACAATAAATCTCAATAAAATATCTCTAATTGTCCAATTGGAAAGGTAGGTACTTGTCAATTTTACTCAACTTAAACATGTTCCAATTCTCTCTCAGATACATGGTGTAAGTCCTTGTTGGGGGTCTATAAGATAGCATCTCCTCCATAAATTTATCTACTCTACTGATAGATCTCTCTAAAACGACACTTTTTTCAAACTTGCACTTACTCCCTCCATCTTTTTTATTAGGGTTAAGTTCTTATTTTCTAGTTGTTGTATGGTATCCATGTGTTGCATTTTGAGAAACTGAGACTTAAATTGTTGGTCAGAAATCATTTTTTCATGCCACATTAAAGAAATTTGTGTACCTCTACTTTCTAGTTCCCTCCTTGACTTTGCACTGGTTATCCATCCAAGGACCTCTTCCCTTGCTTCCTCCAACTAGTATAGGGGGTCTTGTACACTAGTATCATCACTTCCTATATTAGTTGCTTCTTGGGTTTCTTCCATGCCCATTGCAATACTGGAAGGAGGGATTTATTTTATGCTATATGTGGTCAGTGCTTGCTCTATGGTCATTTTTATGGTCAGTGCTTTCTCCATCCATCATTTTATACTTCTTTATTGACTCCTCCATGTGGTCTACTTCTTCATTTCTAATAGATTCAACTTGCAAAGATGAAAAATAATCATCACTTTTTGTTAAGAATCCATCCCATGAAATCTGATGTGGTTTCTTGACCAAAGTATCACATATGAGTAACTTCACAAGCCCAAAGTATCACATATGCATAACTTTGACCCTGATGGCAGAGTAATCTATATTTGATTGTGTTTTTGGTAAGAAACAAAATGACTAATTTTTTTTATGAGGAAGAGGACTGGCAAAATTTTCTATGAAATTCCAGTTCTATGTAATAAAATAAAATATGAGCTCATATCATACAATATCATCCCACCATGGGTGAAATCTATAGCGTGCTAGCTCTTCCTCCTCGTTATCATGAGTGTACTTGGTGTCTCAGCCTCATCGAAGAATACCAAGCGACTTTGGTGTCCCGAGATCGTCCATCCCCAAGATCATTTCATGATCATCTGATGGAGAAACCAACATATCCATGTTTCCAAACCACTCCCCCACTCTTAATGGTGTAGAACGACATATCCCTATCACTGGATTCAATGTCGAGTTCACTACTTTGCATGTCCTCGTGCTTCACTTAGGTCTATGATGAAGTGACTTCACAGCTTGTTTGCTCACAAAATTATGGGTTGCACCAATGTCAATCAAGGTGGCCATCTTTAACCCACTTACTATTTCACTGATAAAGCAAAGACCCTCAACATATTAACTTTGTGAATATTATCCTCATCTCTTTGTCTCCAAATCTTGGATGCATTCCACCATCATTTCCACGACCTCTGCCAATTCTTATGTTGGCCTCTGCACTTGGACCATCTCTATCAAGGGTTTGGGCTCCTTCACTGTTGTTGTGGTTCAAGCTTCCTCTACTTCAATCATCCGAGCCAACTTTCCTTGCAAGGGACAATCTCTTACAAGATGATTGCATGAACAAAAGTAAGACTCAACCATATTACCTTTCTTCTTAAGTGGCATGGGATGTTCCTTCGTTGTCGCTCTGATTTCATGTTGGGAATCCTCCTTCTTGAGTGCTCTCAACACAGGTTGTGTCAAAGTCTCAATCCTTCCTGTGAATGCCTTCAATCTATCGATTCGATATTCCATCCTTGCATCGATCTCATCCATTCTCCCCAATCCTTCTTGGAGTTTTTCCATTTGTTGAGTTACATTGAGCGTCTTGGTCTTCCAAGTTTCATCTCTTGCACTGTCCATCTCAATCTTGGGTCATAGAATGCCTTAGAGTATGTTCAACTCACTCTACTTGTCCCACAAATTATTTTCACTACTCCAAACACTTCACGGCCTAATCCAAACCACTTGGCTTTCTCAAGAATGTTGTGCAACTTGTCATATTGTTTGAGTCTTTCGTAAAGGACCACCTCCTTCTGTCATGACCTAATATAACTACCAGATCCATGACCCAATCCAGCTACCAGATCTACGACCCTCTATCTTTCAAATCACCCTTTGTACTTCTCAATTGTCACATGCATGTATCCGTTATGTGGATACTTCGATTGTTCCCTTCTTCGAATGAGCACATTGGTTCTTACCTAAAATCTGCCACCAGTCTGCTTAGGTACACACTCCTTCATCATAAAATGATATTTCTCCAACTCTACAATGTGGTATGGTCACTTACCCTATCTTGGTGCTTTGGTTCTTCTCACCAAGTCTGCACCTACTCTTCACAAGAGTATGTGCCCAAACACTTTTCACAAGTTGTAACTCTCCTCACAACTTGGTCCATCAATTAGGAATAGTTCCCACCACTAACTTGGTACCAACCATCCTCCAAGGTATACATCCAAATCTATCTCTGCGAAAAACCAATCCACCTCACCAAAATGTTCACCAATATGCATTATAAATTGCCTCTACAATGCACCTCAACACTATTGTCATCACCGAAGAGCTTGATACCAATTTCTCACTAGAATTTTCACCAAAGTCCATGTTGAACAGGTTCTGATACCAACAGTCATGAAGGTGAAGGTGGTGAAGAGATTCCCAAATAGTATTCAAAGTTAGCTCTGATACCAACTGTCACAACCCTCTTGGAGACATGTCCGAGATGCTAAGCTTTGTCCTCTCTTCGGAGCATGTGGCAGTGCAACAATTCTCACTTGGCAACTTGGAAACACCAAGGATACTTCACCTAGACTACACCTCGTCACCTAGAACATACCCATACTTCGTTCTAGGATACAGGTGAGTCACACATTGATTCTATGTGACTCACTTGTATACTTATATAATTTGGAATCACTATCAACACTTATTCATTTAAGCATACAATCACAAAACATGTGAAACAAGAGAACACTTGCGAAACATACAAGAGACATACATACATAGTGTGGGTAGCGCCAATAGTGCCTAACAACTAGCTTGTCTTACTATGCAAAATAGAGTTACAATATGAGCACTACTGGCTCGATTCATAATCCTTGGGCAGAGTCATGCAACTCGCCTCACATCACCAAGATAAAACACTCATACACATATTTTCCCCACTACATTTCATTGTAGCAACAATATTCACACTCTTTGTGGTTCACCCCAGACATGCGCCCACCACAAACTTAAGCATCCCTCTCTTCTTCGCAAGAGTCACCAAGCTAACACAAGACTTCAATCTACTTCATGGCGCACCCTCCTCATACCTGCGCCAAGACTTCACTGAATTCTGCCATGACTACTTGTTTTTCTACATGCCTTCACATTCTTTCCCTCTGCCTTAGCTCATCCACCTTATGGTTTACTTATACAAACCCCAATTGTCACAACTTGAACGGTGGTGTCCTTTTGGGTGGTCGTGGCCTTTCACGGACCAACATGCTCAATGAACTGACATGCGTGTTCACTTGGTTGCATACACTGAACCCACGTGCACTTCTAGTGGACATGTCTCTTCGAACTAGTGTGCCCCATCACCTAGGTGCACTCTTTCAAACAGACGTGCCCCATCACTTGGAGGGTCAAGATGACCTCCCCAATGCACCCATGTCATCGAGGGAAAATGAATCCCCTTCTTGTGTGCTCACTCCCAAGTTTCCCCACTTGTGCTCTTGTGCAACCAAGTCTTTGTCTTCCGTTGCAAGGGAAGTGAGGCGTGTTCCCCCTTGGTTTTTCACATCACCACCATGCACCCAAGGTGCTTCTACCCATGCCTATAAGACTCCATTCACCCAGCTGATTGCATACTCCTTGTGTTCATTGGCCAACTCACCTCCAAGTCTACCCAAGGAGCACACACACTCGGTGGATGTCACTGAGGGATTTACAGGAAGGCTTCTAAAACCCAAGATTTTGGAATTTAAAACACTATAATCGATATCCATGTCAACTCCAAAATACATACGGGGTGTGCATCTGTATGCATTGCCATGTAGCCTACAAACCTTGAAAAGGTCGAAGTTTTTAACCCATAGGGATCTCTCCATTATCAAGTTTTTTTTCACTATATATAATTTTTGTGTCTTTGGTTTCGTTGCTTGATGGATTTTTTTGGTTTGATGTTGTCCACTACGAGAAATTAATTAAAACCAAATAGCATAAGCACAATAATTTCTATATTTTGTTTTGCATATATCCTTAGTGTAGATACATCAGGTAGTTTTGACCTACCCACTGGAAAACCAATGAAATTTGTAGGAAATAATGAAGGAGAAATGGAGGTATCTCCATGGACACTATTGGTCATGTGGCATTGCTAGGGGACCTTCACTAAAATGGACAATGTTGGTTAGGTAGCACTTCTAGGGGACCTTCACCAAATAGAGACAAATAGAAAATAGAAAATTGTGGGGAAGAATGGATTCAAGCCCATGACTTTTGGTTCCTAACAAGTGACAGTCAACAACAGGGCTTGAAGTCGTTACAACCATATACTCATTAAGAGCTCAACATGTCACTTGCAGAAATAGAACATGAGCATATCTGATTTCTGAATATCAACTTAAGAGAAAGTTTTGTTTCTTAGGATGGTTATTATAGTTTCTTCTTTCTACTAATGTTAATAATCAAAGGGATTACATTATGTCGATGTGAACAACCTAGGATTTTCTATCAATTGTAAATACATATGCATATTGTTCTGCTAGCTAGAAATCATTAAAATCCCTTGGATGGGATTGTTCGCCTTGTTTGGAAGAGATTAATATTTAGCTTGCATAAAACCCTCATCTCATGCTTGCTAATGGATTCAACAACCTTGGAGGCTCCCCTGCCCATCCATTGAGGCCCAAGGCTGAATAGTCACTTCCTTAATTGGGGACCATGTAATACAAGATTTGGCTAGCTATTAGGTACAAAAGCTAAACATAACAAAACAAACATACAACTTGATCTATATATAAAGTCTCGATGGAGTCTGAGGGGCAGCTCCTTTGGCTAGGGGGAGGTCTGGGATTCTACAAGACAGTAACACCCCTAACTGAGTGTGATTTTATGGTTTTCATGGGATCTCATATGTGGTAGCAAATTCTCCTGGACCTTCTTCATGTGATAAACTAGGTACCAAAATATCTTTCTAAACAACACAATCGGTTTGTAGGGTTCCATGAGAGTTTGTAACTGTCTTGGAGGTGAATTTCCAACTATCACTCAGATAGATCAAGTGTAAGGAGATGTGTGATTGATCTCTTAGAATTAGTATAGAACATTGTAGAAGATGTAGGTAATTTTGGGGTTTTCTTCTTGCTAACTTCTTCCGCACTTTGTCCCAAAGAATCCATGCAGGTCACTTCTTCACATTTCAACCAAATGTGGGTTGTTAAAAATCAAAGATCTTTCAATAACCATGTTAAAAGGGTCTTATTGCAGTCATCTTTGAGAAGAAGTTCTTCAAAAGGACCTGTTTGGCCCCATGCTAGTCAAAGCAGTGGGTAAGTCTATTGTTATCAGAATTGTTGTATATAATTCGATAATGAAATAACTATGACAGGCAACCCATTTGCATGATGTGATCAATGTTTAAGGGAAATATGCTAGGTCTACTGTTATTAGAATTGTTGTATGTCATGGTGAATTTTCTGGCATGAACTATGTTGAAGTTTAGAAAGTGTTATTAGAATTGTTGTATTTCATAGTGAAGTTTCTGGTATGAATTGTGTTGAAGTTTAGAAACGCCCCTCTATATATATGCCAATTATCCTTGTAGATTTGTTTTAATGGGCCAAATGTTTAAGGATGATATGTTGGCCTGAAATGATTTTTTTCTGGAATAAATATATCATAAATAAGTCATTATTGTCTTGTTGTTGTCGAGTTAATATTTATTTAGCCTTTGGCACCACCAGTTTCAATTGCAAAAGTATCATTAGGTGTGATTAATACAGTATCCATTAGTTGGTTGGATGGTAGTAGGTTTAGGCACAAGGATCACAATAGTAGCTAGCCTGGATAGTTGTTGCCACCTTCAGGGCACAAGATCCAAATAATAGCCAGCTTGGCTATTGGCTACTGCAAGAGTCTCGTTGTCATTGCAAGGATGGAACTCGAAACTCATAACCAACAAATTTTTCACTTTGCCATTAGACCACAAGATCATGTCCAAGCTACTACCGTTTTCTTCTTTATCCTGCACTAGACCTACAAGTATCTCTATCTAGCACTATTCTCATTCCTTGTTTCATTCTGTCTCTTTCTCATTATCATACCCAACTTTGTTATCATCTCATATATGCAATTTCATCTTTGGTTTGATGTTGTCCACTAGAAGCAAGTAATTAAAACCAAATAGCATAAGCACAATAATTTATTAATTTTGTTTTGTATATATCCTTAGTGTAGATACATCAGGAAGTTTTGACCTACCCACTGGAAAACCAACGAAATTTGCAGGAAATAATGAAGGAGAAATAGATGGATCTCCATGGACACTATTGGTCATGTGGCATTGCTAGGGGACCTTCACTAAATAGGACACTGCTAGTCAGGTGGCACTGCTAGGGGACCTTCACCAAATAGAGACGAATAGCAAATAGAAAATTGTGGGGAAGAATGGAGTCAAGCCCATGAATTTTGGTTTCTAACAAGTGATAGTCAACAACAGGGCTTGAAGTCGTTATAACCATATACTCATTAGGAGCTCAACATGTCACTTGCAAAAATAAAACCTCAGCATATCTAATTTCTGAATATCAACTTAAGAGAAATTTTTGTTTCATAAGTTGGTTATTATAGTTTCTTCTTACTACTAACGTTAATAATCAAAGGGATTACATTATACCGATGTGAACAACCTGGGATTTGCTATCAGTTGTAAATACATATGCATATTTTTCTGCTAGCTAGAAGTCATTAAAATCCCTTGGATGGGATTGTTGGCCTTGTTTGGAAGAGATTAATATTTAGCTTGCATAAAACCCTCATCTCATGCTTGCTAACAGATTCAACAACCTTGGAAGCTCCCCTGCCCATCCATTAAGGCCCAAGGTTAAATATTCACTTCCTTAATTGGGGACCATGTAATACAAGATTTGGCTAGCTATTAGGTACAAAAGCTAAACATAACAAAACAAACATACAACCTGATCTATATATAAAGTCTCGATGGAGTCTGAGGGGCAACTCCTTTGGCTAGGGGGAGGTCTGGGATTCTACAAGACAGTAACATCCCTACTTGAGTGTGGTTTCATGGTTGTCATGGGATCTCATACTTGGTATCAAATTCTCTTGGACCTTCTTCATGTGATAATCTAGGTAGTAAAATATCTTTCTAAACAACACAATAGGTTTGTAGGGTTCCATGAGAGTTTGTGATTGTCTTGGAGGTGAATTTCCAACTATCACTCAGATAGATCAAGTGTAAGGAGATGTGTGATTGATCTCTTAGAATTAGTATAGAACATTGTAGAAGATGTAGGTAATTTGGGGTTTTTCTTCTTGCTAACTTCTTCCGCACTCTGTCCCAGAGAATCCATGCAAGTCACTTATTTATGTTTCAAGAAAATGTGGGTTGTTATAAATCAGAGATCTTTCAATAACCATGTTAAAAGGGTCGTCTTCCAGTCATCTCTGAGAAGAAGTTCTTCAAAAGGACCTGTTTGGCCCCGTGCTAGTCAAAGCAGTGGGTAAGTCTATTGTTATCAGAATTGTTGTATATAATTTGATAATGAAATAACTGTGACAGGAAACCCATTTGCATGATGTGATCAATGTTTAAGGGCAATATGCTAGGTCTATTGTTATTAGAATTGTTGTATGTCATGGTGAAGTTTCTGGCATGAACTGTGTTGAAGTTTAGAAAGTGTTATTAGAATTGATGTATGTCATAGTGAAGTTTCTGGTATGAACTGTGTTGAAGTTTAGAAACATCCCTCTATATATATGCCAATTATCCTTGTAGATTTGTTTTAATGGACCAAATGTTTAAGGACGATATGTTGGCCTGAAATGCTTTTGCTCTGGAATAAATATATCATAAATAAGTCACTGTTGTCTTGTTGTTGTTGAGTTAATATTTATTTAGCCTTTGGCACCACCAGTTGCAATTGAAAAAGTATCATTAGGTGTGATTAATACAGTATCCATTAGTTGGTTGGATGGTAGTAGGTTTAGGCACAAGGATCGCAATAGTAGCTAGCCTAGATAGGTTTAGGCACGGGATCCAAATAATAGCCATCTTGGCTATTGGCTACTGCAAGAGTCTCACTATCACTGCAAGGATGGAACTCGAAACTCATAACCAGCAAATTTTTCACTTCGCCATTAGACCACAAGATCATGTCCAAGCTACTGTCATTTTCTTCTTTATCCTGCACTGGACCTGCAGGTATCTCTATCTAGCATATTCTATTGGTTGTTGGACGCAAATGGCGGGAAGTATTGAAGGAGAAATGTAGGGACCACCATGGATGCAAGTGATGACTGGATGCAATTTACATGATGTATTGAAGGAGAAAAGGAGAAATCTTCATGGATGTTGTTGGTTGTGTGGAGTTGCTAGTGCACCTTGACCAGGCTGGATGAGAGGAATAACAAATGGGAAATTTCTTGGAATAATGGGTCAATCCCATGACTTGTGGATTCTAGAAACCAAGTGATATTCAAAAGGAAGCATAGTGACTCTCTTTCCCAGTGTAGAATCCATTAATTTTACACTCAACCTCGAAATGGACCATAGACCTGTTTATGATTCTTTGTAAAAGGCTTTGTAGTTTCAATCCTATTTTTCACAAGCTATGGTCTTAAACAGCTAAGAATCTGTCAGAACTTTATGAGTCCACTTTTGGAAAAGCTTTCCCACGTATATTGTTTTTAAGTTACTTAACTCTCACAAATGGAAGCTTCTAGCCATTGCAAGCTTTCACAATGGATAGGAAAACAACCGAGTACAACTGAAAATCTCAAACATGGAAGTTTAAACAAGGACACCCAACCATTTCTTGATCAAGTTGATCATACAATCAAGTTGGTCATGAAAATATTAATGTAGACACCCAGATCATCCCATAATGAGATATCCATGCACTGGATATACATGTTGGCATACCAGTGACCTTTGATAATTGTGCAGAATCTACATGTAGTGTATGTGTTGGGAAAAAACAATCAATGGACACTTTTTATACAATATTTTATTGGAAAATCCTACTGACAACCCATGATTTAGAAACATTTTTCATACAGTTTTCCTATTTTGCCCAAAACTTTGGATATAGTTTTCTGGAAAATCATCATCCTTTGATATTTATGCAGAACCTAAAACTAGAGAGATTTTGAAGAATGTTTGACCATTTTGATATATGTACAGAATGAGAGAGATTTGTCATAAATAATTGGAAGAAATACATATTCCAAATTTGTTTTCATTTACTGGAATTAACATATAATATAATTAATCATCAAACTTAAAATTTGTTTGTCTTAGTGTATAAGAGGGGCCACTTTCCAAGTTTCCACAAATTGCAACAAAGAAAAAAATGTTTAATCGAAAAGATATTTTGGTTTCAATGCACATCTCCTCTTAAATCCATTGAAAAAATCATTTAAATGACCATGGAAACTCAATAACATACGTTGTTGGAACAAATAAAAAAACTCTCATTAAAAGTACACAAATAAATGTCTTATTTCAATGGTAGTTTGGTACCAGATACCAGAAATGTGGTATAAATTTGTCGTTTTTTTTCTTTGCAAACACTGATAATGGAGTTAGTATTACAGAAAAAATATTTGCAAAGCACGGGCATAGAGTAAAGAAAAAAAGATGGACAAGAGGATCACCACATTCTAAAAATGCATGAAAGTCAGGTACTTGATAAAAAAACACAGTAAATATTTTTCATGTTTTCTTTTTTGCATTCTCTCAAAATGGAATTAGTACAAGAAGCTAATTGACAAAATATCACATTATAAAAGTTCATGCACATTAGCCTTACCAAGAAAATTGCATTAGCACTAGCACAACATTCGACGAAAAAGCAAGAAACCCCATCAACACTGTCATTTTACATAAATCCTTTACTCATAACATTCCTTGTGACCACATCCCGGTAACGCATTCTGTCAAACACTTTGCACGTGCTCTCAATATACCAACATGTTCCTACATCTACTAGGGTAGTCCCCACACAGGAATTAGGTTATAACCCACTCTAAATTATGTCTCCATGAATCTCCCTGCAATGTTCCAGAACTTCATAATCAACACAGGCCACGAGAAAACCGGAAAAAGTGAACCGATTCGCTAGAATGAGGTATAGTTCTGCATTTGCATAAACATCTTCCAGGCCTCTTCACAATGCTTGTGCTTAACATAAACTGAAATCACAGAACCCCATGAGACTGCATTATTCTTTGACATTTCGTTCAAATAACAATGAACATCCACAACACTTTCGCACTTGCCATACGTATTCACAAGCTCTGTACCCAATAATATACCCGGTTTGAATGATATGAGAATGAATTAGTTTTTCTTCATTTAGGGTTTTGAGCTTAAAGAATCCCAACAAAAGAGAATCACAGCCGTCAGATTCTACACCATTCCTCGAACGCAAAATTCGCAAGGCCTCCTTTAATGTGTATTTTTTAATCCCCCACTTTTAAACAAGGAAACAGTCTGAACCTTAATTTTTTGATCTCAACCAAATCCCTCATTTTTAAATTGGCAAATCTCATGTCAATCTCATTGTCAAAATGACCAATGTTGCAATCAATGGCATTGTTCTTCATTTTCCTCATGTGATCCAACATGATGATATCCTTGTTGCCAGTAGTGGTCACAAAAATATTAGCAGTGCTAACTAAATCCTCTAGGGTAACGACAGGAAAGCCTTCTATAAGAAACTGTAGGGCACAGATTGGATCAAATTATGTAACAATGACCCTAGCTCTAGCAACCTTTAGGGCTGCAACACAACCCTTTCCAATATCTACATATCCACACACAACAACAACCTTACCAGCAATCATGACATTTGTAGCTCTCATCAGACCATCTGGGAGAGAGTGTCTACACCCATTTAAGTTATCAAACTTGCTCTTGGTAACAGAGTCATTGAAATTGATAGCAGGAAACATCAAAGTCCCACTGGCTTGCATCTGATAAAGTCTCTTAACACCAGTAGTTGTCTCCTCAGACACACCAACCAACCTATCCTTCATCCTATGGTACCTCAACAAATCCACCTTGATGCTCTCCTTGATCAAACTCAAAACCATCTAAAACTCCAGATTGGTGGTAGACTCTGGATCCGACACCTTCCCGGTCTTGGAAAACTCCTCCTCGGCCTTGACTTCCTCATGGATCAGCAATGTTGTGTCACCACCGTCATCGACGATCAGATCTGGGCCACCGCCTGGACCACAGTCGAGAGCCCTTTTGGTGAACCACCAGTACTCTTGCAGTGTCTCCCCTTTCAAGAAAACACCGCAGTGTTGTCGTGGGAAATAGCCACGACGACGTGGTCCTACGTGGAAAATATATTGCAGGAGCACCATCTCACCTCAGTGCCTAGAGTCGTGAGAGTCTCGATGAGAACCGTAGTTTGGATGGTCATGTGAAGGGACCCCGTGATCCAGGCACCCTTAAAGGGTTGCACAAGGCCGAATTCATCCCTGTAGGCCATCAATCGAGGCATATCAACTTATGCCAATTCTATCTCCAAACTCCCAAAGTCCGCCCAGGACATGTCCTTCACCTTATATTCCCGTCCAGACACAGTTTTCTCAGAAAAAAGTGCCATTGCTGTGAAAAATGGAAAAAAAATGCAGATCTGACAGAACCATAGACTACGGCGATCGAACTTAGGTCGATTTGATCCAATAGAGATCAATGAGGAAGCGAGCGTGGAGAAGGTTTCATGGCACCACCGTATTTTCAAATTTTTTAGGCAGGAATCACTGGAGGAGCGTTGGAATGGACGTTACCTACCAAACAAGATGATAGAATGGAGGGCTCAGAATTGGTTTGCCTTTGTTTTAGCTAGATTATCGATTGAACCCTCTAACTATTTTAGCGATTTTTTTCACCTCCATTTTCTAGTTCTACCCCAGGGGTCCTGCAGAGTTTATTCTGATCTGACAGGCATCAAATTTGTTTCTTCTTTTCGTTGAGTGCTCCTGTCTTTTCAAAGCTTCTCACCTCTAGCTTTCTCTGATGTGAATCCTTTCAAGAAGCGCTACATCATTCTCCTTTCTATTATCTTTTGTCTCTTTGTAAGGTTATTTAAGGTCAAGTGCTTAGTTTAATGAATGTTGAGGTCAACTCTCTCGGAATATGAAGCAGGGGATCCTTGGGATCATCCTAGCTTCATTTCTATGGTGGATGCGTTATGTAATAACCGAGGTAATAACTCCCTTATTAATGCACCATCGTTGGTTCCATCAACCTTGTATTCGACTACTCTTCCTACACCTTGTGTTCCTCCGGCTAGTTTTGCAAAGTCGGTTTCTATTTGCGCTCCATTTCACAAGGAGGCTCTACGAGTTTTAGGATATTTCATGAATGGTGAGGGTGATGCTAGACTAGCTACAAAGGTAAGTGGTCTCGGGAACTTTGCTAAAGTTTCATCTGTACCCTTTGAAGGGGTTGCGAAACAAGATAGGGTATCATTTGAGGAACCTGTTAGAGGTGTTGTGGGAAAGAGACAACCTTCGAAGCTTAACACAAAAGTGTGGAAGCCCAAAAGAATGAAGTGTTTTTCTGTTTTGGGGATGGATATTGGGCTTGAAGAGTTGTGCTCTCTCGTCATGTGTGCTCTATTATTTTGAAGTTGGACCTTAAAAAAGCTTATGATTGTACGAATTGGGATTATCTGCGATTGATGTTGATTCAGTGTGGTTTTGGTCATCATATGACTAAATGGATTATCGGTTGTGTGACATCAGCATCACTGGCCATTCTAATTAATGGAGAAGCTACAAACTTCATCAACAGTAGGAGAGGATTATGTCAGGGGTGTCCACTATCTCCACTTTTATTTATCTTAGTGATGGAAGGCTTGAGTCTCTCATTAAAAAAGAGTCATTCGTGTTGATATTATGGTAGTTGCGGGAGGTATTTACCTCCACGTGTGAACCTGATGAGAATAGAAGACTCCGGGAAACAAGAGAAACCCTAATGAGTTGGCTAATAACCCTAGAAGACTTGTCGTCTCAAGAAAATAATATGTATTAGGTTATTAGCCTCCAAGAGAAGAAGTCGACCAAAAGAATTAATATATACTGAACAGACAAGTACCCAAAAGGAGAAGTCGGTCCCAGTAAGTTTGCCAGAACCACTATAAATACAGGGCACCAGTCTCTCATTTGACACATCTCAACAGTTGCAGAGAGCCAGTTCTGCGCAGTGCAGTTGTAGTCTTGTGCACAGGTTTGGAGGAGAGTTGTCATTGCAGCAGCTGCAGCTAGCAGTTACGCTTGGACTATCTCTTGGCTAGGGTTTGGACTATCTGATCAACTCTTTGTGATGCGCTATCCTTGGGGAAAGGTGTGCTACCCTTTGTTTGGCTATCTAGCCCAGGATTTGCTTCCAGAGTGATTCTCTGTCAAGGTTAAGGTGCTCGAAGGGTGGCTTTGGACTATGGTTGGGTGACAAGGGTATTGTCAATGGTAAAATGAGCACACAATCTTTCATATTCTAATAGGTTATGGGCCCACACCTCCTTCATTCAGTCTAAATGATGGAAGGAAACATAGCCGCTAGGATATTAAGCTCGTTGAGGAACTGTCGCTAGGGTTACTAGCAGAAGCAGCTTCCAAGACACTGTTGCTAGGGTTACTAGCAAAAGCAAATTCCAAGACACTGTCACTAGGGTTACTAGCATGAGCAGTTGCAGAAGCCCTAATCCTCTTTTTGAGGCACCTTAAGTGAAGAGATTGACCTAATCTCTGGACAGATCAGTGCACCCTAGCCTAGCGTATCTCCTGGTATTCTCAGCAAGCCAAGACGTCAAGTTTGAGTTTGTGGTCAAATCTAAGTTTTGACCAAGTCAAAGCAGTCATGACTTATTCTATGAAGTCAGAGAAGAAGTTAGATGGAACCTCTAACTTCAGATCATGAAAGACAAGGATTGACCTCATCCTTGCCAAGAATAAAGTGTTGGATATCGTGAAAGGAAAGATTGTGAAGCCAGAGTTTGAAGAAGGAAAAGAGAGGGAACCGTAGAACGTTGCAGCTATGGAAAAGTTCAAAGATAGTGACATCAAATCCATGAGTATCATATTGGATTCCATTAAAGACCACTTTATACCCTACATCTCTCATCTTGACTCATCAAAGAAGATGTACGATGCCCTAACAAACCTCTTCTCAGTCGGAAACATTGGACAAGTAATGAGTCTGAAGAATGAGCTTCGTGACATGAAGATGAATGATGATGACAACATAACATCATACTTTGTGAGAATTTCTCAGTTAAGAGATCAACTACAAGCTATTGAAGAGATCATCTCAGAAAAGGAGTTGGTAAACATAGTACTCAATGGTCTTCCCAAGACGTGGGATGCATTTGCCGCAAGCATGAACACAAGAAATGGGTATCCGACATTTGAATAACTTTGGACTTGTTGTGCCAAAGAAGAATCAAGGATCAGTGAAAAAGAGAAACCCCAAAAGAAGTACGATGATCAAGCCTTCACAGCAAGATTCAAGAACTTCAGGAACAAAAGGAAGTTTGGTTCAAGGAGGAAGCCAAATCAAGAGAGACATTTCAAAAGTACAATGCTTCAACTCTCGAAAGTATGGTCACTACAATAATCATTGTCCTAAGCTAAAGAAAAGGGAGAAACAAGAAGCATCAATTGCTGAAGAAAAGGAACCTACAAAGAAGACTAAGCAGGATGGAAGAGACTTCGTCTTCTAAAGGTAACAAAACTCTCCTTATTTCTTTTACATATCTTGTTTGCATCATCTCTGTACATATCTTGTATATCTATCTCTTGGAAGATTAATGTGGTCCAAGAAGAACTATACCTATGGAATAACAACAAGATAAGAATGGATATCATGAGATAATACACATGAGATGATGAAACACAAATCACGTGGAAGCTATTGCAAGATAAGTCGAATCAATCATGAAGAGACTTAGAAGAAGCAAAGACAGAAAGAAGTCAGCAATCAAGAGGAAATTGGAAAAAGACTTATGACATTTTGTAGAAGACAACAAGATGGAAGCGTGGACTCTATTAGACAAGAGAGCCAGTTATATATTGCAAAAGACAATAAGGATGCAGATGGAAGAGTGGACTCTGTTAGACAGAGGGAGTCGATTATATACACTCATACATGAAGAAAGGATTAGGAGGGAGCTAATCCTGTGATCCATAGAAGATGATGAAGTATATATCCATGATAGCATCCATGAAATACAATATGTATCCAGTTCAACCTCATAAGAAGTCTTCTTCGAAGAGAAGCTTTAAAGTATCCTCGGTTGTCCATCCACATCCGTGATCTTGTGATGAAAGAAAGAAATAGAATCTTTAGGGCATGGAATCTACTCCATGGACCCAAGAGATAAACACAAGGAAGAACATGAAGATTCAAAGAAATAAAGAGAATCCAGAACAACCAGTCATTGTATCACAATATTGTCAGCCTAATATAAACTCAATAAAAGCAATCAAGCAGAGGAACTGAAAGCCGTGATGAAGAACAGTGTATGGAAGACTTATAAATGAAAGCATTGCGAGATCTAGAACTAGAGGTTCTCCCAAATGGAGGGAGAAGAATATGATGATTATTTGTTCCAGTAAGCCAGAATTATCTCTACATGACTCATTATATCATCCGCAAGATCCATAAGTTGGAGTTCTACATCAAATGAATACAAAGAACGTTCTCCAGAGAAATTGAATAAAGAGCATATGAAGAGAAATATCAAGACTTTGGGGCATACCAGAAAGAGACCCTTGAATGCATATAGAAGAAGATAACTCAGTGGAGAACCTCCAGTGAATAGCAGAAGTGTGGTGAAGATTTCCTATAACATCAAGATGATTACTCAGTAGATCAGATCTCATGATGACAGAGGAAGTGCCACATGGATATGTTCCAGTTTTCCAACTATGATATACTCTATTGTTCAGAGCTACATAAATCCTTCACAATGTTCCAGACTAAAGTACATTTGAAATCAAGCATTACATTATCCATGATGAAGTCCAGAAAGGAGAAAGTGGTTTTCCAATACATATCTCCACAGATGAGCAAATAAGCAGACATTTTGGTAAAGCTTCTATCCAAGATGAAAGAGTTTGTGTACTCAATTTTGAGCTCGTGGAAACAACTTCCTTATTGAAAAAGTAATATATTACTCCCAAGTTGGGAGGGAGCACTGAAAATATTATTGAAGACGTTCATTTTCAAGATTGAAAAATAGTCCATTTTGGACAGATGCTTTCCTATTCGGAAAGTGGATTGAGATTTCTGACGGACAGAGATTTCCCATTGTGGTTAACATGGGAAATGGTTCAGATTGTTGGTGTATCATAGACAGCGACTTCCCATTGTGGTTAACATGGGGAGTGGTCTAGGGAAGTCTCTCTTCTTGAGGGTTAGTCAAGAATATTGGCCTGCCTCATCGAACAACAATTTCTCATTGTGGTTAACATGAGGAATGGTCTATTTTGGAGGTTGATACAGGACAGTCTTTTCCTCTTGTGGTTAACAGAGGAAATGATTCAGATAGTCATTCCTTAGGGTTTATACATTCTCTCCAGGGTGCACTTTGATTAGTGTATGAGGAATGGCCCAAGGTGGGGAATGGTCTAGGCTGAGAAATCAAGGACAGGCATTCCTTAGGGTTTATACATTCTCTCCAGGGTGCACTTTGATTAGTGTAGGAAGAATGGCCCAGGGCGGGGAATGGTCCAGGTTCAGAAGACGGGACAGTTATTCTTCCTTTATTGAGAAGTATAGTCTAGATATCTCATTGTTCTACTCCAAGGGCAGATATTCTTTCATATCTCACAGATGTGAGTGAAAGATTGGCCCAGATGATTCAGTTTATATCATAACATTGTTTCTGTGCAGGTTGGTATCAGATGATTGTTATGAAGACTGTATGATAGTAGATGTGTACTATTGTGGTGGTATATTCCACTGTTCGTGACTATACGTTGTTGATCAAGTACTTGTGTGTTACTTGGTGTGGTAGTGTACCACTGGATTATAGTTATGTACTACTATGGATAGACATAGTTGTGTTCTATTTTTGTTCTGATTGTTTTGAAGACTATCAATAGTTTATTGGAGATAATCATCATCTAGATGAATGATGAGCAGAGATTTTCCAGACAGAAAATGGTTCAGAGCATTTACTCTTCTAGAAGAATGGCTCTTGTATCACTCTGTGGAGTGAGCATCATGTTTGATTACTTAGATAGAGTATGGTTTTGAGAGATGATGTAGCTGATGACACTGATGATGATGATGGTGCTCGTGATCTAGTCATGATCTAGTCTATACAACTATGTTGATGCTACCAGGTGAATGGTATGTTTTTGTGCTCAAGACCATTACCTGTAATACCTGCCTAGCTAGGAGGGAGTGTTGATATTATGGTAGTTGTGGGAGGTATTTACCTCCACGTGTGAACCTGATGAAAATAGAAGACGTCGTGAAGAAAGAGAAACCCTAATGAGTTGGCTAATAACCCTAGAAGACTTGTCGGCTCAAGAAGATAATATGTATTAGGTTATTAGCCTCCAAGAGAAGAAATCAACCAGAAGAATTAATATATACTAAATAGACAGGTACCTAGAAGGAGAAGTCGGCCCCAGTAAGTTTGCCAGAACCACTATAAATACAGGGTGCCAGTCTCTCATTTGACACATCTGAGCAGTTGTAGAGAGCCAATTCTGCGCAGTGTAGTTGTAGTCTTGTGCGTAGGTTTGGAGGAGAGTTGTCATTGCAGCTGTTGCAGCTAAAAGTTATGCTTGGACTATCTCTTGGCTAGGGTTTGGATTATCTGATCAGCTCTTTGTGATGCGCTATCCTTGGGGAAAGGTGCACTACCCTTTGTTTGGCTATCTAGCCTAGGGTTTGCTTCTGGAGTGATTCTCTATCAAGGTTAAGTTGTTCGGAGGGTGGCTTCAGCCTATGGTTGGGTGAAAAGGGTATTTTCAATGGTAAAATGAGCACACAATCTTTCATATTCTAAAACTTCAGAAGGTCAGTTGACGGGTATAAAAGTCTCTTGAATGGTAATAATTCTCCAGCTCATGTTTGTGGACGATGTGGTAATTATGTCAAATGCATCCATTATTGAATGGTAGGAAATACATGCTCTTTAAAATGCTTTTTGTAGTGCGTCCGGTTTGGATATTAATGTAAATAAGTCTACGTTCCATCATTTCAGTGTTCAATAGGATTTTCTAAACCAATTAACAACAATGTTTCAATTTGGTGCTTTGAGTTTGTCTATGGGTTTTAAATACTTGGGTTATTTTTAAAAAATTGACAGTTATAAGGTGGTTGACTGGCAGTGGCTTCTGAAGAAATATGAACAGAGAATTTGTCATTGGTGTAATCATTTCCTTTCTCTGGGAGGCAGATATGTTTTGATTAAGGTTGTGCTGGAAAGCTAGCCGGTTTACTGGGCATGTTGGCATTCTCATTTCTATGTTCTGGAGAAAAATATTCACCTTCCTATAATTTGTGTAAGTGTGAGACATTAGCTAGGCCAAAGAGTTTTGGTGGTTGGGGGATAAGGAACATTTTTTGTTTCTCGCAAGCCTTAGCAGCCAAATGACTTTGGAGAGGTTTGATTCACCTTGGGATTTGGTAGCAGGTATTGAAAGCTAAGTATTATCCTCATGTTTCATTGATTTCTTGGCTTTGATCTGTTGATCCAACATCTCCTTCTGGCTCACAAACTTGGAAGAATTTGTTAAATGCCTTGCCATTATTAGTTCATTGGTTGGCTTGGAAACTGGGGGTGGGGGTCTCCATTATGATTGGTAAGGATGAAATTATGGGGATGGGAAAAGGATCCTTTCTATCGTTGGATTTGATTTCACATTTAAATGAGCATCAGGTTTATTATCTCTTTCAAGCAAGAAGAGCCCCGGCTACGGGAATGACATGCGCCAATTGGTTAAACATTTTAGAATTGGGACTAGTGGGTGACCTTGCTGTAGAATGGGAGAGCTACATAATCCTTTTGATTGATGCCATAATTTCCCTATCAGATACACAAGATGAGTTAAGGTGGATGAGAGGGGATGGTACAGGCCTTTTAACCACAAAGAATGTATACAATGCGTTGGCAGCCGAGCTATGGCATAAGAATAATGGAGGTGTGCGTAGGAAGTTATGGTCCTGGGATTTCCCTCAAAAGATAAAAAAAAATCTGTGGCTACTCATAGAAGACAAGCTTCTCACCTGGGTACTTAAGAAAGGATGGAAAGGTCCCAGAATGCGTCTTCTTTGTAGAGGTAATGAGGAAATGGTATTTCACCTTTTTGTTCAATGTCCATTCACATGTTCTATTTGGATTAAAATCTAAACTCATTTCAAGATGGTCTTTGGGTGGTCAGGCTCCACAGTGTTGGAATGTTTTGATTTTTGGATGAGAAGGAATTCTGGTTACTCATCCTTGTCAACATTTATTTGCTGGTATATCTGGAATGAAAGGAATTTGGCCATATTTGAATCAAAACCTCCATCTATAGAGAAGGTATTCTATCTCTCTATTGTTGTTGTAGCGTGCCAGACTATCTAGAAATTGCCAAAATCTTTTAGACGCACTTTCCACATCTTTCCCAAGCACATAATCATTGGTTGGTTCGATGGGGCATCTCAGAGAAATGGGAAACAAAGTGGAGCGGGGGGTGTTATAAAAATAAATGAGTTCACTATTTATATATGGACCCTTAATTGTGGTAGGGGACTAATACAAGAGCAGAACTCTTGGGAGTTTGGGCTTTCCTCACACTGGCGCATTATTTCAAATTATTTCTTTTACATAAACTAGTTTTCACTACTTCCTTAGCAAGGGCATTGTGTTCAAATTCACCTTTTACATGTTGGAAACCTCAATTGTAATAAAGTATTCAAAGGGATTCAACAATAATGAACAATTTCAAAAGAGATCATATTTATCCCCATACACCCTTCGTTGATTGAAATAAAGGGCCACACATATTATTCTTGTCTAACCCTTCTTCTATAATTTCCAATTTTTAATGGATTTTTACTTGGATCAATCATTATAACTTTTATTATGTCAAAGGTGTTTCTTTATTATGGTCATATCCACGGTGATTTTTACTTCTAAACTACCAACCAATTTGCACAAACCGCATGTGTGCAACAATTGTTGTATATCCCATCCCATGTGTTAGTTTATGTTTTCATCATGTGGCAATGGTTTGAATGAAAGAGTTTCTTTGTTTTCTTATTGGGTTTCTTCCTTGTTGATGGGGGTGTATAATATAACATATCCTCCATAACTTTATCTACTCTAGTGATAGATCTCTCTAAACCGACATTTTTTTCAAACTTGCACTTACTCCCTCCATCTTTGTTATTAGGGTTAAGTTATTATTTTCTAGTTGTTGTATGGTATCCATGTGTTGCATTTTGAGAAATTGAAACTTAAATTGTTGGTCAGAAATAATTTTGTCATGCCACATTAAAGAAATTTGTCTACCTTTACTTTCTACTTCCCTCCTTGACTTTGCATTGGTTATCCATCCAAGGACCTCTTCCCTTGCTTCCTCCAACTAGTATAGGAGGTCGTGTACATTAGTATCATCACTTCCTATATTAGTTGCTTATTTGGTTTCTTCCATGCCCATTGCAATACTAGAAGGAGGGATTTATTTTATGCTATATGTGGTAGGGATATGTGGAGGAGTTGTTATATCTTGTGCCACCTGATATTTTGTCTTAGCCCTCAATTTTTTACCTTGAATCTTCTTAGAACATGATGAACTCCTTTTTCTAAGGATGTGAGAGATTGAATAGGGTGAATAGTGTCTTATTACCATACTAATTTGTTAGTTTTGTTAATTGACTGCACCAATTAACATTCACCTAGTTTTCTACTATTTCACTATTACTACTTATATCCCAAAATTGATTATGCAAGATACAACCTAGATTAGTGAATTTTCTCTATGATTTTTGTTTGGTTTCTATATTAAGAAACATCCTTTTGACTTCTATGGTGTTTATGGTTAGAATGGTGATGGATGGTTGATTGGTTTCAATGCAGTTTTCCTTAGTTTTGGCATACATAGATATAAAATCTCTACATGGTTTTTTTATGAAGATATCAAATTATTGAAATGGTAGTTGTGATAGGGGATAATTCCCCACTTACTAGAGTCAAATCAATGGAAAAAAAAACAAAATATACCATCACTATATTTCTAGATCAGTTGTGTATGTCAATGCAACATGAATATATGAAGAAGAGTAGCTAGACATCTATCCCCCTTTATTTTTATTTCAAAAGTAATCCCGAGAGTGTCCTGAATACTCTAAATGCTCTAATCCTCTCTTCAAATATATGAACATAAAGAGAAACACAACCTTCCCCAAACAATCAAGTATAGAAGTCAAAAAACCCTCCCCATATTATAGTTATATAGAAGTCAACCTTCCCCATACTTAGTTATAGATGTCATATTTATTACATGATTTTCCATGTGAGCACTAGTGAATACTGGGGCACTAGGGTTTCAAGACTCAAGGAATATGTCTGATGTCCCGGCCACATAATTTTTGAGATTGTCCATGTTTGCAACAACGTTCATAATGGGGCGTCTCATATTTTTCAAATGTCGTTGTTTCCATCTGTAGAACATTTGTTGGAACTCTATTGAAATGTCATGGAACTTCCAATTCAACCACCACAAATGTCATGCACCAACCCCTCATAGTGAGCACTAGTGAATGGGGCCAACGTTGAAATTTCTTCAATATGTGCCTATATGCATCGAAATTTGACATGGTTAGACAAGACACATGCCTTGATGGTATGGGAGGGTTTCAAGACTCAAGGATATTTTATGTCCCGATCACATAATCTTTGAGATCGTCCATGTTTGCAACAATGTTCATAATGGAGCGTCTCATATTTGTCAAATGCCATTGTTTCCATCTGTAGAATCGTTGTTGGAACTCTCTTGAAATGTCATGGAACTTTCAATTCAACCACCACAAATGTTATGCACCGACACCGCATAGTGAACACTAGTGAATGGGGCCAATGTTGAACTTTCTTCAATATGTGCTTGTATGCATCGAAATTTGACATGGTTAGACTAGACACATGCCTTAACAGTATGGGAGGATTTCAAGACTCAAGGATGTATGATGTCTCGACCACATAATCTTTGAGATCGTCCATGTTTGCAACAACTTTCATAATGGACGTCTCATTGTCAAATGTCATTGTTTCCATCTGTAGAATATTTGTTGGAACTCTCTTGAAATGTCATGGAACTTCCAATTCAACCACCAAAAATGTCATGCACCGACCCCGCATACTGAGCAGTGAATGGGGCCAATGTTGAAATTTCTTCAATATATGCCTCTATGCATCAAAATTTGACATGGTTATACTAGACACATGCCTTGACGATATGGGAGGGTTTCAAGACTCAAGGATGTATGATGTCATACAAAAACATTTTGAAAATATTTCAACTTTGGCCCCATTCACAGGTCATCGTTGCCCATCATGTACTCTAGCCCTAGTACAATGTATTTTAATAGTTGTTTCCTTTAAAATTTGATCGATCATAAAATTAAAATGAAATGAGAAGATCCCTAGTACAATGTCTTTTAATAGTTGTACTCTAGCTGAGAAGACCCGCAAACCCTTTTTGAAATGTCGTTATTATAGAAAACTTGTTGCAACATCTGTAAAATGCAACATATTTATAGATTTTATAATGTCCCAATTTCGACGATCATTGACCAAATCAAAGTTGACTTGGTCAAAATACTAGGTGACCGTTGAAGGGGGAAAACCTAGTTTCCCCAACTTTGCAATTGCGACAACTATATTCACAAGCATGGCAAGAGAGGCTAATATGTCACAAACGTGGAAAGAGAGACAACTATGTGGCAAGCGTTGCAATAGAGACAAAAACATGGCAAGAGCGATGACAATGTGGCAAGCGTGACGTCAACATGGAAATAGCGACGATATCGGGCAATATGGAAAAACAAAATTAAAATTTCCTCTATTTTTCGACAGTATGGCCAATTTTGAACATAACGCCACAAATAGAACATCGGAATTTTTACAACATGTACTAGTGAAATGTGATGAACATAACCCACTATCAGAGTGTGAAAAACCTATTCCAACGTTGTAATGTATCAAACAAAAACCTTACACTACAATGTGATGACCATAACCTTACCATGTCACGTGAAAAAAAAATATTGATGTCGCAATATGACAAACAAATCCTGATGGGCATGGTCACCTATAGTCAACCTTGGCCAACCATAGTCAACCATGATCAACCATACTAAACTTTGCTCCATGTCAAGATTAACCATGGCTAACCATAGTCAACCATGGAAAAATATAGACAACCATGAGCAAGTTTAACTACATTAAACCATACTCTTGATCATGGTCAACAATATTCAACCATAGTTAAGGTAATGGTCAACCTTATGTGATGAATATATCCTGACGTTGCAATATGAAAAACAAAACCGGACGTTGCAACATGATGAATGTAGTAATGTTTCAATGTGATGAACATAGTAGCGTCACAATCTTGGTAATGTAACAATGTGTCGAATGTATCCTTATCATCATATTGTGATGAAAATAGACCTATCATTGTAATGTGATGAACATAAGCATATTTTCTCAATGTGACGAACATAGTATTTTCATCGCAATTTGACACAAAAATGTTTTCATCATAATGTGACAAACATTTCCAAATGTCGCTCTGTGACGACCATAACCCATTGTCGCAATGTGATGTACACAACCCATTGTCGCAATGTGACATACATATCCCAACATTTCAATGATACGTCGTAATGTGAAAAATATAACCCACTTTCAGAACATGACGTAATGTGTCAAACAAAACCCCTACGTCGCAATGTGATTACCATAAAATTACGATGTCATGTGACGAAAAAATATTTATGTCACAATCTGACGAACAAAACTTGATAAACATTGCAATGTGATAGTCACATATTAAACCATGGTTAAAAATAATGAACATGGTCCTACATAATCAACACCAGATGGTCTTCGAAGATCACCCATAGTCAAACTAGTCAACCATATTCAACCATTGTGAAGGTTAACGATGATCAACCATACTAAACATTGGTCCACGTCAAGTTCAACCATGGTTAATCGTAATCAACCATGGAAAATTGTAAACAACCATGGTTAAGGTAAACTATATTAAACCATATTCTTGATCATGGTCAACAATAGTCAAGCATAGTTAATGTAATTTTCAACCTTATGTGATGAATATAACTTGTCATTGCAATGTGACAAACAAAACTAGACATTGCAACATGATGAACGTTGTAATGTTGCAATGTAAGGAACATAATAACAACACAATGTGGGTAATATCGCAATGTTTCAAACATATCCTTGTCGATGCAATGTGAAGGACATAAACCCTTCGTCATAATGTGACCAATATAAGCATATTGTCAGAATGTGATGAACATAGCCTTGTCGTCATAACATGACGAACATAGCCTTGTCGTCGCAATGTGATGAACATAGCCTCATCATCGCAATTTCACACAAATATCCTATCATTATAATGTGACAAACATTTCCAAATGTCGCTATGTGACAAACATAACCCATTTTCGTAATGTGTTGTACACAACCCAATGTTGCAATGTGACAAATACAGTCCAACATTGTAGTGAAACAACCCTTTCCCGTCGTCGCAATGTGACGAACATAACCCACTGCCAAAGTGTGAAAAACCTATTCCAATGCCTTATGTGTCAAAACAAATTCCACATCGCAATGTGAAGACCATAACTTTACAATGACATGTGATGAACAAAATTTGATGTTGCAATATGATGAAGAAAACCTAATCAACAATGCAATTTGATAGTGGCATAGTAAGCCACGGTTAAACATAATGAACATGGTCCGTCATAATAAATTCCATATGGTCTTTTAAATTCAACCATGGGCATGGTCACCCATAGTCAACCCTGGCCAACCATAGTCAACAATGGTTATGGTGAACCATACTCAACCATGGTGAAGGCCAATCATGATAAAATATACTAAATTTTGGTCCACGTCAAGCCCAACCATGGTTAATCATATTCAACCATGGAAAATAATATACAACCATGGGCAAGGTCAACTATACTAAACCATACTCTTGATCATGGCCATCCTTAGTCGTAGTTAAGGTCAAACATGGAGAATGGCATCCATAGTCATGGTCAACCATGGTCATGGATATCCATTTTCATCTATGGACAACATTTGTTAAACATGGTTAACCATTTTCAACCATGATCAACCACAGTCAACCATGGTAATGGTCAACCAAGGTCAACCATAGTGAAGGTTATGCATAGTGAGGGTCAACCATAGTGAAGGTCT
Source organism: Picea engelmannii (assembly GCA_009831015.1). NCBI lineage: Eukaryota > Viridiplantae > Streptophyta > Pinopsida > Pinales > Pinaceae > Picea > Picea engelmannii. The sequence continues at coordinate 66,394 of ML797541.1, forward strand.
ACGAAAATTAACCATGGCCATGGTCAACCATAACTAACCATGACCATGGTAATCCAAGGTTAACCATAATTAACCATCATCATGGTTAACAATAATTATCCATGGTCATGGTCAACCATAATTTACAATGTCAACCATAGTTAGGATTTCATTCCCAAAGTCAAACCAAGGTCTTCCAAAGTTAACCATGGTCAACCATAAGAAACCATGGCTATGATCAACCATAGTAAACCATGGTGTTGTAGGGGCTAGTCGACTAGACCCATTGGTTGAGTAGGAACTAGTTGGTTGACCGACATAGTCAGAAGTAGAGGTTTGTCGGAGTACCTATTAACCGACCGACCCATGCACTTAAGTGGTTATAACTTCCTGAAAGGGATATAAATAGACAAGCACATGAACACTCAAATAGCTTCATATGAGAGGTTATATGTAAATTTTGTTGTACTGTTCTATAATATAATAAAATAACTATTTTGGGGGATCTCATTACTTATGTATGTATTTACCTATGTCTATGATGTCTATGTAAAGTTCTACTAGTAACTCTCCCTACATTTCCCTAGATTACAACATTGGTTCTGTTGTCGGTAGTACTGAACTTGGGCATGTAAAAGTGTACATAAATGCTAACTCTACAAGACATACACAAGTGGTGGGAGCGCAAAATTGAGAACTACATTAGAAACTATGCAAGAAGGAATAACTTCTCACTAGACGAAGCACGGTCGCAGTTATTTTCATAGACACATGAAATATTCCTTGAAGCTATCCCAAAAGCATTATTTCAGCACATTGATAGATCAGGTGATCTGTAATATGAATCCCGATGAGAAGTTAGGCCTAAAGGTGACAAACAAAGGAGGAAAAAATATGCATGATTGGCTTGAAAGAATAATCAAAGATTATATTTCAAAACAAGCCATTGACGATCGAACATCTCTTGACAAATTAAAAGACAATTCTACACCAAATTGCACGATTGATTTTTATGCATGGTTCCGACACTTCCTCATAAATTCCTCCTCGACAAGAGAGTGGGTGACATCGTCAAATACCAACCAAGATTACGCACATTGTTACTAAATAGTAACTTCCAATGAAGAGATGAAAATCGAGAAAAATTTCTTGATGCAAAGTGAAAAGATACAAGAGAATCATGTGATTACTTCTTGAAGAAATAAATATGGCCAATACTATCGACTTAGAGTAAGTCAGGTTGGAAATGGGGTTTTGTTCAAAATTGTCAGATGCCATAAAACAAGAAGTAGTGTTTCCCAAGCCTATATGTTTCAAAGAGGGAAGAAATCCCATAATCAATCCACAGATATCCATAAATTAGAATGGGATAAAATACAACATAATAGAGAAGAACTTTGTAACTAGTGGAAAAAAAAATGTTGAATAGAAATATGTTCAAGGAGGGTCATCCTGACAGAGTGCAGGAGCATTCTCAGTCACACAGAGTTCAACCAGAGTTGGAAATAGCAGCAGCCATGGCAACACCCGACAAAAGTAGCGACGCACAACTGAACATCCATATACCATACAAAGAAACAAAAATTATGGACTATGAAGAATCTGGACCAAATTTACATACTTCTCTCTCACCGAAAAATAGTCTCCGCATAAGAGAATTTTTCCAACAAAGACTGTATATCGACGAACAATCTGCAAGATTATGGTACAAAACAGACGACTAGGGAATCCTTTGGGATGCATTGATTGTCGAGCCAGAGAGAAATGAAGTCGACAATATGATTATCCAAATTAAGGATCTCACCGACTCGACCCCCATGCCACATTTAATCTCGAGACAAGAAATTAACTATAGTTTGGAAGCGATGCAACCTTTGGAATGATGGTTAGTCAAATATAAAGATGAAAGCTATCAAACTGAGGACGTAGTTTATATACTCAAGAAGAAACAATTATTCCTTGAGTACCATCCATTGTTGGACGCAGAAAAAAATCGACCAGAAGTTTCGACAGCTCAGTCGAAAGTAGTAGTAGCTCAAATACCAAGAAAACTGAGCATTCCTACCAAGAAAATCAAAATGGGATTCAACCACATCCCTATTTACGAAGGAGAGGAGGAACCAAAATTATATTGGTTCGTATGTGAAATTTTTTTGGATGTGGCTGATATTACAGATGAAGATAAGAAAATGGCTCAATTCGGAGCTGTGTTGTGCCACTGCGCCTTAACATGGTTCATGAACTACAAAGAAAATAAAACTCGTTCAAAATCACAAATAAAGAATAGCTTCTCAAAAAATTTTAAAATTAAGGAGATCACACATCTAGCAGCCCAAAAGTTAAAACAAATAAAACAAATACTGGGCAAGTTGGGAAGAGAATATGATAAGAGATTCAAATATCTCCTAAGTCAAATCCCGATGACGATTGATCATAACTTGTTGTTCCAGTGGTATGTAGCTGGGATACTGCCAAGAATTCATTCTCCACTATGCTTATACATGATAACAAATTGTGAATATGTGCTACAGAAGGCACAACGAGTCGAGTCTGATGATGATAGCCTATCAACTTCCTCGACAACGGAGAGACTTGAGGAGAAATAGATCATTTCAAAAAAATAATAAAATATCTATCTATACGACACAATGAAGTATGGTGCACCATATGCACTAGGGAAGGACATACAAAGGATAATTTTCCCTTCAATGAGCTCACACAAACAAGAGACATCCACAAAATACAAGCTCAGAAATACTGTTATATATGTGAATGCCTAATTGATCATAGTATACAATATTGTCCACATAATCTGAAAAACATTGAGTGGGGACACATATGTGAAGCTTCTGATCACCGAACATTTGAATTCCATATAAACGCTCGAAATTAGAATAATATACGAACAATATACCACAAAAAAAATACCGATCAAGCAAACAACTATGGTCGAAGAGATGATTACTACGGTGGTTGTAGTCTAGGTCAAGGAGGCCGATGTGGATTCATTGGTCGAGGTAGAGGTCGCGGATGACCATATTTTTTTAATTGTTGGAAAGATAATCACGTCAGCATAGATTTCCCTATAAAAGATAGAATTGATCTGAAATTTTTCAATATATGTGGAATTGGAGATCACTCTTTAGAAGATTGCTCGATAATACTCAACAAAATCATACCAAGAAAAAATGTGAATCTACTAGATGCAGTATCCAAGGAAGAGGTGAGGAACTCCAAAAACTTACATATTGTTACAAGGTTGGGCGTAGGACGATATATTCACACTCCACCACAAAATTACTAAAGAAATAAGGCTAACAACTTCCCAAACCAGGATAAAGAAGAGAAAATCATGAGAGAAGCTCTTAAATTCTTCAAGAACTCCATAGCAGATCAACAAAACCCGAGAAGTCGAAATGAAGACACCATCCAAGAATTTTTTCATCTCATCAAAGAAAAACATTCAATAGGTAGGTTGTTGGATCTACTCAACATATTGCGAGAATACAAACATGGTCATAAACCGACCAAGGATGAAAATAACCTCTCTTATAGCAACAAATATTACGATCCTTGAGTCGATTTGGAAATTGAGGGAATGATATTCAATCAGGTAGTTGTCAATTTTGGTTCTCAAGTCAATATTCTGCCACGAGAAACATGGATACGAATGGGTTGACCCAGGCTAGTGCCCACGTTGAACTATCTAAAATTAGTTGATCAAAGATTAATGAATCAATTAGAATATTGAGAAATGTCGACTCTCAAATTATGGGAATCCCGACTTCGGTCAACCTCGAAGTGATCAACCTTGTCGAAGGAATGCCAACCATTTTCCACCTTTTCAAAATTAATGGCATTGGCGTATATCAACCACATTTTGACCATTAATGTATTAATACATAATTAATGTATTAATTGATATAGAGTATTAATGTATGAATTAAAATATTAATTAATTATTACATAAATAAAAGGTATAAAATAAAGTGTTAATACATTACATTAAAAGATTAATGTTGATTAATACATTATTAATTAACACTCATTACACTTTTACTTAATATATCATTTTAATACATTAATGTATCAATATATTAATTAATAATGTATTAATGTATTACTTAATTAATACATTAACATAGTATAGATTGATGCATCAATGTAATGTATTAATAGTTTAATTTATAAGCTGATATTTTTAATTAATTAATACATTAATTACTTATTAATACATTAATGGTCTATTAATGCTCCCCACTCATGCATGTTGTTAATTAGCAACAATCACTTTATAAAAATGGTTGATATAAAACCATCCAAATTATTTTCCATTTTCCAATTTTATAAAATACTTATTGTTAGTTATTATTATTATTTTGTTTTATTATTTCTTGTTTAGATGAAAGTTCCATATGCTCGAAATACTTCAACAACATTCGAAACCCAAATTTACAGTGCCAAACATCGATGAAGTATTAAATTTGAAAAGGTACTTAGAAATAAAATTTCCTTAATATGATATATTATCAAAGATAATATGATGTCATTAAATGTGTGATTCTCAAATTTCAGGTTGCCTAATGGATGGCAGTAAAGAATAAAACAAGACAGATCCAACAAAAACCAATAGCAAGCAACAACTTCTAAGACTACATTATTATAACGATAACACAACATCACGAAAGGGACTTCAACTGAATAATTTAATCTAAGCGACTCATTGGAAGAAGAAATTTTTTGACATGCTCCTTAATTTCCATATCATGTGAGAGTGTCAAACCATCTCCTTCCATGTAAAACAACTGCATTATTCTCGCGGTTTCAAAAAGCAGTCTCATGCAACTCTCTGACACTTCCCTTTTATTCACAAACTCCCTATTCAACTCATCAAGAGTGTTTTCCATGATAGTGTAGACATGTTTGAGAGCTTCTTCTTCTGATATTTCAGGATGGTCCTTCATATAACACTATACAGAAGAATCCACCTTACCTTTGAAGTGGGCATAAGAAAGGGAAAACAGAGAAAATTGAAGAACACATTGAGTAATTTTATTTCCATGCCAAAACTATTACAACAACCTTGTATTTATAGAGGTCTTTGGAAGGATCTTGAAGATCCATAGAGTTCACAAAGTGGGAAATATCTAGAAGTGTTGATGGATATGTCAATGGAGGAAAAGTTAATAGTGAGCTTCAGTTTTAAATCTAGTTGGTAGGAATTAATCCAACCAACGCTCCTCCCTAATTTCTACTACTAATTACATCAATATTTATAATTCTCAAAGATTCTCTCAAATACTCAAATTGGTCTTGTGCTAAAGCCTTTGTAAATATGTCTGCAAGTTGCTCCTTTGATCTATAATGTTGTAGGATGAGTTCTCCATTGTTGACAAGTTCTCGAATCAAGTGATATCTAGTGTCAATATGCTTTGTCCTCTTGTTAAAAACAAGATTCTTTGATAGTACAATGGTGGAATTGTTGTCACAATAGATTGTAGTGGGATCCTCTTTCTTATGCATTAGATCCTTTAATATTCTTTGCATCCAAACTGCTTGACATGTTGTTGATGTACCTGCTCCATACTCTGCTTTTGCTAATGAGATTGTTACTATTGGTTGTTTCTTTGATGCCCATGCCACAACTCCTATTCCAAGATGAAATGCATATCCATATGTGTTATTTCTTTCATCAATACTCCCTTCAAAATCACTATATGTGTATCAAACCAACTGCAAATTATTTGAAGTAGAATACAGTATGCCATGATTCATAGTTCCTGCAATGTATCTTAATAACCTCTTTCCTACTTGCCAATGTCAATTCTTTGGTGTGTCCATGAATCTAGAAATCAAACTGACTCCATACATTATATCTGACCTAGTTTTTGTGAGACACATCAAAATTCCAACCAATTTTATGAATATGGTTGAATCAAAATCCATCTCATTTTGTTCTCTACTTAGTTTTGTGCCAATTTCAACAAGCATATAAACTGGACTGAAATTTATCATTCTAAACCTTTTTAAATCATCTTTTGCATATTTACTTTGACAAATGAAAATTCCCTTATTTTGTCTGAATTTAATGCCAAGAAAATATTTCATTAACCCCAAGTTTTTCATTTCAAATTCCTTCCTCACTGTTGATTTAAACATATCAATAGAGAGATTCCCTCTATAGGTCAAATCATAAACATATAAGCAGACAATCAAGATTTGACCTTGTTCATTGACTTTGGTGTATAATGTAGGCTCACTAGTGCTTCTTATGAATTCATTTTTTATCATGTATGAATCTATCATGCTATACCATGCTCTTGGTGCTTGCTTAAGTCCATACAGTGCCTTCTTCAACCTGTAAACCTTGTCTTCTTGTCCTTTTACTTCATATCCTAGTGTTTGCTACACATAGACTTATTCTTCTAAATATCCATTTAAGAAGGCTGATTTGACATCCATTTGATAAACTTTTCAATTGTGTTGAGCTGCAATAGCTAGTACCATCCTAATTGTGTCAAGTCTTTCTATGGTTGAAAATGTTTCATTGTAATAAGCTCCATATTATTGTGAAAATCCTTTAGCTAATAATCTTGCCTTATATTTTTCAACTTCTCCATTTGCCTTATATTTAGTTTTATAAACCCATTTAACATCTATGCATTCTTTCTCCTTAGGTAAATCAACTAAATCCCACATATCATTTTTTTCAAAAGATTCCATTTCATTATTCATTGCTTTAATCCAATGTTCTTCCTTAATTGCATCCTCAAAATATATAGGATCTTGGGTAAATAGAGAAAAAATAGATTGAAAATCTATCCTATCTCCTTGAACATATATTTATTGCAATCTTCTAGTCTTTTTGCCTCTTAATCTTGGTCTTAACGATTCAAGTGTAGGATTCCAGTCATAACTTACTTGTGGAATTGATGTTTCTCCTTGCTCAACTTACCTTTGTGAGTTTTATTTTTGTGGAATTCTTGATGGTATTCCTCCTTTCTCATTTGATTGTTCTCCTTGACCTTTTTCTCTTTGTTCTTCATATAGTATTGTTGTACCTATAATTGTCTTGTCTATATTGCCATCCCGTGATTCTTCCTCTTTGAATACAACATCTCTACTTACAATGACTTTCTTGGTTATAGGATTAAACAACTTATATGCCTTAGATTGTTTATCATAACCAATAACAATGCATTTTTCAATTTTATCATCCAATTTTCTCCTTGTTTCTTTAGGCACATGTGCATATGCAATACAACCAAATACTTTAAAATGAGAAACACTATGACGCTTACCATTCCATGCTTGTTGAGGAATCATATCCCTCACAATATTTGTTGGAATCCTGTTCAATATATAAACTTCACAAGCTAGTTCGTCAACCCAATATTCATTAGATAGATTCTTTCTTTTCAACATGCTTCTTGTCATCTCCATTATTGTATGATTCTTCCGTTATGCAACACCATTTTGTTGAGGTGTATAGCTTGTAGTGAACTGCTTCATTATTCCATGATACCTTCAATACTCCAAAAAATCATTTGACTTATATTCTCCCCATCTATCTGATCCTAATATCTTAATGGATAGGCCACTCTGTTTCTCAACCAATGCCTTGAATTCCTTAAACTTGTCAAATGTTTCAGATTTGTGTTTGAGAAAATATAACCATATTTTTCTACTATAATCATCAATGAATTTTAGAAAATATATTCTCCCCCCTAATTATGGTGTTTTCATTGGACCACATAAATTTGTATGCACAATTTCTAAAGGTGCTCAAGCTCTATATGCCATTTCTTTTGGAAATAATTTCCTATGTTGCTTGCCCAAAATACAAATTTCACATGAACTTATTAGTGCTTGAATAGGGGGTAAACCTCTTACCATTTCCTTTTTTTTGAAATAAACACAATCCTTTGAAGTTTATATGGCCATACCTCAAGTTCCATACCCATGCTTGATCTTCACTTGATGCCTTGAAACTTGCTCCAGTTTTTTCCATCATTTCACTTTTCATGCGAAGTGGGAACATTCTGTTGTTTGTCATTTCAATCTTTGCAATCACCATTTTACTGGGAGGAATATCAAATATAGTTCATACATTATTTTCAAAAGAAACTCTATAACCCTTTTGCGTAAGTTTTCCCACACTTATGAGATTATTCTTCAAACTAGGTACAAAATAAACATCAGGAATAGTTTTATTTTCAGTCTTTGTTATTACATTAATTGCACATTTTCCCATGAATTCTACAATGTTATCATTACCCAATTTAATTTGTGATTTAACTAATGTATCAAAATCCTCAAACAACTCTTTATTTCTAGTCATATGGTTACTACAACCACTATCAAGAAACCAGATGTTACTTGAATTTTCGTGAGCTACATGACATGTAATAAACAATGTCTCAGAACTACTCTCAGAGAAATTTGCATTATGCTTTCTCATATCTACTTGATTCTTTTGGAATTCATTTTCAAAGTGGCCATACTTCTTGCAGTAATAACATTGAATATTTTATTTTGTATGCCTTTGTGATGCCTGATTGTTATTTTTTTCCCTTGAGCTGAAATTTTGATTTCTCCTTCCTCCTAGGTCTTGATTCTTTATTTCTTCTCTTTGAAAATTATTTCTTCCTCTTCCTCTGAAACTTGGATTCCCTCTTCCTCTGTCTTTGCAAGATGTCATTTGTGTTTTTAATTCATGCTCCAATGAGGTATTATCATTCATGTTCAACCCGTATTCATAATTTTTCCAGGAGACAATCAACTCATCCATAGAATATGTAGTCAAATCTTTAGATTCTTAAATTACCACATAAATTGCATCAAATTTTCTTGGAAAAATTCTTAAAACCTTTTGTACAACCTTTTTATATGCTATCTCATCACCATTTTTTCTTATTTGATTAACCAAATATGTAACACGATATTTAAACTGATCTATTGAATCAGAATCTTTCATTTGCAAGTTTTTAAATTCTCTTCCAAGTGCTTGGAGTTTGGCAATTTTTACCTTACTAGTGCCTTTATATGTTGTATCTAGTATGTCCCATGCTTGTTTGGTTGTATTGGATGGTTTAATCCTTCCAACAACTGAATCATCCAACGCTTTTCCAATTATCTGCAAAGCCCTTTTATTATTTTGCCTATTTTCATCAAGCTTTTTCTTTTCATCAACACTCAAAACAAACTCATCTTGTGGTTCAGTATAACCAATCATTAATATATATGATAGTTCATATGAATCAAATGTTAATGTCATTCTAAATGCCCAATTATCATAACTTTTCCCAGAAAATGTTGGAATCATAAGTTGTTGATACATGCCTGATGTCATTCTTAAAAAAATCAAGCCCAAAAAAATTTCAGCAAAATAGGCAAAAGACTATAGAAGGTGAGTGTTATTTGTAAAGCCCAAAATCCTAAATGGATTGAAGGATATGAGAGAGGTTACGAGAACATCCAAGCCTAGAGTTTCATTCTTGGCATTCGTCAAAATTACTTCCAGGAAAATATTTAGTAATTAATCCAACATTCTGGTACAACGATCACCAAGCCTCCACGCTCATCTCCCTTCTCCTCTCACGACTATACCTAAGAGTCTTACAGTGAATAGGAGGCTACCTTAATCCACCTCCATTGGATCGTATCTTCTCGTTCTCTTATGTGCAAGAGTTTCTCCTCCTCATTCCCCAACAATGATATGATACCATGATGAAGTGGGAAGAAGCAAAGGAAAACAAAGAAAATTGAAGAACACACTGAATAATTTTATTTCCATGCCAAAATGATTACAACAGCCTCGTATTTATAGAGGTATTATAAATATGAGGTCTTTGGAAGGATCCCGAAGATCCAGAGAGTTCATGGAGAAGGAAATATCTAGAAGTGTTGGTGGATATGTAGGTGGAGGAACAATGACTGGTGGTTGATGGAATCTTTAGTGTTAAATGCGGTTGGTAGAAATTAATCCAACCAACAAACTTGACCTCTCTCAGCCTACATTTATATTTACCAACCATTCAAACATTAGTGGCATATTGAATTGTAAGAGGTTGGATTTAAATACTGGGTACCTCATAAGTTGTGGTGTTGTTCACGAGAAGCCCTGTCAAGCCCTGTCAAGAAATATGGATCCACAACCAATTTTAGAGAGTACATCATCTGTAAGAATATCCATAGTGAAAATAACACTAATGAGAACCAGTTTTCCCAGTGATATTGTCACGGTCGCGTTATCTATGTATTCATCCAAGGATGGCATGTGTTTAGTTGTGGATCATTCTGCTTCTTTAGTATATGTTGCTAGTAGGATCTCCAACTGCCATATACCATATCAATGAATGATTAATCCATAATCAATATTAAATTACAAAACTATAATATTGTTAATTAGACAACCACATTCTTTAACTAATACACAACAAACACACATATCATAATATCAAATGGAAAAATGAAACAAAGTGATTTACGTGGTTCGCCCAACTTCGGTCTACGTCCACCAAGCAAGTATCAATGCTATCTTATTATCATTCAATGGAGATTATACAGTTTTATAACATCTAGGTTTATATTCATAGGAAAACAAATTACTAACTGAGCAGCAAATGCTCTCCTTTGCATGCTCCAGCGGAATCGACACATACACAACCAAATCTTGGAGAAGAGGAGTTGAGGTAGAATTTCATTCCTCGAATCCGGGGGTTTTGTTTTCAACCGTTTCAACAATCTCCACCTTGAAAACAAATTTATCTGATACCTTGCTCATTATTTTATTCTAGCACTTTTTTTGCAATCCAAGAGAAACCAATCACCATCGTAGCTTCTCTAAAAGTACTGGCTTTGTGAACATGTCTGTGCAGTTATCTTTTGTATGAACTTTTTCAAGAGAAACTCCACCTTCATCGATGACATGTCTTACAAAATGGTACTTAATAGGAATATTTTTAGTTTTACTATGGTAGGCTGGATTCTTGGCCAAGTGAATAACACTTTGACTATCACAAAGTAGCTTTAGTTTGTTTTTCATCCTTCCAAGCTCACCAAACAAACCTTTTAACCAAACCGCCTCTTTGCAAGCATGTGAAGAAGCTATGTATTCTTCTTCTATAGTGGATAAATAAACAATACTCTGTAGCTTTGACATCCAACTAATAGCTCCACCTGCAAGAGTAAAGACATATCCTGAAGTTGACCTCATCTTGTCCAAATCACCTGCAAAATCAGAATCAACATATCCATAGATTAACTCACAACCACCGTTATAGGTGATACAGTAATCACTTGTGCCCCTTAGATACCAAAGCACCCATTTCACTGTTTCCTAGTGCTCTTTACCTAGATTTTCCATATATCTGCTGACAACCCCAACTTCATGTGAAATGTCTGGTCTTGTACTAACCATCGCATACATTAAAATTCCTACTACATTAGAATATGGTATTCAATACATATATTCCTTTTCTTCTTTTGTAATAGGACATAAACTTGAAGAAATATTAAAATGGGAAGCGAAAGGTATAGAAATTGGTTTCACACCATTCATACCAAACCTCAAAATTATTTTCTCGACATACTTCTGTTGTAACAACCAAAGCTTACCATTCCTCCTGTCTCTGAATATCTCCATGACCAAAATCTACTTTGATGCTCCTAGATATTTCATATCAAACGTCCTAGCCATTTGAGCCTTTAACCTGTTGATCTTAGTTATGCTTTTTCTTTCTCAAAGCATATCGTTAACATACAATACTAAGATAATGAATATGCCATTATGCAATTTATTAAAGTAAACACAATTATCATACTCACTCCTTATATAATTCTAGCTCATCATGAAAGAGTCAAATTTCTTGTACCATTGTCTGGGCGAGTCCCTCTGGCCATACAATGATTTCTTGAGCCTACAAACTAATTTCTTGTTGCGATTTTGAACGAACCCTTCAGGTTGTTCCATGCAAATCTCCTCATCCAAATCTCCATGTAACAAAGAAGTCTTAACATCTAGCTGCTCCAACTCCAAATCAAGTGATGCAACTAATGCTAACACAATTCGAATTGAAACAATCTTAACAACTGGTGAAAAAATCTCATGAAAGTCAATACTTTCTTTCTGAGAATATCCTTTCACAATGAGCCTTTATTTGTACCTTTCTACCTTATCATCAACACCCTTCTTCATCTTGTAGACCCACTTGCAACCTATAGTTTTCTTATTTCTTGGAAGCTCTACCAGGTCCCATGTAGCATTCTTTGCTAAAGCATTCATTTCATCCTTCATTGTTTCTTTCCATTTTTCACTATTATAACCCTCCACAACTTTCTGATAGCATGAAGGTTCGTCATCATTATTACTTAAAGAAACCGATGAAAAAAAATCATCATACCTTCTTGGAGGAACTCTGACCTGTGTATACCTCCTTAGGGAAGTTTGTGTCTCATCCACAATCTGTTGATTGTCATCATCATTCATGTTTTCCTCTACAAGAACCTCTTCGTGAACATATTCAGAAGCGTGTTCATGTTCACTATCATTTGTAGTTGAAAGATTTTCAAATTGAATCTATTGATACCTAGGTACTTCTACTTGTTTCATTTGAACATCTAAATCCTATTTGATGAGAGATGATTCATCAAATATTACATCTCTGTTAATGGTGATCTTGTGGGTAGTAGGATCCCACAACCTGTACCCCTTAATACCATCACCATATCCAACAAAGATAAGCCTTTTTTATTTTGGATCTAATTTATAACGCTGATGTTTTGGAATTAGAGCATAGGATTCACAACCAAAAACTTTAAGATTAAAATAATTACAAGGGTGGCCTAACCATTGTTGATTAAGGTTGGTTTTCATTGATGTCAACCCTTGAAGAAATCCCCACAACACAAAGGTTTTGGAAATGGACCCAATATTATTTGATGTAAACATGACTCATTATTGTCTTGTCATGGTTGATAAGAAGTAAATATGGATGAACTCCAAAGTGGTCCCCTTATGGTGAAAGCCCCCACAGGAAGACGCTTTGTGGAGTAAGAGAACCCATGCTTAATTGTGGAATAATGAGATGAAGGACAATGAATTTGTCAGGTAAAATATCCTATATGGATATGTCTTGTCATTCCATTTCTAGTGGCATGTGTAACGTCACATAACTCCTCACGGTTAGAGAGTTATGGCCACAAGAAGTTGGAGACCCCAAGTTTGGGTAATGGACCCAAGCTTTTTTTATGGATAACGGTATGAGTTATGATATATTTTCAGATAATATTATTCTATATGGATAGTACACGTCATTCAATTTCTATTGTTATGTGGAACATCACATAACTCCTCACGGTTTGAGGGTTATGCCCTTACAAAGTTGGAGGACCCTCATATGTCATCTAGAAGCCCCAAAAGGTCAAAATAGTCAAAGTGGTTTAAGAGATTTTAAAAGGTAAATAATAAAGTGAAGTAATGAGTGTATTATAATTCAAGGTGAATACAAAATAAATTATTTCAATAATAAATTTAATGGAGAAATTAGAAGTGGGTTAACCCTAAAATAAG
>ML797541.1:87652-120829 GCA_009831015.1 Picea engelmannii
CATATGTCATCTAGAAGCCCCAAAAGGTCAAAGTAGTCAAAGTGGTTTAAGATATTTTAAAAGGTAAATAATAAAGTGAAGTAATGAGTGCATTATAATTCAAAGTGAATACAAAATAAATTATTTCAATAATAAATTTAATGAAAAAATTAGAAGTGGGTTAACCCTAAAATAAAGAAAGTGGGGCCAAGTGACCTAGAAGATGTTTTTAAGGAAGCTACTTGGAGAGTATAAATAAGAGGAAAGGCTCTCTCATTTTAATCACACTTGAGAATATTGAATATATATATAGGAGCCTGAGGTAACCAAGGATTTCTAAGCTGGATTTCTGAGGGAAGTTGAAGAAAAGAAGGCCGAAATGCAAGGAAGGATAAATTCTTTTGATGGTGTTTTCTAAGGTATGTTAGTTACATGTCATCTCACCATTTCGATATAATTTTTTTTCTATAATGATTCGGATCATTAAATTTCTATGACATTGAGAAAACATATCCAAGTATCTTTGGTAAAAAATTCATCTTATGGGTCATTGTATTTTTTGAGTTACACTCCGTGGAAAATAGGGTTTGTGGCTAGTCTTGAAACTAGTCAAAAACAAGTGTTTCGGGTAAAAACATCATAACTTATTCATAAAAAATCCACATTCAGTGAAACCAAATGTGTTGGTTAGGTTACAGTCTGTAGTATTATGTGTCATAGTTTTAGATCAATTCAACAAATATTCCATGCGGGTCACGCTCTACAAGGTCGCTCACTAGAATAAGCCAGAATTTAGCAAGGTATGTCATTTTTGCTATAAATCATTTTCTAAGAGGTTCCAAGTAGTGAAACGTGGAGGAATCACATAAAACACACTGAAGAACATTTTGTATCAGTTTCAAATTTTTATACATTACAGGTACAAAGTTATGATTACTTCAAGTTAGGGTTGTTGACTAATCCAAAACTAGGCATGTGAGACTAAAGAAAAGTTTGATGAAAATGCTAGTCTCTTGTTGTTGAAGTTAAGGAAGGTTTGCATGAATGTGATCATATACACCTGGTCTATTACAGAGCTACAAATCAGATTTGGATGATGAAATTGATGAGGGATTTTGGTTGAGGTACATGTTGAGTACATGGTTGAGACAAGTAGTTGATGAGTTGGCACATACATGGTGTATAGTTGATGATGTTGGTACATATTGATGAGTCATAGTTGATGAGTAGTTGACACATGATTGGTACATACTTGATACATGGTTGGATGCACTTGTTTATGGTACATGTTGATTACAGGTTATTTGGTACAAGTTGGTGCATGGTTGATGCACTTGTTTATGGTACAAATTGATTATAGGTTGAAGTATAGGTTGATGCATGGTTCATATTTATTGGTACAGGTTTACAGTGGTATATCTCACAGTGACAGGCTGACACTGGTTCCATCATTCTACTTTTACTTCAGGGTGGTGGGACGTGGCAAGGATATGTAGTTGTAGCCACCTTCCGGTTGTAGCCGGAGAACATAGGGGGTTGTAGCCTCCTTCTGGTTATAGCCAGAGAATTGGGGAGTTGGAGCTTCCCTCAGGTTGTATCCTGAGAAAATAGGGGGTTGGAGCCTCCTTCCAGTTGCTGCTGGAAAACAAAGGAAGTTGGTGCTTCCAATGAATATAATTCTTCAAGACATATAAGAAAAATCATTCTGTGGTTTTCTCCTGATTTGGGTTTCCATGTAAAACACTGGTGTATTGTGTATGTGTATGTTTGTTCATGTGTTCATTTCTTATTTACTCTTCATTTATTGGATGATAATGATTCATTGATATAACACTTGGATTATATGGTTAAAAATGATTACATTGCTCTATTATCGATTCACCCCCCCCTCTCAGTAATCCAACAATACCTCTTCAAGAATATTGCACTCTATTGTTGTTGATGGTGATCGATTCACCAGATAACAAGTTGTAGTTATTTATTTTGCCCACAGTTTGTGCTGCAAGTTGTCATCACTAAGCATACTCCTTGCTCTCTCTAGAAGAGTATTGTTCATGCATTCAACAAATCCGTTTTGCTGAGGAGTATAGGCAGTGGTTTTATGCCTATCAATCCCAAAATCCTTGCAATAGTTCTCAAATTTCATTGTTGTAAATTCACCACCATTATTAGTTCTTAAACATTTAATGGACCTACCAGTTCTCTTTTCCACTAAAGCTCTAAACTGCTTGAAAACAACAAATACATTAGTCTTTCTTTTCAACATATAGATCCACACCTTCCTAGAGAAATCATCTATAAAAGTAACAAAGTATGATGATCCTCCATACAAAATAGTACGGGATGGTCTCCATGGATATAATCAAGGATTCCCTCACTGGTGTGTCTTCCGGTTTTAAATCTCTGCCTATTCTGTTTTCCATAAATACAGTGCTTGCAGAAATATAACTTTAAATATTTTATACTAGGAAGTAACTTGCGATCAGATAATACCTTCAATCCTCTTTTGCTCATATGGCCCAACCGTTGATGGCACAGACGAACATAATCATTGTCATTCTCGGATACAGTTGTCACATGATCTTACTTAGTTCTTCCTTCTAACAGAAACAGGTTTCCAACTTTCTTCTCTTTCATAACCAATAGGATTCCTTTGTAGACCCTCATAACTCCACCTTGAACAACACTTTTATATCCTCCAGTATCTAAGACTCCCATAGAGATTAGGTTCTTCCTAAGCTCAAGTACATGTCTCACATCAGTTAGTATCTTAACAGATCCATCAAACATCTTAATTTGAATGCTACCAATTCCCACAACTTTACATGATATATCATTTCACATGTAAACAATTCCATCATCTATGGACTGGTAAGTAATAAACCAGTGGCTATGAAGACACATGTGATTTGAAGCACCAGAATCTAATAACCACTGTTGATCATAACGTGAAACAATACCAATTGTTAAAACTTCATCATCCATACCTGAACTTGTTGTTGAACCTATTTTAGTTGTGTTTTCTTCCTTCATCTCTTTTGGAGGGTCTTCTTTGGAGGCTTGTTGTCACTTCCAACAATCCTTCTTCAGGTGTCCAGATTTGCCAAAAACCAGCACTTAAGCTTGCTCTTCTTTCCCTTCGACTTTGACTGAGAGAAATCCCTCTGAACATGTCCTCTTTCTTTAGGTATTCCTCTAACCACCATTGCCTCAAATGTAGAGGTTTCTAAATTGGATTTCTTCCTTGTTTCCTTAGACAGTAAAGCTCCAACAATAACACCAAACTCAATACTTTAAGTTGAACTGAAACTAATAGAGGTAACAAAGTGATCCCATGACTAAGGCAAAGAACACAATAATGTAATTGCCTTGTCTTCAGATTTGAATTTCACTCCCATGCTAGTCAACTGGACTAAAAGGGTATTAAAAGTATTTAAATGATCAGCTATTTTTGTACCTTCCTTCATGCGCAAACTGTACAATTGTCTTTTTAAGAAGATCATGTTCATCAAGGATTTCTTCATATACAAGCTTTCCAGCTTCGTCCACAAATCGACTGTTGTCTTCTTTGTAACAATGTTGAACAGAACATCATCGGCCAAACAAAGACATATGACAGTCAGTGCTCTGGTATCGATCTCTTCCCACTCTTCATCTAAAATTGTCACAGGTTTCTTTGATTTTCCCAAAAGCGCCTTCACCATGCCTTGTTGCACGAGCAGATCATGCATCTTGACCTTCTAGATCTCAAAACTGTTATTTCCATTGAACTTCTCAATTTCAAACTTAGCACTCTGAGTTTTCACCATTTCAGAGGTTCTCGTATTTCTCGGCCTCCGTTGCTTCAAGTATTACCCCCACTTGTTAATCCGCTCATTCAATATCCTTGGGCAGTCCTCATGCAAAATAATGTCGATTGTGATCATAATTGCAGCAACAAGAGCCCTTTCTCTTGCAGATGCTGAGATCTATTACAATACCATTATCAATCAAATTCCAATTATGCCAAACACATTGTCTCGGATGTTCTCATCTATACATGGACATGCGTTTCAAAGATGCTACATGTGATCGATCTCGAGCTCACAATGGAATCAACGCACAATGGAATCAACTCACAAGGAAATTGAGAAAACCGTGCCCACAACAAGAGAACCAACGCACAAGGAAATTGAGAAAACTGTTCCCACAACAAGAGAACCAGCGCACAAGGAAATTGAGAAAATCGTGCCCACAACAAGAGAATCAGCGCACCCCTTACGGTTATAGGCCAACGCTAATTTCGGATCTGGAAGGAAAGCGTAAGTGTAAAAGAGGATCAGCGCGCCTTCCTCGAGAGTCTTGCACTGGTTTCTTATCAGCGCTCCCCACACACGACTACACCAGCGCTGAGTAGTAAGAAGATTTCACTACCGTGTAAGGTTCGTAACCAACCACTACTCTCGTGGTAAGGATGGAAACAAGAACACTCCTTGAATCATCTCAGCATTGTAGGATGAAAACAAGAACACTCCTCTAACTCGTGCTCGTCCAACTCGGTGTCTCCTTCGAGAATAATTGACGCATGGGCAAAAAAAAAAAATTGTTGGTGGTTTTCAGCATCTCATCCAACTTAGCTTTGATACCAATTGTTAATTAGACAGCCACAGTCTTTAACTGATGCGTAGCAAACATACATATCAAAATATCAATTCAATGAAGATTATACAATTTTAATTTTATAACGTCCAGGTTTACAGTCATAGCAAAACGGATTACTAATTGAGCAGTAAATGCTCTCGTGTGCATGCTCCAGTGGAATTGACACCTACGCAACCTAATCCTGGAGAAGAGGAGTTGAGGTAGAATTTTGTTTATAGTGGTTCTGTTGTCAACCGTTTCAACAAAGATGACAAACTTAATGCATACAATATTTCGAATGTAGCCTAGCACGTCACGCCCCTGCCTCGTTCTTCTTCCGCTATTTTGTACAAACCCATGAAACATATTTTCATTTCTTGTGGCATTCGATCTAATAGTGATAGATCCCATTTGAAAACAAAGCCAATCTATAGTTTAACGGTCATAATAATGGTTGAAAATAAATTTACATGTCTAATAAATATCAAATTAAACTAAAATATTTACTTTCCTTTAAAAGAGTTGAAATAGATAAAACGTTTACCTTTTGACAGCTTGGGAAAATAACTCCAGATTGTCTAAAGTTCCATGCCCGTCATAAAGATCATCTAAAATGACCGTTAGAATGGAAAATTTTGTATAAACGGCACTGCAGGAAGCGAAGTGAGGCTCAAACATAAAAGACGCCGGTGCGAAATATATTTCAGCGACACGGTCCCGAGTGAACTTGAACTCTGAGAAACCCGATGATGTCCACCATCTTTGGACAACGCAAATTGTCCAAAATGTGTTAGCTTTGAGTAAGGAGGATAAACTTAATATGAATGAAATCTGGAATTCCAAATTTCGCTAATTCCAATATTTTTCGTTCGAAATGTGTATGCACATTATTGAAGTCCAATTTCGCTAATTCCAAATTTATTTGGTTCGAAATGTGTATGGCATCCTGTTCGAGGGAATTACACGTTAAAGGAGGTTTAATAGTGATAAAATATATTTGAAGAGATTATTATTTTTATACAATTTATCACAAGTTAAAAAGTAGATTTACTTTCTAATGAATCAACTATATATTTTAAAATATATATAATAAAACAAGCACCATCAAATATATATAATTAAACAACCACCGTCACTTTACAATTAACTAATCATTATAATTAAAATACCAAAAATTATCACTAATAAATTCAACTATACTATATTGAAAACTAAAAAACTCAATCATACGATCTTGAAAATTGAAAATACAAAGAGTTTTTGAGTCTTACATATACATAGTTTACCAGAGCCAAACATCAGTGGGTCCATAATGTTCAATGTAGCTTCTAGCCTCCAGCCTTGGCATACTTCTATGCCACGGATATTTGAGTGCATATTCCACCTGAAAATTAAATTATGAAAGTCCTAGAACAGTACAATAAAGATTATAAATTTATCTACTTTTTCTTAATCCCGTTTATCGTACAATGTCTTCAAACCACTAACTCTATATCCTCATTGCTGTGAAATTTGGATCCAAAAGAACACAAAAGCCAGAAATATTATATACCTCTCCCCGAACTTAAGAGCCCATTTGTCAAAGGCACCCACATCTTCCAGAACATTCCTCAGATACCTTTCGGTACAGGTTTTTGCTTCTTCCATGATCGTTTATCCCGGAAATGCAACGTGTGAACACCGATTGACGTTCAACATGTCTGTAACTCCTCTCTGTGTTTGACCCAAGAAGCAAAAGAACTCCCCATTCTCATCTCTAAAAGTTTTTAAAATATCTGCAAAAAATGTTAGTTGAAGAATTCAACAACCTGAATGAAATTCAAAGACCTACCAATTGGCACAATTGCCAGCTAAATATAGCTCTATACACCAACATTTTACCTGACGATACATTGTACCCATGCCAGGCCCATGGCTGTGTCATCGATGTCAGGGACACGATTATCTCTCGCCCATCCAATGCTTCTTTCGTCCCAATGGCTGCGCATCAATTTCGGGGATAATAAATATCGCGCATTAATAAGCTGATCAAGACCTGAGTCGTTTAGGGCGAGCAATATTCAGCCTGCTGCAGAGTCAAAGACTCTGCAGACTGGATGGCCGTGCTACCAGGCTCGTGTAGACCGGATGATGGATGCCAATGGGTATGAAGTGCATGGTGCGGATGCCATACCATGCCAGCACCTTTTCTGACCTCCTCTCCCGCCTTAGATTCCGGCAACCATTTTGAGTCCGTTTCGAATCCAAAAGCCGTCTCTATTTGCTTGACTCTGGCCGTCCACGGACCTGCATAGCATTAAACATTGTCAGCTCTATAAGTGCAGACAGACAGTCCTGTGAAACGTGAGGGGACTGCAGCGTCAATTTGAATTTGAATCTGAGCGCACCCATGATATTTAGCTTTCTCCTCAGCATTTTTCTCAGCAGTGGCTCTTTGGAATGGTGGTGAAACAGATGCAAACCATTGGTATTGTGGCTTCTGATAAGCATTATCGTTGGCCGTGAAGCTGATGCTTCCAGTCCCGTTGAAGAGGTAGAGGCCGTCCCACATCTTGGCCAATTATACTCTGCCATCGCACTGCCCCACTATTGGCCAATTTAAATAAGTGATAAAATTAAATTTAAAACATCAATTCAAAGTATTATAAAAAGAAATTAGTGATCAATAATTTTAAAAAGAAATTAGTGATAAATAATAATTGATATCGAGGAGTGTTCACTAGAATCAACCTATGTACCATCAACATAAATAATACTTGATATGTGGAGTGCTCAAATGAATCAACATGTGGACCTTGAACATAAAATCGATTAAAAAAAACTCAAATCCAAATTCTTATTAAAAAAATTATTTTGGTTTCTTTAAATTTGTTTTAAAAAAAAAAATTAATTTTTATAAAAAGATTTAAAATGATGGTAAGGGTTGAGGTTTCATTTGTAAAAGTATTTTATAAATTTTTTTTTATATATATATAATATATATATATATTAAATATGTTTTTTTTTTAATGATTTTGTTTGCAATAAGGTTTTTAGGTCATGGTTTAAATAATATTTGTAATTTTAAGTTTTCAAAAAGTTGAGGTGTTACTGATAGTATTTTTTTTCAATTTTTTGAGGGTTGATTTTAAGATTTGGTTCTAAGAGTACCAGTTGTCAATGTTATGAGTTTCAAAGAAGTTAGACTTTGAACTCAAAAAATGAAGGTGCTACTAGGATTCTCACTTTTTGATTATGATGTTGTTTTAAAGTTTTTTGTTATAACAGTACAGGTTGTTTAAGACCATCTTATCTAAAAAGTTGTAATTTTGACACCCCCACCAAAAAGAAGGTGTTCATGTTGGGGACACTTTTTCATTTAGGGGTTGATTTAAGGTTTTTGTTGGAAACATTATGAAATTTTTAAGGCCATGGTTGCAAAATGTGGTAATTTTGACCCCCCAAAAAACGGTGGCACTGATAGCACCACTTTTCAATTTAGAGGTTGATTTTGATTTTTTTATCCAAAAATATAGGTTATTAGAGATAGAGTTCTCATTTTTAGGTCAAAGCTCTCATTAAGTCGTTAATTGTGTTACAACTTGAAGAAGGTGAACAAATACAACATCCATGATGAAGAGAAGTGGCTCAAAGAGGAGAAAAAGAGCTCATAGGAGAATGACAAGACAAAAATGATGGTAAAAGTTGTTATGGCCTTTCCCTGGATAATTCAATGAGCTTTGTAAGCTGGCATGGGGCCATCGAACCATCGTAACTATTTTATATAGAAATCAATAACAAAGAGAGAGAAATGAGTTAAGCATTGAATGGTAGTTTTTACTGTAATTAGGTTTCCACTTTAAATCCTTATGTAATGTGTAAATGGATGTTGGAGATGTATTTCTATGTTGTACACTGTAGAGCTAGTGTATTTTTGTTATAGTTATTTTATGTATTGTTGTGGATTGTATTGATATTGATTGGGTGATTTTTATGTAGAAGAGATTAATATAAATGTTGTGAATCATTGTCATGATATACCATTCTGTGCATATGTCAGCTAAATGTAAAGATATTTTTGTACTTGAGAATTATGCAAAGAGGATATGTGTAAAGACCCTGCATTGGAATTATAATATTGTAGCATCCAACTACTGGGCTATGCCACACATGAAATTTTTTGAACCGTATACAATAGTTAAACGTACAAATACTCTACAAATACACATATTTATACAGAATAGTAATAGAAATACACATGTATCATATACAGGAAAAAACCATAAAAACAAATGCATAAATAATGATGCAACACATAATTTAACACACAATTGACACTTATCTTTGATAAAAATACCACCAACTGCGTGCAGATCCTCCACATTCCTCCCAGCCTTAGACCACACTGCTCGGAACTCTCAACAGTGGGTCACCCCCAAGCTGGGACTAAAATCCACCCAGATAAAGGAATTCTTAACCACGATGATGTATCTCAGATAACAGGAAAAAAATCGTCCCATGTGCCCATTCGAACTAACAGTCTACAGTCCCTCATTCCCCACATGCCTATCCCACCCTAGGAAATGTGCCCCTTCTCTGCTCAATAGTCCTTCGACGACCCCATTTCCTTTATGGGGCTTCAACAATAGACCGGACAAGAAGTCACAGAGCCTTGTAACTATAGTCTAGCACCTTCGGGAGATCAATTCTCAACAATTCTCTCACCTGGAGGGAATTTTCCACGGGCCTGACAACATGAACACCGTTCGAGGTGTTCATGTTTCTGAGTCTTAAAAATTATTTTATAATACAATGTTTTTCACTTAGATAAAGTGTTTCATATATTTTTGTTTGTATATATTAATTATTTATAAACATACAACAAAAAATGTATATATATATATATTATTAATAGATATATAACACAGAATGCCAGAAAGTTGTGAATCTGGATAATGGTGAATAAACAATCGAAAGATTATTATGATGGAAGTGCACAAGGAAGGATGGTTAGTCTTCTGTTATTTGCGTCCATGGCCGCATCAATACTCCACGCCCTCAAAATATGGAACAACTTTGGCCAAAGTAATTCATCATGCCATGCTCGCCGCCTCCTACAGTATATGGCTCCTTGGAAGCCGACCATTTCTATATATGCGCATATACGGAAGCTGACTGCTTCCATATATGCGCATATACAGAAGTCGACCATTTTTACATATGCACATATACGGAAGCTAAGAAGATATCGGCTTCTGTATATGCGCATATACGGAAATGGTCGGCTTCCATGTGCATATACGAAAGTGGTCAACTTTCATATATGCGCATATATGAAATTTGACCACTTATGTATATGCGCATATATGAAAGTCGATCATTTCCTTATATGCGCATATACATAAATGGTCAGCTTTTGTATATGTGCATATACGGAAGTGGTTAGCTTCCATATATGCGCATATACGGAAGTGGTCAACTTTAGTATATGTGCAGTATATGCACATATACTAAAGTTGACCACTTCCGTATATGCACATATAGGAAAATGGTCGGCTTTTGTATATGCACATATACAGAAATGGACGGCTTCTGTATATGGGCATATATGAAAGCGGTTAGTTTCCGTATATGCGCATATATGAAAGTGGTCAGCTTTTGTATATGCACATATACAGAAATGGTCTGCTTCTGTATATGCGCATATACAAAAGCTGACCACTTTCATATATGCGCATATATGGAAGTGGCCAACTTTTGTATATGTGCATATACAGAAGCAATCAACTTCTGTATATGCTCATATACGGAAGCCAACCATTTCCATATATGCGCATATACAGAAGCCGACCATTTCCATATATGTGCATATACGGAAGATGATCGCTTCCTTATATGCACATATACATAAATGGTTAGCTTTCATATATGCGCATATACGGAAGTGATCAACTTTTGTATATGTGCATATACAAAAGTTGACCACTTTATATATGCACATATACAGAAGCTAACCACTTCCATATATCGCATATACGGAAGTCGACCACTTCCGTATAAGCACATATACGAAAATGGTCGGCTTCCATTTAAGCAAATATATGGAAATTGACCACTTTTGTATATGCGCATATATGAAAGTTGACCACTTATGTATATATATACACGGAAGTGGTTAACTTCCGTATATCCGCATATATGGAAGTTGTCTATATATGGAAGTTGACCACTCTCGTATATGCGGATATACGGAATCTAACCACTTCCGTATATGCGCATATACGAAAATGGTCGGATTTCGTATATGTGCATTTACGAAAATGGTCAGCTTTTGTATATGTGCATATACAGAAGCGATCAACTTCCATATATGCGCATATATGGACGCTGTCAGCTTCCGTATATGTGCATATACGGAAATGGTCAGCTTCCGTATATGCGCATATACGGAAGTGGTCAACTTCTATATATACGAAAGTGCTCAACTTCTGTATATGCGCATATAAAGAAGCTGACCAATTCCGTATATGCACATATATGAAAATGGTTGGCTTCCATTTATGCACATATATGGAAGTTGACCACTTATGTATATGTGCATATACGACACATATACAAAACATGACCACTTCCGTATATGCACATATACGGAAATTGGTCGGCTTCCATATAGGCGCATATACAGAAATGGTTAGCTTCCGTATATGTACATATATAGAAGCTGACCACTTCCGCGTTAACTGCTTCCGTATATGCACATATATGAAAATGGTCAACTTTCGTATATAGACCACTTCCATATATGCGCATATACGGAAGCTGACCACTTTCGTATATATATATATATATATATATATATATATATATATACGGAAGTGGTCAACTTTCATATATGCGCATATACTGAAGTAGTCAACTTCCATATATTTGCGTAAATGGAAGCCGACCATTTTCGTATATGTGCTTATATGGAAGTGGTCGGTTTCCGTATATGCGATATATGGAAGTGGTTAGCTTCTGTATATGTGCATATATGAAGTGACTAGATTTTGTATATGCACATATACAAAAGTTGACCACTTTCGTATATGCGCATATATGAAAGCCAACCATTTATGTATATGCGCATATACATAAATGGTCGGCTTTTGTATATGCGCATATATGGAAATGGTCAGCTTCTATATATGTGCATATATGGAAGTTGACCGCTTCCATATATGCACATATACAGAAGTTGGCCACTTCCATATATGTGCATATACGAAAGTGGTCAGCTTTTGTATATGCACATATATAGAAGCCAACCATTTCCGTATATGTGCATATACGGAAGCCGACCATTTCCGTATATGTGCATATACAGAAGTTGACCACTTTCGTATATGCACATATACAAAAGTGTTTTAGTCATTGGTCGAAACCCTTATCCCAAGAAAAACCCCTACGCCCATCGAATTTTCCGGTATTTATGCTAGGGTTTCTCTGTCTAGGCTCACACTACATTTGTTGTTGCCATTCCTCACGGTTCCTCACACTGCATTATTGTTTCCATTGTTGTCGACTATCCAAACTGTTAACACATTGATTCTTCATGCTCGTCTCCCGTCAAGTGTCCATTATTCTTTCCATATATGCACATATACGGAAGTAGTCAACTTTTGTATATGTGCATAGCACATATACGAAAGTTGACTATACAGAGGTTGACCACTTCCGTATATTCACATATACCGAAGTGGTCAACTTTTGTATATGTTCCTACGGAAGAGGTCAACTTCCGTATATGTGCATATGCGACACATATGGAAGTTGACCACTTACGTATATCCACATATACGAAAATGGTCAGATTTCATATATGCCCATATACGAAAGTGGTCAAATTTCGTATATGTTCATATACGGAAGCTGACCATTTCCGTGTATGCACATATATGAAAGTTGACAACTTTCATATATGCACATATACACAAGTGGTCAGCTTCTGTATATGCACATATACAGAAGTGGTCGACTTCTGTATATGCATATATACGTAAATGGTCAGCTTTCGTATATGCACATATACGGAAAGGGTTGGCTTCCGTATATGCACATATACGGAAATTGACCACTTACATATCTGCACATATACGAAAGCCGACCATTTCCATATATGTGCATATACGGAAATGGTCGACTTTCGTATATGTGCACATACGGAAGTGGTCAACTTCCGTATATGCACATATACAGAAGTGGTCAACTTTCGTATATGTGCACATATACGGAAGTGGTCAACTTCCGTATATGTGCAGTATATGCACATATACGGAAGCTGACCACTTTCATATATGCACATATACAAAAGATGACCACTTTCGTATATGCGCATATATGGAAATGCTCGACTTCTGTATATGCACATATACGGAAATGGATGGCTTCCGTATATGCACATATACGTAAGTAGTTAGCTTATGTATATGAGCATATACGGAAACGGTTGGCTTCTGTATATGCGCATATATGGAAATGCTCGGCTTCCGTATATGCGCATATACAGAAGCTCACCACTTTCGTATATGCACATATACGGAAGTGACCAACTTATGTATATGCACATATACAGAAACAATCAGCTTCCGTATATGCGCATATACGGAATCCGACCATTTCCATATATGCGCATATACAAAAGTCGACCATTTCCATATATGGGCATACACGAAAGCTAATTGCTTCCGTATATGCGCATATACATAAATGGTCGGCTTTCGTATATGCACATATACGAAAGTGGTCAACTTCTGTATATGCGCATATACAGAAGCTGACCACTTTGTATATGCACATATACAGAAGTTAGCCACTTCCGTATATCTCATATATGAAAGCCGACCACTTCCATATAAGCACATATGCGAAAATGGTCGGCTTCCATTTACGCACATATATAGAAGTTAACCACTTTTGTATATACAGAAGTTGACCACTTCCGTATATATATACGAAAGTGGTCAGCTTCCGTATATGCGCATATATGGAAGTGGTCTATATACGAAAGTTGACCACTTTCGTATATGTGCATATACAGAAGCTGACCACTTCTGTATATGCGCATATACGAAAATGGTCGGCTTTCATATATGCACATATACAAAAATGGTCGGCTTTCATATATGCACATATACGAAAGCAGTTAGCTTCTGTATATGCACATATACGAAAGCTGACCATACCCGAATATGTGAATATACGAAAGTTGTTAGCTTCTGTATATGCGCATATACAGACATTGTCAGCTTCTGTATATGCGCATATACGGATGTTGTTAGCTTACATATATGTGTATATACGGACGTTGTCAGCTTCTGTATATGTGCATATACGGAAATGGTCGACTTTTGTAAATGCGCATATACGGAAGTGGTCAATTTCCGTATATGCGCATATACAGAAGTGGTCAAATTTCGTATATGCGCATATACAAAAGCTGACCACTTTCGTATATGCACATATACGAAAATGGTCGATTTTAGTTTATGAACATATACTAAAGTGGTCAAGTTCTATATATGTGAGTAAAAGAAAGCTGACCATTCTCGTATACGTGCTTATACGGAAGTGGCCGGCTTCCGTATGTGCGCATATATGGAAGTGGTTAAATTCTGTATATGTGCATATACGAAGTGGTCAGCTTCAAATTACATTCTAGTGGTGGACTTTCGTCTTCAAACCAACATTTTGTGTCTCTTGCTTTAACATAATTGTAGTTATCAAGGATTGAATGCAATTTTTCTTAGTGCTTTTTCAATGAATCAAATCTCCCTTTTTTTATATTTTTTTTTGCTGACATTTTATTGTCCAATGATTGCTTGAAAGATGGGCCACCAAGTTAGTGGAAGAAACGGTTTTGATACCACTTAAGTGAGCCCTTGACTTTAAGAAATCATCACCCATAAGGAAAAAAACATTCATATTATTTATATTAAAATAATAATAATTATTAATATGAATAGATTTGATGATATTGGTGAATTGATATATAATGGAATTTGTATTAAAATACATATTGAAGTGAAATTATGATACATGAAGAAAGACCCTTTCAATCAATACAAATGGATGGAGATTTCTAGTATCAATTCTAAGAAGATTTATATAGAAATATGTTATTTCGTACCTATTAATTCTACTTTTTATAAGAAAAACAATCTAGATAAAAATTGTACTTACAATGGCTTAGACATGATATTTCTATTTTGATAAAGAAATATAATATCCTTTTGCTAGGAGGATTTAATGCTAGAACAACAACTAATCAATCTATTGTTTTAAGCAATGATTCCAATCATAATCCTTTATGTCCAGAGAAAGACCTTGTTTTAGCTAGCAGATACAATAGAAACTCTGAAAAGTTGGTTGAGAACTCTGAAAAGTTGGTTGAGAATTTGTTTTGTACTAGGCTCATCAAGATTTGTAGTTCTCAATATCTAATAAGTTGCAATGTTCTTATGAAATGGTCGAAATTTAACCGAAATTTAACCGAAGTGGTCGTCTTCCGTATATGTGCATATACGTAAACTTCCATATCTGTGCATATATGAAAGTGGTGGGCTTCTGTATATGCGCATATACAGAAGCTACCGAATTTTCTATATGCGCATATCCGAAAGTTGAACGACTTCTATATATGTGCATATACGAAATTCAACCACTTCTGTATATGTGTCACTTTCGTATATGTGCATATATGAAAGTCAACCACTTCTGTATATGCGCATATATGGAAGTTGGCACATATATAAAATTCATCTTCCATATATGCACATATACAAAAGTGGTGGGCTTCCATATATGCGCATATAAAAAAGTCGACCACTTCTGTATATGCGCATATACGGAAGTAGTCGACTTTCGTATATGCGCATATACAGAAGTCAATTGGCTTTTATATATGTGCATATATGAAAGTTTTCTCTGAATAATTTCATCATTCTTGGAGGATTCAAGAAAGATTACAGCTCTAATGAATCCAGAAGAGAAGATGGCTCCCATTCTTAGAACCTCATTATTTTGAAGGAGGCCGCATAACAGTTGCGAGTAATCGATTTATTTATTCTTAGAACCCCATTTATTTATTTGATTTCGAAACACTTCCCTATCTCAAAGTCACAAACCAAACCACCCTTCACTATTCAGAGTAATCAATTATCTTGGATGCCTATAAGATATCCTGATCGGTTCCTGAAAATCCCTCTTCCTCCTTTGACACTTGCTCGGTGTGTTTTGAATTACATATGCCGAAATGATAATAGGTGAAGGGTGCGGGTATCCATTCCCTCCATTTAGATTTTAAAACTTAAAATTTGAATTCACCAACTCCATTAAATTCAACCATGATTGTCCCTCACAGAATAAATCTTACTATTCATTGGAAAGTGGGACACCATAAGGGAGTTGAGGTGGGTTAACATCGTGCCTTAACGACTTTTGTTGGAGGTAGGCTGATGAGCCAGATATTTTAGAAACCAGAATAAATGAGCATGTGGTCGGATGGCCATACTTCAAGGTGAGTAATATGCAGATGCAACATGGATGGCCAAGGTTATCGATGATGAACCCAGTGCCACAGTCGCTAATACCAAAGTCCAACCAAGCGAACCAAAAGAACCAGAGGAAGGGGAATTCCTCTTTCACTCGCGAATGTGGGTAAATGAGGATCTGATTCATTTCATTATCATCAACGGTAGTAAGAAGAATCTGATTTCAGCAAAGGTCGTCAAGCGACTGGACCTGCCAACGACATTGCACCCACAACCCTACACCATCGGCTGGCTTCGTCAAGGAAGAGATCTCTGTGTCATTCAACAGTGTTGTCTTCCCTACAGTATCATGCCTTTCAAAGATGAGGTACTGTGTGATATTGATCCCCTTGGTAGAAAATTGTACAGGATCCCAGAGGTGGCACCGCCTGCTCATATTTCTTTAATCTCTGCTAAGCAATGCAGTAAGGTCATTTCACAAACTGGGAAGTTCGTCTTCTTTGTGATCTGGGCTCACATTAAGAAGAAGGTCGTCGCCACATCTATGGCCTGTACGCAACGCCTTTCTTTGCAGCAGAAGCAAGTGGATGAGATCGTGGAAGAATACAAAGACATCTTCACCTCACCTACAGGGGTACCAACACACTGCCAAGTCAAGCATCCCATTGATATGACCCCCAATGCACCTCTACCTAATGGGCCAGTCTATTGACGCTCGCTGATGGAGAATGAAAAAATCATGCATCGGATCCAAGAGTTTCTTCAAAAGGGGCACATCAAACCCATCTCCTCCCCTTGAGGAAGCCCGATTGTACTAGTGCATAAGAAGGATGAGACTTGGCGACTCTGCATTGATTACAGAGCATTAAACAAAATCACAGTTAGGAACCGCTACCCCATTCCCAGGATTGATGACCTTCTTGACCAACTCAAGGGGGGAAATTTCTTCGGAAAGATTGACTTGAAGTCTGGCTACCACCAGGTTCCCATTGAACCAATTGACGTCTAGAAGACAACCTTCAAGTCTAAAGACAACCTCTACGAATGACTAGTCATGCCCTTTGGCTTAACAAATGCACTAGCCACTTTCATGAGGTTTATGGATGATGTATTGAGACCCTTCACCAACTCCTTTGTGGTAGTATATTTGGATGACATCCTCATATTCAACAGAACGTGGGAGGAACACATGCAACATATTCAATAGGTTTTGAGCACTTTGCGTTAGCACAAGCTTTATGCCAACTTGAAAAAATGCTCTTTTGGCATAAACAGGGTCCAATACCTAGGCTACATTGTTGATGAGAATGGGGTACATGTTGATCCATCTAAGATCCAATTCATCTGTGACTGGCCAACCCCAACCTCACTGACCAAGCTTCAAATCTTCTTGGGAATAGCCAATTTCTACCGACGGTTCATGTTGGGATTATCCCATATTGCATGGGCCTTTAGCCAGGTGACTAAGGACAGTGGTAGGGCCAATTTCGTGTGGGGGAAGGAGAAGCAATGAGCATTCGATGATTTGAAACATCGCTTGTGCTCAGATCTAGTATTCTCTTTTCCCGATCTGCAACAAACATTCGATATTGAGACTGATGCATCTGACTATGATGTGGGTGCAGTTCTCACTCAACACGGGCATCCTGTGGCACACCATAGTGAGACACTCTCTGATATTGTCCGAAAATACCCCACCTATGACAAGGAAATGTATTCCATTGTACAAGCCTACCATCAATGGAAACATTACATTTTGGGGAAAGAGACGATCATACACACTGATCACAAGCCTCCGCAGTTCATATAGACATAAGGGAAATTGCAGAACGATCTCCATCAGAAGTGGTCCACCTACTTGCAACAACTCCATATCAACATCAAGTATAATATAGGTATCTCCAATCGTGTCACTGAATGCCTCAGTCGGCCTCCTGTGGCTGCACTCACCACTGTGCTCCAGTCCTGTGGACATGAAGCATCGGAGTGGCCCCAAATTTATCAGCAAGATCCGGACTTCGCCACCACATATCAGCTCTTGGGTAAAGGCATCGTTGTCATTGATTTTCACATTCAGGATAGACTCTTATGCCACCTGGGCCATCTCTGTGTTCCTATAAGCGAGCGTCCAAAGCTGATTTGGGAAGCCCACTACAGTCAGGTGGAAAGACATTTTGGCATAGAGAAAACGATGGTCGTTCTTCAGAAACATTTTTATTGGCCAAAACTTTGATAGGACGTCAGCAAGTATATCAAATCTTTCACTTTCTACGTCATTTCCAAGCCAGCCATCAAGAATCAAGGCCTATACACCCCTCTTCCTATTCCTGAGAAGCTGTGGGAATCCATCTCATTGGATTACATGTCTGGTTTGTTGTCCACCGAACATGGGAATGACTGTGTGTTTGTGGTCATTGATCGATTTTCAAAGATGGCCATCTTCACAGCCTATAAGAAGAATGTCACAGTGACAGATACTGCCAAGATCTTCTTCAAACGAGTTTGGGTCCACTTTGGGATACCACAGAACATCATCTCTTACCGAGACAATAGGTTCCTCAACACCTTTTGGTCGAGTCTTTGGTCTCTGTTGGACACCAAGATCAAAAAATCCGCTACTTTCCACCCCCAAACCGATGGCCAAACTGAGGTCATCAATCGGATGATTGTGCACATGTTGCGCATGTACAATTCTAAGCATCCTCGTACATGGGACAAGAGTCTCCCATATGTCCAACACAACTACAAGATGGCTCTCCATAGTTCCACTGACCATAGCCCATTTCAAGTGGGTCTGAGTTTCCAACCCTTGGGACCCATTGATGTTTCACTTCCTCTTTCCACTGCATAGACAAACTCTTCCCATGATCAGTCTATGATCGACAAAGCCACCAGATTCATTGAGCAGATTCAGTACCTCCGC
Organism: Picea engelmannii; assembly: GCA_009831015.1. Classification (NCBI taxonomy): domain Eukaryota; kingdom Viridiplantae; phylum Streptophyta; class Pinopsida; order Pinales; family Pinaceae; genus Picea; species Picea engelmannii. Next base: position 106,685 of record ML797541.1, read on the forward strand.
CAACAGGTCCAGGAGATTTTGTAGAAATCCAATGCTAAGTATAAGCAGTGCCATGATCAACACAGGGTACCACACCAGTTTTAGGTTGGCGACAAAGTTTGGTTACATTTTCAAAAGGAGCATCTCATCGGGCCCCATCAGAAGCTTCACCCACTTCGTTATGGGCCTTAAACTATCACCAAGACTTTGGGTAGCAATGCTTTTGAGCTCAACACTCCATCGTTCCTTGGTTTGCATCCAGTATTCAATGTGGACCTCCTTCGGCCATATTTTCCATCGTTATTGGACACCTCTGATATTGTCGAACAACTGACACCAACAGAGATCAACCTTGATTACATGGAACAAGCAGCCACCGATTAGATCATGGAAACATAGTTCAAGGGCACTCGCCAGCAGCGGATCCAACTTTATCGGGTTGTCAAGGCAGGGAAAATCCTACGCCAAGGAAAGTGGTTAACCCGGGGCCAAATCCAGCAGAAGTTTCCTCACCTGATGGGGGAACTCAACGCAATGGAGACTATTTCTTCCTAAGGGGGAAGGATTGATCTAGGTGGATATTGGTGGCAACCCACCTATTCCAACTGGCTCCTCGTGTCCATTTTTTTTCATCACGTCCTTTTGTACTACTTTATAATTGTGAGTTCTACACTTATGGGGCTATCTGAAGCCCCACAAATTCTCCAGGTGGATACGAGTCACCTCTCGCCTAATCCAACTGGCTTATTTTGTATGTTTTCATGTCATCACATCTTGTTGTACTTTCAGGGTTGTTTTGGGGGCTTGAATTATTTTTTTGGCTCGCCAGAGTCAAACTGTAGACTAAGTCAAAGTCTAATGATGGAATTTGTAGTTCTCTAAAAGACCTTTCCAATGGGCTATCACGCGCCTAAAACAAAGGTCGTATGCAAAAGTTACGATCCTAGGAAGTTGAGGTACCAAATTACACCAACTTACCCATAGGGCCCACATGACTTTTGGTGTTTCACTTTCTAGGGTTAGGTTTTTGGATGTCTAAGGTTCTGGAATTCATGAGTAATATAAAAATGGCCTCTGGAGCCTCATTGTAATCCATTTTTCTTAGACGAATGCGTGTAGCAACCACATCTCTTCTCAAAGATAACTACCACCATTCGAGCAAGTTTTAGTTCTATAGTTTTATAGTTTCAACCTATTTCATTATTTAATAGAAGATATTGTTCACTAGATATTTGTGTTATTATTCCTATCTTTGTGTTTATTGTATTCATTCTATTAATCAATTCATTCCGCTCATAAATCCAGATCAATACAAGATAACACACCTCTTCCCAGAGAGAGAACATAAGAGAAACCACCACCAAGAATAACCAAGAACTCCAATAGTTGCAATGTTGTGTCTTTCGTCCTTGCCTCATATTAGCCCCTTCTTCTTGTGTGAGAGATGAGTGAGTGTGTGTGTCCAAATGAGAAAGATGTCTCTCTATTTATAGTCTTCAAGTCACTTTAGCTAGGGCTGAATTCTTCTCTAGTAAATTCTATTTCCCCTTTATCTTTTCCCGAGGGCCGACTTCTCTTCCTGGAAATTCTAATTCCTCTTTATTCTTTTCTTGTGGGCCAAATTCTCTTTCGAGGTGTTCTTCCACTGTTCAATGGTATTCTTTTGACTTCTGGAATCTTCTTCTCTTCTAAGAAAGATTGTCTAGGAGTAAAATACCTCTCGTAGCTACCAAAACATCAACATATTCCTTTCCATAAAACTGTTGAATGGGATATCAATTTTGAGAGGCTTATATAAATTTTAAGTGAGAGATCAATTTGCATCTCAAATATAAGCAGTTCAAACTTAGACCCTCTTGTCAATTTAACCCTGGTTCACCTCAATGAAGCAAATGTTGTTGAATAGAAGAAATCAAACTAAAAGCAATCTGGACTGCTCGTTTCTTCAAGTTAAATGGCATGTCTTTGGTATACTTTGAGAAAAATAAACATTTTTTAAAGCGGCTCTGAAGTTAATTCAACTAACTCTGTCTATGAAAATTAAACCAAAGTTATGTTCAAGACAATGTTTAACAAGGTGCAAATCCAAGCCCCTTTAAACTTTAAATTTTATCTTAATTACATGACACTACCTATTCAAATAGCCCCAGGGCTGTTTATACCATAGGAAACCCAAAAATAAATCGACAGAAATTTATGAACATGTGAAATTATAATTTCATTTCATTCCTATTAAATATTCTATTTTTTTCTTCCATTTGGAAAATCTACATAAATTATTTATGAATTTGTAATCATCATAATTTATTTATTTATACTTATTAAAAAAATTATTTAATAATTTTGGATCGTGTACAAATTAACCTTTTAAAATTTTATTTAAGTAATCTCAATATGAATTGGTAAATCTATCTCAACTATTTATTAATTTTCAATCATCATATTTTAATAATTTATAATTTTACTTATTTTAAATTCACTACTTTTCAAATTATTCTTGCAAATAAAATATTCCCAATCATAACAAAAAAACATCACCTATAAAACATCATTACACAATTTAACTTTTAGAAAACAATTATGATATCTATTACATAATTTGATATTTAGAAAACAATCATGATATATATACTCATTGGATTTCAAAACACAAGGAGTTGTTCTTGTATTTAAAAGAAAATAAATAAAATAAATTATGGGAAACTTTAATATGTAAACCATCTGCATGTCAAACCATGAAACCCTCTGGATGTCAAGTCACTTCCAAGACACCCCAACATGACAGATTTATATTTATAATAAAAGAAGTAACATTGTATGGCAATTGTGGACCAATCTTAAAATTAATTTGTATTTAAAAATAATTAAAATATAATATGGAAATGTTAAATAATACTAAGTCTATAATTTCTTTTTTAGAGAGAACCCTTAATCTTGCACATAATGAAAGAAATTAGAGAAATAAAACCTAAATAAAGAAGTGAGAAACTAGTCTTCGAAATTAAATTGAATGCTTGCTATGAATTTTTTTTACACTTAAGCCTGTTTTGAAAAATATTCTATGGTAATTAAATTGAGTGCTTGCCATGAAAAATACAAGGGAGTTTACAATGTCAACAGGTGGTATCAAGCATTAGCTTGTGAACAATATCTTCATCATTTATTTAACAGGTGAGAAAAACAATAAAAAGGTCATTTGGGCTGTGAAGAACTCTAACAGGGATGAAAGTTACATGGCCGATCAAGAAATCAAATATGCTATGTAGTTAATTTACAACTGTCGCTTTATCATATTTGTATCACAAAATTGTGTAGTGCACATACTACTGCAACAAAGGGATTAAGTTGCTCCTGCAGTAGTAGAGGTCCACTTATCATCAAGGAGATAAAACGTTTCTCCAATCACTAATCTGATATAGGTCCCAAATTTCATTAATCAAATGGGTTAACATAGCCATTGAATGTTAGAGATAATGCTTTCATTAATGCTATAATAAGTTTGGGGATTTGGTTTGAGATCTTGTAGGAGATTGTTGAGGATATTGTTGAGATATTCACTAAACCTACATCTCCATATTTGGAGTTAGTTGGATCTCACTCCAACTATATATACTTTGTATCTCAGTTTAATTGAATAATACAAATTATTATTTTGTGTGTAATTGTTGTGCAATGGTCACTCTCCCAATTTCTATTTTGGTATCAGAGGATCCACTGGCTTAAATCCCTCACGGGATGGCTAGGAAGATGTGAAAGAGATGTGAACATTGATAAGTGTAGGAGAGTGGAGTGGAGTGTTTTAGTTTCTGTGTGTATGTTTGAGATTGTTAATTTTGTTATGTGTAAGAGAGGCATTGCATAAGAGAGACATTTTTTGTTGAGAGAGTCATCATCAGAGGGAGCCACTACGTGAAGGAGTTTTGATTTATTCACCTATCACAATTGCTTGAGCCCATGCTCAAAGCCAACGACAGCCTACCACGTGCATTGAAATCAAGGCAGCCAGGATACAGGAGACTCATGGATTGGTGTTTCTGTGAAGATATGGAGCAGCGCATTCATACTTACAAAATCCAAGCCGCAGTTTTTGGATCAGTGCGTGATTTCAACAATGTCTCTTATTTTTTCCTTTGCTTCACTCACCCAGTCGAGGGAGAGATTCTGATCAACATATACAACATGTGGTCATTTAGACAACGTTTAGTATAAGCAAAATCAAAAGTAATATTGATTTCATTAGTAGCATATCATTTTTAAATTAATGTAAGCACTATTTGCTTGTAAAAATATATTATGAAGAACGAATTACATGACAATGTACCATGATTTAAATTGGTGGTTCTTGACACTACAAGAACTCACCAGTTTGGTTATACATACAGTCAATTGGGGTTTTTATTGTCCTTCGGTGCTTCAAGAGCATTAGTTACACGTTATCTATGTATATATTATTGTATGTGTGTTTAATAAGGTCAATTTTATGATTGACTACCTAAAATATCCAGTAATCACATCATTGTCCTATATAACTGTTGAAATTTTCTCTTTGGGGGAATTCAACAGATGGTAGTGTATCTATAGGATAATTCAGTATCAAGATTGTCTTTCGAGAAGTCGAGAAGCGTCAGTTCTAAAAAGAATGTCAAAGATGGTCAGAAGTTTTTATACATTAAATGTGTCAAATGGGAAGCTCAAATGTGTGGAGAAGAAAAGAGCGGAAGCCAGAAGATTCAAAGTGGGTGTAAGCACTAATGAAGACCAGTAAGACAAAGACAAATGACAAATTTTGTAATTGTGATTTCAGTATTGTAAGTTTTTTGAATGTAAGCATTAAAGGGGGGAGATTGTTGAGATATTCTCTCAACCTACATCTCCATATTTGGAGTTAGTTGGATCTCACTCCAACTATATATACTTTGTATCTCAGTTTAATTGAATAATACAAATTCTTTTTTTGTGTGTAATTGTTGTGCAATGGTCACTCTCCCAATTTCTATTTTTGAAAACAAGTTATGATGCAGGGTCTTGGCAAAAGTGTTGTAAGATGGTTGATGTTGAGGTTGTGTGGCATAGACTGTAGCCTCCAAGCATTGATCCAATTCCCATGTTCATTGCAACTCTTCCCAATTGACAACTTCGAAGCTGGCACTACACATTTTTTCTGAGAACCGAAGCTTCTGGATGGAGGAGCCATTACCAACGTCTGATTTTAATGGAGGTTTATATGAAGTTGGAGATTTAATACTGGAATATCTCACAACAATCCACTGACCATGGGGACTTGAGATCCAATTAGGCGTGTCAATGCAGTATGCACAACCAACAAAACTTTCTTATTCTTACATATATATTGAATGAAAAAAATATGAGGTATTCCATGCTTGTTGGATGCTAGCTTTTGGCTTCTAGTTTCTTCTTATCCAAACTCGGTCTTGGACTCGAACTAAACTCAGCGACTGCAGAAACCAAAAATGATGTCAAGAAAAACATTGTGTGGATGAGGAAAGGTCTTTGCCTACAGAATCCTAAAGTGGCGGTGAAGTCACTAAAAGAAAAAGAGAGAGAAGAATAATTTTACCATAATAATTTCCAGCCATCTATCTACTACACATTAGACACTCGATTGCAGCGGGAGATTTCTATGTGACGGGCTCCTTTTTAGCAGGTTTCTTTGTTTCCTCTAGCACCAATGCTCGATTGCAGCGGGAGATTTCTATGTGACGGGATCCTTTTTAGCAGGTTTCTTTGTTTCCTCTAGCACCAATGCTCGAGTTCGAATCACACAAACCGAAAACTTTTTTTTCTTCACGAAATTATGGGTAGATGCCTTTTCACGGATCACACTAGCTCCACTTGGCCCTCCTCTCCGCAAGCTTCCATTTCCATGTCTAAATTACGAAAAAGGGATCCGAGGGAAAAAGCTGAGTGGGGCAATCAAGGGAAGTTTTTTCAAATTAAAAAATGGGCGGGCAAGAAGTTAATAAGGTAGACACAACTTTAAACATCATGTGATCGTCTCCTCGATCAACTCACTGTACCTCACGTCTCTTCGGGGTGTTAACGACGGTGAATTGGAGGCTCCATAATTAGTGATCGGCCAGAGTCAGAAAATGAGTTGATTGAAGCATGGATGCGAGAAGGTAGTGGATGGGAGCATGGGTGCCCATGGGTATGGAAGCTCACGAGTGTGTTGCACTGCTATCCAGTGAGTATTAATGACTCTTCAGCAGGCTGGATATTGGTAGCCGTTGTTTAGAATGCCAAAAGAGTTAATGCTTGTAAACACAATCCAATGCATCCTTGATCTCCTCTTTGAAATGGAGATCGATCCCTAGCCTCTCAACAGTATCGACGGCCCACAGACGTTCAAATAGATCAAGCGAATAGTGACAAAGCACTGCAATAAAAAAATTCTTCAATTTCTAATTTAATATTTTTCACAAACTATATTAAAGAAGAAACGGGGCCTGCGTGAAATCGTATTGTCATGTTGATACCGTGGTTTCAGAATTTCTTCAAGACGAAATTTAAGAATTCCAAGCACTTTTTGTTCCCTGTGAACACAGCCGCCTTAGATGCCGGCGAGGTGAGGAATGATCCATCCTTGGATTGAAGTTTGATTATTTTCTACCAGTCTACTATTTCTTGCAGGCCTTCCAAAGAATACAGTAACGTTGTTGGAAGGGCATAGAGAATATTAGTAGGAATCCTGATCCAAACACCACCAAGGTAAAGTTAATTATGACTTTTGATAGATTGCAGTTTTATCAACGACAGAGGAGAATCGTGATCAGATTCTAGCCTTTCAAGCTTAGCCTCCCGCTTTTCAATGATTTGATTCATTAAAGGCAATTCGTAAGGTAGATCCAAACCTAATCACTTGGCCTATGACTATCAGCTTCATCCTCTATTTTTCCATCTTGTGTCTTGAAAAATTCAATACTTACAATATGTACAAATTTAAAACTATTCACACCATAGAATATACCATATTTTTATGGCTTTGGTTAGCTGTTATAAGAAATAGAGGTTTTAGTATAAATTTACATGTATCACTATTTTTTGTTGTTCAAAATTTGTTTTTGAATATAAAAATGAATTCAGCTTTTTGAAAAAGTCTAAAGACATTCACATTCAGATTATACAAAAATAATTACTCAAATCTAAGAATCTAAACAATTTCTCACCAAATATCCCAAAAAAAACCATCATTTCATAAAACTTTTAGCTTAAAGCTATTTTTATCATTATATAAAATTCATGATAAGTACAATGATGACATCAACATATTTCTACTTAACTATTAATAATTTAATAATAATGGATAATGTACCATCTCCAGCATGTCAATTCGTTCTCCAACCCAACTACCCTGAAATCAATAAAATAATATGTACAAACCTTTTTGTACTTGTGTCCTCGAGAGGGAAAGAGTAATAATACATGCAAGAATAGCCAGTATTCTGTCATATGCCAAGAAGTAGAAACCTGCCCCTAGGAGCCATCTTTCAACTGATTTTGAAGAATCCATTCATGTTTCTCAGGAAACTGACTCTGTTCAGAGCCATCAACTGTTGGAATCCTTTCTACCCAGGCAGTGTCATATGCAGATGGATTAGTATCCCCATAGCCCATAGACCCAAACATTTTCTTAATCTCCGATATTAATGTCTGGATACACTTCTCGTCTTCTGCGACAACCTAAAATTATTTCACGTCGTCAGTTATGACAATTTAGGAAGAGCTGCTACAGAGATGGGCATGATGAGATTACTGACCTTGTGAGATGACGTTAGAGAATCAATAACATGGTCCTTCCAAAAACATGGAGGAAATTCTCATTTCACGAATGTAGGAGCTGAAAGCGAATCTGAAGGTATCCAATAAAAATAACCAGGAAAGTAATCACTTGATAGGAGGTTGTAAACATTTAAATTATTGTCTACCAAGTGCTATACCAGTCTTTTCAGCAGACCGATAAGGAAGGGAGGTTGTACCTTCTCCAACACAAGCAATGATCTTGTTTGAACCTGCATAGTAAAATATATTAATCAGTTGAGCTGAAATTAATGTCAGATAAAATAACAATAATAGTTGTAGTGGATAATGGATAGTTTAGTTGGTTTGAGGTGTAAGGTTTACTTAGTTGCCTGGTTATCTTCTGCATAAGACATGAAAAAAGGTTATTAGTCTCCGCCTAAGTGCGGAAAGATCAACGAAATATTTCTGGAAGTTAGTTACTGACATTTCCCCGATCAAAAACAGGATAAGAAACTACTATTCTTCGGTTAGGTACTGACGCAAGCTTCTCCATTACTGACATTAGTTAGGATAAATGTCTTAGTTACTGATAACTAACTTCCAGAGAACATGTCTTTATGAATTATAAAATTAATAAATAACATAGAATTTATAGCTTATCTTAATGGAGTTTTTTGAAACAAAGAAAAGTTATGCATTATCTTTACAACTAACTTGAAAAAACCTATACAAGATTAGTGAATTGTTTCGATTTTTGCATTCAAGTATTAATGATGTGTTTTTTCCTCTAAGTATCTATTGCAATAAAATGGATTTCGTGAACAATACACTAAGTGATCATGAGGCCAATGAATATTTTCAAATAATAATAAAATTGTTATAACCATGTTAGATTTGTCAACAAGTTTGATGCTTTTAGAGAGAAGAACTATGTGAACATGATGAAAAAGAGATGACCTCGTTTACTTGGGTTTAATGGATGTCTTTAACGACCCTCATTGTTAGGACACATACGGTATACAACAAGTAATTTTTTTTTCAAAGGACAAAACATCAACAATGAGTCGTAGTGACACAACTCGGCGATATCATAATGAAGGAATTTGACACATCACATCAATATAAAAAGAATAATAGTGCACCATGAAACTTGAATAAGATTATGAACATTTACTCCAACAAAGAATATAAATGTCTAAACTAAGGAACATCATCAAGGAACATCCAGGTGCAAGCAATCTGTTAAACCAAATCATGTAACACAAAAATCACATGGCGTGCGATTAAGTCTTCCACCAATTAAAACAAACAACATCAATATTAAGTAACATCTGATCCAATCTCAGGTTAACAAATTCACTAGTCGATCAGTGCGTGCAATGATCCAATCATAAGGGATCATACTGCCACATTGTGACAACACAATGGTGAACTAAGGCATACATAAAAACAATCTCTAAACCATCAGGCATGACATAAAATTCGTGGCACGAGAGGTCTCAACCTTTATTATAAGAATCTACTAACGAAGACACCCTAATAATTAATCAATCTAATCATCGATGCAGGGTAACCACAAGCATTACCTTTAATTGCGCAAAGGTCTAAAATCTAACCATCAAAATTTATAAGGGCAAGAAGTCAACTCCACATTGACATGCAACACAATAAACTGGTGCGTGCAAAGGACTAACTCAACATAGATCAAAGGCAAAATAACATCTAAGTAATAAAATGATCACATAGCATCATATACAAGTGGCGAAATAGATTCTAAGTAATATTGTGATCATATAACAACACATAAAGGTGGTGAAATAGAATCTATTTTAATTAATGATCTTGCGCTGACATAACTGGGTAGCACGAGGGAATCATTCGTTCGTTCAAGGTTCCTTACCATTCCAAGGTGCAAGATGAAGGTTGGTCACTCCATCAAGCATTAATCAATTAAGGACGCACAAGAAGTCGCCAGTTAATAATCACAATTTAATAAAAATTAGTTCCTAATAACATTTTCAATTATAAGAGAAACAACAGATTCTTCATCAAGTAAGGCTTGGGATTTGACTTGTAAACAACATCCTCATCACTGCTAAGGTTCTTGAATGATGATAAAATTCCATACCATACTATATTAATACAATAATGCCACTAATATTAACTTGGGCATAAAACGGTGTATTCATTTCTACTATATAAATAGAGTTTAAACACATTAAAAGGGTTCCTTTACAAATATAAGTTAATAAACAACCCCTTCACCAATAAAATTTAAATCATTCCCTTTACGCTATAATTTAAGAAACAACTTAAAAACAATGAGTCATACAATTCCTTTACCAATATAATTAGAGGGAGTTAACTGGAATGAATTCTAAACTGTAAAAGACTTTAACTAAATAAAATTCTCAACTCTAAAATCCACTAAGGTTAACATTCAAATTTTAGGAGTGTAACTCAATAAATTAACCGAAACGTTTCCCATTGAAATGTCTTCTCAGTTATTACTGTGCTAGAGTGGTAATTCCATTTTTAATAGCACGGAGTTAGATCATAAGTTGGAACAATCAATTAATTTGTATTCAAAGTTACAGGTTGTACTTGGAAATAATGGAGTAAGCGCCAGTTGTAAGGACCAGTTATAAGCTTCAGTTGTGAGAGTAAGTTGTAGGCATGTTAAGAGTCAGTTCTTAGTTAAGAGTCTAGTTGTCTTTGGTTTGCATATAACCGACTCGGTCGAGTCTTTTCATATATAAGCATGTAATCCATCTTCATTGAATAATATAGAAGTGAGTGTCGCCTCACCGATTGTTTGTTTCACATATTTTATCTTGGTATCAGAGCCATGGGAGTGAAGTGCGATTTTCACAGTCTAGAACAAGGTGAGGTGCGGAAATCCTTGTGTCTACGTGGGTCGCGTGGATAGAATAAGGAACATTTTTTTTCAACGTGGGTTCAACGTGAGCTTGAATCACAAGTTTGGATGCCAGGCCGTCAGTAATTTGCATGAGTTTGAAGTGCGGAAATTTATATTTGTTTGAAGTGGGGAAATTTATATTTACGCAGGTCGTAAGCAAATCTGAGTTGAGTCTGTCAGAAGTGTGAGCTTCAAGTTTGGAAATCCAATATTATGTGATTGGATCTATCAAAGCATATAGAGAGCCCATCCTAATCAAATCTGGTGCATGGGTTCTTAAGGGAGACCGCGTGAGAATCATATCATCCTCAAAGCAAAACTAGTGTTAAGGTTTGCATGAGTTGTTTGTATTGAAAAAGATTGCCACACTTTCTCTTATGCATGCCAATAGTGGAGGGGTTAAATTTTACAAAACGTGAGGGAGTTATAATTTTTTTATATTAAAGTGGAGTTTTGCATGGTTATAGTTTGAAGTTTCTTATTAAAAAAGGTGAATACTTTTTATTAAGTGAAGAGTGAGTTATTCACTTTTTTTTTAAGTGGATGCATGTGTGAAGTTTAAACTTAATGTGGGATATTAAATTTTCTTAAAAAAAAAGGTGGATATTTTGGATATTAAGGTGCATGCATGATTTAAAAGTTGATATATGCATGTGAGGTGGTGTTATGATTTAAAGGTGGATGCATGCATGATTTAAGCTGAGAACCGAGATAGAGTTAGATCAGTGGATCCGAAGGCAGAGCGACGGACTGCTCAACACAAGGGACAACTCGACAGAAAGTTGTATATCCTTGGTGATTTACTTGCAGAGAATATCTTGCAGCGATGGCGAATCCACTGGCAGAGACCTACCTCAACGAAGCCAACAAGTTAGATGGCTCGAACTTCATTATCTGGAAATTCAAGATGCAGATGCTCATGGAGGGCTATGGTGTCTGGAACATTGCAAAGGGAACTGAAATGAAACCTGATGCGGCTGCCAGTGCGACAACAACACAGATCCAAGATTGGGAGAAGCACAAAAACAAGGCAAAGGTATTGTTGCGCATGTCTGTTAAAGATAGCATAATTCCACATATTAAAGAAGCTACAACTTCTGCTGCAACATGGACAACTCTTAAAGGATTGTATGAAACTAGCAACAGAAATCGCATTTTGCTCCTGAAAACTAAATTGTTAGGCATTAAGATGGATGGAAATGAATCTGTTAGTTCATTTTTGGGTCGTATTAAAGAGGTGAAAGACAAGCTAGTAAATATAGGGGAAACTGTTTCCAACACTGATCTGGTCACTATTACCTTAAATGGTATGCTAGAAGATTATCATATGTTCATAACAGGTCTCACAGCAAGGGAGAAACCTCCTATGTTTGAAGAACTGACAGGTATTTTGCTGCAAGAGGAAGAGAGGCGAGGGAATCTGAAGCCTCTGAGTAAAGATTTGGCACGGTGGTCAAATAATAGACTGTGAGAGGGAGATCAGGAGTAAGAGACAGAGGAGGCAGTTCATGGCAGAGAGGCAGTTCATAGCAGAGAGACAGTTCATCGCAGAGAAGATAATCTCCAAATCAAGGTATGCAATCTGACAGAAATGAGTCCAAGAGTTGTTTTTATTATGGTCGACCTGGACATATGGTTAAAGACTGTCATAAGAAGAAAAATGATGAGGCTAGGAATAAACCTAAAACACATTCAGGTCATTATGCAGAAAAATCTTCAAATCAAGATCTCAGATTATTTATTGCTAGTGATGATATCGATGAACCCCCGAATTTTGACTCACGGGATCTTAGGCTGTGTGTGTCTAACACTGCTTTATCTGCTGAAATGGATGGTTCTGATGCCTGGTTTGTGGATTCCGGAGCATCAATACATATGACTTGTAATAAAAATTGGTATGCTAATTTTAAAGAAACACAGAATGGTGCCAGCATATATCTTGGAGATGACCATGCTCATCAGATTAAGAGATATGGAGACATTCCTGAGACATTGCCGAATGGTATTGTTCGTCACATTCACAATATGGTGTATGTGCCAGGAAAAAAGAAAAAAATGATCTCTGTGTCCACCATTACAAATCAGAACTTGAAGGTTGAATTCTTCAAGAATTATTGCATAGTGAAGGATCTACTGGACCACTTCCAAACTGTTGCAACGACAGTCAGAGTAGGAGATCTATACAAACTTGATGTTACCAGCAAAGCACATCATGCACTGACTTTTGCAGCTATGCCAATAGAGATTCTTTGGCATCAAATGTATGGACACATCAATCATCCTGATTTATTGTTATTACAGAAAATGAATATAGTTGAAGGACTTCCCATGTTAAATAATGAGAAGGTTGTTTGTGATGGATGTGCATTAGGAAAGATGCACATAGATGAATTCCCCTCTAATCCTGATAAGAAAAAGAGAGATGTGCTAGATCTTGTGCATACTGATGTTTGTGGGCCTATGCAGACTAGGTCTTTAGCAGGTGCATTTTATTTTCTGTTATTTATTAATGATTGCACGAGATACACATGGGTTTACTTCCTTAGATGAAAAAGTGATGTTTTCGAGTACTTTAAGGAATTCAGAACCATGGTGGAAAAGCAGACAGGAAAATCCATCAAAATCCATCGTTCAGATCAAGGGGGAGAGTATAAATAAGGGGACTTCAACAAATATTGCAAAGATAATGGAATAGTATAGTAGTTTACAGTACCTCACACTCCACAGCAAAACGGAGTCGTTGAAAAGAAAAATAGAACTCTGGTAGAGTGTGCACGCAGTATGATGAAAGGTAAGAATCTCTCAAATGCATTTTGGGCTGAAGCCATAAATACTGCAGTTTATTTAAAGAATAGAAGTCCAACAAGGTGTCTTGATAATGTTACTCATTTCGAAGCCTTGAATAGTTCCAAACCTGCAGTTCATAATTTGAAAGTATTTGGGTGTAAGGCTTTTGCTCATATTCCAAAGGAGAATAGGAGGAAATTGGATGCTAAAGCCATTAAATGTATTTTCATTCGGTACTGTTCTGAATTTAAAGCATACAAACTATTTGATCCTGCTACTCACAAAGTATTTGCAAGTAGAGATGTACTTTTCCATGAGCAGGAAGCAGGAAATCATGACGACAATAGTCATGAGGAATGGCAGAGACTTCTTGATGAAGGAGTTAAAGAAGAGCAACAACAACAGCAACCCACACAACAAAAACCATCCCCACAGCGACAACAGCCATCCCCGCGGCGACCACAGTAGCAGAAGCAAGAAGGATTCAGTGATATGGACAATTCAAGCAGTCACAGTTCACCTAGAGGTGAATACAGATCTTCACAAAGTGGGGAGTGTTAAGCCCTAATATTGGCTCATTACCACTTAATTGGGGCATATTAGATTAGTAATGTTATTTTATTTATGTCGGCTTTAGGCCATTAAACCTCCTAGTCTCCTATATATACCAAGGAGACATTTTCATTTGGAATCATCTT
>ML797541.1:131511-161244 GCA_009831015.1 Picea engelmannii
ATATATATATATATATATATATATATATATATATATATATATTATTGAATATTTTTTTTCAATTATTTAAAAAAAAATTAGCTTAGAAAATTTTAAATATTTTTCATTTATTATTTTTTTTTCCATTATTTTTTTTAAAATTTGGGTTTTGAATATATATTTTAAAATGTTTTTATTTCTTTTTTTAAAAAAAATAAATAAATTTTGAAGTGACCATTTAAGATCCAATTTTGGGTTTTTTATTCGCATAGGAATCTGTTGAGTTTCAATTAGGCCATAATTAACTATATTTTGAACGTTTAGACAAAAACCATTTTTCTTTAGATACTATCATATTTTTATTTAGGTGTTGATTTTAAGATTTTTATGAGCTAATGTATGAGTGTTGAAGGTCATACTTGAAAAATGTTGTAATTTTGACCCCGTTATAAAGAATGGTGCTACTAGTAGCACCATTTCTTTTTTATTTGAGTGTTGTTTTTAATGTTTTTGTGAGCTACTGTATTAGTTTTGAAAGTTATGTTTGAACAATGTTGTAATTTTGACCTCGTTAAAAAAAATGGTGCTACTAGTAGAACCACTAATTGATTTGGGGGTTTATTTTCGTGTTTTTTATGAAAAAATATGGGTTTTAAGGGATATAGTTCTCGTTTTGAAGTCACAGTTCCCGTTAAGTCGATAACTATGTTATATTGGATATCAAAAGTATGGAGTATTGAAGTTTTGAAGTCCTAGGTGGGTGATGGGCCAATACCCCGATGGGATGGTAACATAGTGAGCCCGATGGGCCCGATAGCTTGGTGGGTTGGTGACATGATGGTCCCGATATCATGGGTTAACAGATTGACGACTGAGATTGAATCAAGATCGAAATCAGAGGGCTATTGAGCAACGAGGGTGTGTTGCGTGTTTTGGTGGACAGAGAACATATCTATGATGGACATTCAATATAAGGAAATATTATATGGTTGTTAAGCGATGAGGCTTATGTTGTGTGTTTTGATGGGAGGAGAATAGATCGACGACCACGATCTATTGAAGGGACTACATCTGACAATTATTGAGTGATAAAGGCCTATGAACAAATAGTGTGCACAATGGAAGTAGATTGGGACTCGTTTTCTTGGAGATGCCTTGAAGGATTGTTGCAACCCATTTTTTTGGAAGATTCAAAGGGATTTGGAGATGACCCCATGACAATTTTTTTGGATATGTGAACAAACCATTGAGTGTATTCTCTATATAAATAAGGATTCTCAAATACAAGTCTTGATGTGAATAAATGAGTGTGAAAATGTGAGGAAGTGTGGAAGAGAATATTTGAGGATCCAAGTTTTTCAAATGAAAGAAAATGTAAGAGAGAAGAATGTGATTTTCTAAGGGTGGATGGGAGGTGCAAGGTCTAAGAAATTTCTTAAGTCATGAATAATGTGAGCTGGTGGACAGTGTCGTGATAGCATAAACAAAACAATATATGTGTACAAGTGAATTCTTGAATAATAGAGTTAATATGATATTATTGGCAGGGAAAGGGGATTGGTGTCTCGTGTAGGTTGTTGCTTGCAAACATTGTTTCTAAGTTGGTGCTTAGCTAAGGGGATTTGTAGCTCATGTAGGTTGGTTCCTACAAACATTATTGTTGAGTTGGTTCTCATCCAAGGGGATTGGTGTCTCCTGTAGGTTGGTGCCTGCAAACAATATTTTTGAGTTGTTGCTCAACCAAGGGGATTGGTGTCTTCTACAGGTTGGTGCCTGCAAACATTATTGTTTATTTGGTGTTCATCCAAGGGGATTGGTGTCTCTTGTAGGTTGGTGCCTACAAACATTATAACAACAGATTGTTTCTTACATGATCTTATATAAGAATTGCTTTGTGGATTTCTCCCATTTGGTTTTCCATGTTAAATCTATGTGTACTCTGGATTGCATGATTGTATATTTATCATTGACTACTACAGTTGGTAAAATAACACATTGATAAATATTTTAAGGAAATATTGTAAGAAAAGAAAAAGTGGCCTTATACTGACTCACCTCCCTCTCAGTATAAGTAAGTGTACCAAAAATTGGTGTCATAGTGATGTTCCTTTAGAACAATCTAACCACTGGAAGGTGAATCCATATAGCACACATGTATTGGATTCCATATCCCTTGTTCGATGGAATTTATTTTTTTCTGGAACATAAGAATGAGGGCACGTTTATAGGCACTGGGATATGATGTCTCGCAATCAGTTTTCATTGGTTACATGCACCCAAAAACTCCACCTACATATTCAACTGCAAAAGAGGAAAGTGAAAAAAATACAATAGCAATGAATTCCATTTTGATTGGCTTATTAGATTCGGAGAAATTGAAAGGGGGACATTGTACATCAACTAAAGAGATTTGGGACAAGATACAAAACCTTTATGCAAAACAAGTAACCTTAGAAATGTCAAATTTGACAAGGATAGAAGAAGCAAGTGACAACTCAAACAATAAATAATATGTTCAAGAAGCCAACCTTGCTCAGAAACCCAAGAAAGGATCATGGAAAAAAAAGTTAATCCTCTTTTTAAATGTTTTAATTGTGAAAAAGTAGGACATTGTGCATCTCAGTTCCCTCATTTAAAAAATGGAAAGAATAATGAAAAGGATAATTCCAGATTCGAAAATTACAATATTGATAAGATTGTGGAGAGAGAAAAGTCATATAAAAAAATAAAGATTCTAGATATTAATGAGGATAGCAGTTATTGTAATAGCAGTGACAATGGAATAGAAGAGATTATCTTCATGACTCTAAAATCATAATCTGATAAATCGAAAAAAGGAAGCACAAATTCAAGAGAAGAAGGAAACCATGATATTGAAGTGGAAGAGGATCTTGAAGCATAACTCATTAGTTGCTTAGAAGAAATAGATAGACTCAAATAAAAGAATCGAAAGAGGGAAAATGAATTGTAGAAATATGAAGAGGAGGAACATTATCTTGAAGAAACAAAAACGATAGTTATCATCCTAAAGACTCAATTAGAAGAGACAAAGAGGATAGAAGAAGTGGTGAGAAGTCATATGAAATAAAAGGAATAAATTGTGAAAAGCTAAAGGTTGAAATAGTTTCATTAAGAAGGGAACTATAAAAAAAACTTATCATTTTAATAGAATCTTGAAGATTGGAAAGAGTACAAAAATATTAGATAATATACTTAGCTATCAAAGGTTACAATTCATCAAGACAAGTCTTGTTTATGAGAACAATCAGAAGACCCTTGAAGAATATGCAAGCCCTAAGTCACCAGAGAAGAATATCGAAGAGAAGTTTGAAATCTATGCAGATGTTCTTAAAAACTCCAATCGTATAGAAGACAACCACAAGGAAGGAAATCATGACCAACAAAAGACTTTTTTTTTTTCATTCAAGAAAGATAAGAATGCGTTTAGAAGAATTCCTCCATCAAGAAGATCCTTCATAACCATGTATCAAAATATTTTTCTCGGTTATTATTTTTCTTGCAAACATTTTGGTCACAAGGAAGTAGATTGCAAAGTTTATGGAAGAAATGATTATATGATAAATAAGAGTAAAATATCTCACAATAATTGCACGTATAACCATGAGAACAACAATAATAGAGGTTTTCATGAGCCGCTTAATGGGAACTACAACCGATTTTCTCACCTACATTATAAAGTTGAATGTTACAAATGTAATAACTATGGACACATAGATCGAGATTGTAGAAGCAACATGACAAAAGTTTCTAGATAAAAATATACAAAGGTATGGAAGAGAAAACAAGAAAAAGAAAATAAGTAAGAATGTGAATTATCTTGGTATGCACAAAACAAAGAACCTAATACCATCACCAAACAAAAGAAAGAAATTGTTGTAACATGGGAAAATATTTCAAAATTTTTCCAAAACTTGCATTAAAATTGCCTATTTTCCATCACCAAAAGGTATCCATAATTCATCATTTTCCTTTGTTGTCATCATAAATTTTGTTTTCCTCAAGTTATGGTTCCTAATTAATGGTCATTGTTTTCTTGTAATCTAATTTCCAAGATGGACTTTAGCATATCTTTTTATGATTTCTGGCCATTATTATTTATCCAAAGTAAAATTGATTCCTTCTTATGGTCATTTAATAATTATAAAGTCATATTTTCCACGTATTGGTTTACCAAACATTTTACTCTTATCCTAATTCAAAATACCAGTCATGTTTTGAATATTTATAAGGTAAAATGAAGTTTTGGTATATTTTAAACCAATTCATATGTCCAAGTACTATCACTCACTTGATTCAATCCAAAAGTCAAACAACCATAGTTCTCTCCTACATCAGTGATATCGGGAGAAAGAGTTTTAAGTATATGAGAGATCAATGGCCCTTATTTGATCATGGGCCCGAGTATGTTTGAAATTTAACAAAGGAGGGGGAGGGCCGTGAAACCTAGCCATGGTTTATGAGTTGATGACATGTCGGAAGTAGGTCAATTATTCTCCCCTCATCGGTGGTTTTCAAAACAAGGAGGGATCCCCCACAATCAATTAAGACCGTGGATGAAAAAAAACACATGGACAGTGTGATCAACACTGAAGTAATTTGGTTTTGCAACCTTTCCTCTCTCTCCCTTGGAACCTTCTAGCGCTTCAAGTTGCATTGTGCGACTCATTATCTATTCTTTAACTGAAAGTAAGAGGAACACATTTTATACAACCAAATATACTACATCATTAAAGGTAAATACATTATTTCAAATTTTTCTTGCTCCCACATAAAAATATGTTGTCGAGCCATCAAACGCTTCATACAAAATTTGTGACATCAAGGATCTTGCCAATTAAACATTCTTTCAAGAGGAGAAGGAAAATTCTCATCCTCATGTTCATCCTCTATCACTGGATATATCAACCTTCTCCTCCTTATTGTACCCAAGGATTGATTCTTGCATGGGTTCTACCTAAAGCTTCTATATTTTTCTCGTCTGAAATGGATACTTACAATTACCATCCCTCGAGCACATACAATTCTCCTTTCTGGAAAACTAGCTCTAGTACCCCAATGTGGAATAAAAATTATTTAATGACCATCAACTCAAGAGGTCCTATAATTTTGGAGGATTATCACCTGGTAGAGAAGATTACACATTTTGATAGATAACATGTTATGGAGAGAGTTGTTCATGCTAGAGGAGATAGTGAGAAGGTATTTTTTTGAGGTGAACCATGAGATTTCTCATATTACTTGAGTTGATTTCATTCGGGCACCAGGTGTACAGACCCCATTGATTGTATGTTTCTCAATTTTTATCGACAAGTGTGGGAGCTTTGAAACTCTTCGAGATCCTTGTTTATCCATGAAATTATACAACAGAGAGGGGAACTTCGATCTTGCTGGAAACAATTTTCCTTTTTTCTTCATTCATGATTGTATGAAGTTTCGAGACATGGTTCATACATTGAAACCAAATCCAAAAATTCACATTCAATAAGACTCGATATTTCTTCTCTCACCACCCATAAATTTTGCACATGTTTAGCTTTCTCTTTGATGATTTCAGAGTCCCGTTAAGTTAAATGCATATGGATGGGTTTGGTGTCCAGACCTTTACCCTTGCTAACAAAGTTGGGAGGAAAACCTATGTGAATTTTAATTGGAGGCATACTTGTGGAGTCAAATGTCTATTAGAAGATGATTTTGTTATTGTAGGTGGGACAAACCATAGTCATGCAATCAAGGATATTTATGATTCTACTGTAGTAGGAAACTATCCTGAATGGAAACCTTTTATCCAGACAATGGATCCCTGAGATGAGGATAAATATGAATTTGATCCTCTAGATGTTACCAAAACTTGTCTTGAGGATGTATTTCCTCTTCAGCCTGTGGGACACGTGGTCTTGAACAAGAATATCCAAAATTTCTTTCCTAAGAATGAGAATCTTGCATTTTGTCCTGCTCTTGTTGTTCATGTCGTCTATTACATAGAGGCATCAAATTGGACCCAACTATTTGATGTTTCCAGCCATTGCACCCAAGTGTGCACATCACAATAATAATCATGAGGGATTCATGAACTTCATGCCGAGTGATTTCTAATTCCTTCTTATACCCATTCTGGCAAGCGAGAGAAGTGCGTAATAGAGAAGGAGAATAATTTCAAGCAACCCAGAGAGTGATATAGTTCATTTGAACAAGACATACAAGAGTGTTTTGTGAAGTGATGGGTGGTAGATTTTTGAGATACTAGGGTCACCCATGAAATTTGCAATATTTGGATACTCTTATTCATCACAGTGTGACAAATGATTGGGTCAAAAGATAACAACTTGCCTATAACAACTTTCCTTAACATGAAAGAAAATATGTAAGAAGTTCGAACTGCATCATGCAATGTGGGATAGGAAATTCTATGTTAGGATGCCACTACTTGTTTGTGTCTCTACATATATGAGGAACATGAGGAAAAGTATTTAGTTGTAAGCAAATGATATCAATCATTCAAAATAACTCGTTCTCCAATTGATATTTTTGGTAAAATCAAATCAAGCGGTTCCATATTTGGAGGCATAATACCAGGAATCAATCAAAACAATTCTAGGAATTCCCAGCAACAATTAAGCATCATATCCGTATTTCTAATAGGCAACAAAACAAACATTGAGGAGCATATAAGAAACATTTGAATACTTTTGAGGAGGGAGTGAGAACAAAATTCTAGTAGCAATATTGTATTATTCAATTGAGAAATTATTTTTGTGATTTTTGAATCAGAGAACTCCTATGGATTCCTCTTGTTTCATTATTTGATCTTTGTATAATTTTCTTATGAAAATATATTTTTATATTAATATCATATATATATCATGTTTATATAAGGTATTTTCATTCAAAAATATTAAGATATTTCCGGAGAACATCAATATACCAATAACAAGTACATTTGAAGAGTGTTATTAAAATTTGGTATATATATAAGCTTTTTGGAATTCATAATGTGTGGTTGCCATATAGATTTAATGAAAAAGGATATTTATCTTAACCAAATAGTATTTCCTTTGAAAATGCTTTATTGTTTTAAGTAAAAAACTTTGTATATTGAAATGTTTAAAAGAATATTGATTTTATTGTAACATATTCAAATTTTAAATATAAGTTTAGTAATAATTTTGAAAATGTATTTAAATGGATTCCGGCATCTAAAGCCCCCAAATATTAGCCCTCTGATACTTCATATTGTAGTTTCTTAATATGGAATAATCAATCAATAAAATTCTAAATTTGGAACACAAAATATTGATGAAATATTAAATTTAAAAAATCTAAATTCTATTTTTTTTTTTCAATCCCCTTTATCGTACAATGTCTTTAAACCACTTAACTCTATATCCTCATTGATGTGAAATTTGAATACGAAAGAACACAAAAATCAAAAAATATTACGTACCTCTCCCCGAATATTCATTTTTAAGGACCCATTTGTAGGCATGGCAAGGGTAATGTTGACATCAACATATTATATACTAACCTTTTTGTACTTGTGTCTCCCCACTCCGCCATAGGGTAAGAGTAATAATACATGCAACAGTAGCCATTTTTCTGTCATATGCCAAAAGTAGAATCCTCCAGCCCAAGAGCCATCTTTCAACTGATTTTGAAGAATCCATTCTAGTGTCTCAGGAAACTGAGGCTACTCAGAGCCATCAACTACTGAAATCCTTGCTACCCAAGCAATGTCATATGCAGACGGATTAGTTTCCCCATAGCCCATAGATCGGAACATGTTCTTAATATCGGATATTAATGTTTAGATACGTTTCTCGTCTTCTGCTGCAACCTAAAATTATATCATGTCGTCAATTATAACAATTTAGAAAGAGCTGCTACAGAGATGGGCATTCCGCTGAGATTACTGACCTTGTGAGATGAGGTTAGAGAATCGATAACATGGTCCTTCCAAAAACCTGGAGGAAATTCTCGTTTCACGAGTGTAGGAGCCAAAAGAGAATCTGAAGGTATCCGATAAAAACAATGGGGAAAGTAATCACTTGAAATTAGTTTCTACCAAATGCTATACCAGTCCTTTCAGCCGATTTATAAGGAAGGGAGGTTCTTGTTTGAACCTGCATATTAAATTGCATTAATCAGTTGAGTTGAAATTAATGTGAGATAAAAAAGACTCAATAAAGTAATACTTGATACGAGGATGTACTCAGCTTTACCCAATCGTAAGTACAAGATTCTCCGTTTGCCAACACTGATTCCTTCCTTAAGCTTTCTGAAGAAATGTGGAATGCATTGTGTGTTAGCATAAGAATCGAGAGTGAGTCTTAACGCTAAATTGCTTAAACAAAAATGAGTCTAGTCCTTTAAAAAGACTTCTATTAATTTGATTGTTGACGAATTTTTTGAACGAAAGAGCATGGTAAAACCCAAACTCGCAACTTATACTTACCTTATCATTGATTAACAGTGGTCTCGATTCAAGATTTTTCTAATGACTGAGATAGTCATAGCCAAAGGATTTTGTAAGTGTTTGATGATGTTTCTACAAGATCGATAGACATATATTGGTATTATTATCATTTTATTCATATCATAATTTCATTATTTAATGGATTCTTAGTATTACAACATTTGCTATAATTTCCTTTCAAGATCCAAGGAAATATCTCATGGAGTACTTATAACAATAATTGAACTATTCAATCAATACGTTCCCTTCGAATTCCTTTCTTTATACCAACAAGAGTTAAATAGTTTATCCTTTCAAGATCCAAGGAAATCTCTCATGAACTACTTGTAACAATAATTGAACTATTCAATCAATACATTCCCTTTGAATTCCTTTATTTATACCAACAAGAGTTAAATAGTTTTTTTGTTTTGTTTCCTCTTTCAGATTGTATTATATACAAAGTATAATTACGAGATTGAAAAGAATGAATAAGTATGGAAACAAGAGAAATTTGTTAAATATAATGTAACCTCAACAGGCTGACTGTACACTGCCAGCTGTCCTGGCCAGCTGTACTTTCTATTCTTGATTTTCTTGAGCCTATTTAACTCAGCTATTTCCCATTGCATAGTACTTCTTCAGACTTACTACTTCATGTAATCGTTTTGTACTCTTCTTCATATATTCTAATATACTATTTTTTGTTCTATTCTTTCTCTCTGCATTTCTTGCTTCACAATTTATCATGGTATCAGAGCTACAATAGTAAGCCTCTTCACATAGGCTGGAGAGCAACATGATCCTCAAATAGCATAGATCTTCACGGACCTTGAGAGCATTCGACACAGACTTTTCACAAGGCTTGGAGAGCTTTCCGTCATACTCTTTGAAGATCCTCGGAGGAAACTTCCACGAGGAAGCTGTCTGCTCATACTCTCAAAAGATCAGCGTAAGAAGCTCATGCACCGAAGCAGAGCCTACAATGCTCGAAAGATTGAGGAAGAAGAGAGTGCAGAAGAAGAAACTTTAAAGATTCTTGTAATTTTCAAGAATCATCAAAGAATTCAAGAAGAACAGCTTCAGAAGGAAAAAACGTTGAAGATTTCACGAAATTCGTTCAAATTTGTGAAAGATTGCTGCAAAAGGCAGCATCGTTTAAAGCATTTTGGAAATCACTCAAATCTGTTAAAGATTGCAACAGACAAAGCCAAGCTTCAAAGAACTCGTGAAATTCTTTCAAATCTTTGAAAGATTCACGAATCTTTCTTCCACAAAAGAAAATCCTTGCAAAGGCAGTAAAGAACGCATCTCATGTGCAAAGAATAGACATTGAAGCCGTAATATTAGTCCTGTGAATGGATCCAGAGAGGGAAACTAGTTCAGAAGGGACGAAGAGAGCACGGAAAAGATGAAAGAAGTCCAGTCGTCAGATCTTGTGCAAAGGACCGACAGCCGTTGGATCAGCGAGAAACTGCACGAGGTTTAGTCCTATGGAGCGCCAAGGAGAAATTCAACTTGCAAAGTCATGAAATCATCTGGTCCATCCATCAAGAGACACGTGGCGAGATCTCGGCATTTCGCTAACTCACAAAGTGTAAAGGTCAGAAGACTACAGTGAGAATTCGCGAATCGCAAAATCATGAGTCATTTTGAACCGTTGGATCGAGATAGATCATGAGTCGTCGATCTTATCCCATCACAAAATTGGGGATCGGGAGTTGGACGAGCGAAGGACAACACTCCAAAACTCCGATACACGAAATAGTGACATCACGTATTGCAAAATCCCGAGAGGATTGTGAGTCGTCCATCTCAGAGGACAGGTGGCAATAGATCCAAGTGCCATCATTTCGGAATTTCGAAGTTTGGGATATCGTAGGTCTTGTTGACGAAAGGTCATGACACTCCATGGAGAAAGTCCCGAAATCTCGAAAAGATCACAGCCGTTGATTTATTTGGACACGTGGCGAAGATCGAGGAAACCATCGGCATCTCTACTACCGGAGTTTCAAGTTGACAGAGGATTTGGAGTCGCAAGTCATGAAATCACGAAACGACAAGGACCATCCATCTTGAGGGGACACGTGGCAACAATTTAAGCCTTCATGGAAAGTCCCGAAAGGAAAGGGCCATCGGCAAATCGAGATTCGATGTTTCACGAATCCTGAGGACAAGAAGCATGAGCATTTCGGAATTGTGAAGTTCAAAATCCTGAAAGGAGGAAAGCTCCGTTATGGGGCCCAGCTGATGTCATCACGTCAAAACGAGGGATCGAGAATCTACATGGTGAAACCCCCAAAGCAGACTTGAGCCGTCCATCAGTTGGGACGCGTGGCAGAAATCGAGGCCTTCAAAAAAATCTCGATAGGAGATCCCATCGGCATTACGGGATTCGGAAAATCACGAATCCTGAAGATGAGACATCCGGAGCATTCGAATTCTCGAAATAACGAGGAGAGATCAGGACCGTCCATCATAGGAGGACGCGTGGAGGAGATCAAAGCATTCGGAAAATTTCCCAAAAGGAAACATCATAAGGCCGATAAGAAACATAAGGTTGTGGTCTTGTGAGAACTGGTCACATGGACTAGGGCATATCCAGGAGGGGCTAAGGTGAGAAAACCCAAATCGGTAAATCGCAGATAGGGGATTCAAGAGGACAAAGAACCGGAAAATCCCGTAGCGCTTTAACCTTTAGGCGTGTGGACACATTGATTGAACACTAAGGGCCAATTCAAGGTCGATAAACTCTCATCGGCAATCGGTGGAAGTTGGAGAGTTCAAAGGTATCGTCTAACGGAGTTCTGAAAACCACTGCAAATTACACGCAAGAGACAGGTAAGTAAGAATTTTTTTTTTTTTTTTGTTGAATTCTTAAAAGATGGCGACGTCTAGCAATTTAGGACCAACACAGGGTCTGATTTTTCTTGGAAAGAACTATGAGTTTTGGTCTCTTCGGATGAGATCCTTCTTGCAAGCACAAGAGTGACGGGATCCAGTGGATCATGGATATGTGGAACTAGATCCAGCAGACCTGTCTGCCATGACTAATCAACAAAAAATTGCTCAGGCAACTCAAAGAAACAGAGAAAATAAAGATAAATTTTGGATTCAAAATTTTGTGGATGACTCGATTTTCTCAAAAATCACAGGCGTTGGTACTTCAAAACAGGCTTGGGACATCCTTAAATCTTCCTACCAAGGCAATGACAGGGTCAAAACAATTAAAATGAATACCTTGAGAACGCAATTCGAGACTCTAAGGATGACAGAGTCTGAAAATGTGGATCAGTTCATGACCAGAGTCATGGGCATCGTGAACCAGATCAGATTGACTGGTGAAACCATCAATGATCAACGAATTGTTGAGAAAATTATCAGAAGTTTACCAAAGAAATTTGAAATGGTTGTAACAACAATCCTTGAATCCAAGGATATGTCAAGTTTTTCCACAGATGAATTAATTGGTTCTCTGGTGACACATGAGACCAGACTACATCTCACAGATGAGTCAATCTCCAATGCTTTCAAAACTCAATTCTACTTTAGCAGAGGGAGAGGCAGAGGAAGAAGCAGAGGTCACCAAGTAAGAGGGAGCAATCATAGTAACCCTCACTCTAGTGGAGGCAATAGACAACAGTATCTGAATCAAAATTTCCAAGGTCAAAGACAACAACAACAAAATCAACATCAGAATTTCCATCCTCAAAGAGGCAGAGGGAGAAGATCAAATGAAAAATCAAGCATACAATGCTATTACTGCAAAAAGTATGGGCACTATGAATCTGAATTCAGGAAGAAGCAAGTAGATCATCTCTCAGGCAGAGCAAATGTGTCAAATTACACGAGAGAAAACTCAGGAGGTATGTTTCTTTCGTGCCACAAGACTGAACAACAACCTAAAGATCTCTAGTTGCTGGACAGTGGATGCAACAATCACATGACAGGTAACAAAGATTTACTTTCATGCATTGATTCTTCAATCTCATCTGATATTACACTTGGAAACGATTATTTAGTCAAATTTCAAGAAAAGGAATTGTTCCTATTCTTATTAAACAAAATGTAAAGAAAGACATAAACAATGTCTATCATGTTCCAGATCTGAAACATAATTTGCTAAGTGTAGGACAACTCATTGAACATGGATATAAGATACTTTTTGAGGGAGCATCTTGCAAGATACATGAAAAAATCCCAAGCAGAAAATTGATTTCTGAAATCCATATGACTCTGAATAGGATGTTTCCCCTTACATTCAGAACTGCAAATCTGATTCAACCATATGCATAGAGTTCATCTACCCTGAATGAAACTATGATTTGGCATACAATATTTGGACATCTACCATTTTAGAGTCTAAGTCTTCTTCATAGGAACTCCATGGTCAAAGGTCTTCCTATCTTTAAAGAGCAAATTCCCCATGTGAGTCTTGCATACTTGGAAAACATAAGAGAACTAGTTTTCCACAGTCTTCCAATCAAGCCAAACAACATCCTGAACTTGTTCACACTGACCTATGTGGACCAATGCAAACAGAGTCAATAGGTGGTAGCTTTTACTTTCTAACGTTTATTGATGATTTCAGCAGAAAAATATGGATCTATTTTCTCAGACACAAGTCTGAAACTTTTGCAAAATTCAAAGAATTCAAGGCAGAAGATGAAAAATAGAGTGGCAAATACATCAAAGCACTCAGGTCAGATGGAGGAGGAGAATACAACTCGAGAGAATTTGCAAATTTCTGCAAATCACAAGGCATTATAGTGCAAACAACAACCAGATATACTCCACAACAGAATGGAGTGGCTAAAAGGAAAAATTAGGAAACTTTTCTTAAAGAGAAAAGTTTGTCAAATTCTTTTTTGGGCTGAAGTAGTAGCATGCTCAGTTTATCTCCTGAATAGATCTCCAACCACCAAACTAAGGCTAAAAGTCCCTCAAGAAGCATGGAGTGGGACAAAACTAAATGTTGAACATCTAAGGACATTTGGATGCATCACATACGCTCACATACCTTCCGAATTAAGGAAGAAATTGGATGACAAAAGTGAGAAATGTATTTTCACTAGATATAGTGAAACATATAAAGCTTACAGGATTTACAATCCAATCACCAAGAAATTAATTCTTAGCAGAGATGTAAAATTTCTGGAAAATCAATTCTGGAATGATTCAGAAAATCAGCAAATGGACAGCCAAAATCCATTGCTGCCAAGTTCTGAAAATGCAGAAAATTCAGGACAGCAAGTACCTCAAACTATTCTTCCAAGATTGAAAGTACAAAGACAACCTAAAAATTCTCAGGATAACTCAACTTCTAGCAGAGAATCATTCTCTGAACCACAAAATCAGAGAACTCGAAGTTTGAGAGAAATCCATCAGCAGTTGGATTACTTTGAACAACACAACATTTTTTCTTTAATGTCATGTCAACCTACATCCTTTAAGGAAGAAGCTAAGGAGCCACATTGGGTTCAAGCCATGAACCAAGAAATTGACTCCATTGAGAAGAACAAGACATGGGATCTTGTTGATTTGCCAAGTAACAAGAAGAGTATTGGTGTCAAGTGGGTTTACAAAACTAAACTCAATGAAAAATGACAGATTGAAAAACACAAGGCAAGACTTGTTGCCAACGGATTCTCACAACAACCTGGTACTGATTATGGTGAATCTTTTGCTCCATTAGCAAGATTAGACACTGTAAGGACTCTATTGGCCATAGCAGCACAACAAAAATGACAAGTATACCAAATGGATGTCAAGTCAGCATTCCTGAATGGTTTCTTAGAAGAAGAAGTTTATGTCGATCAACCACCTGGATTTGAAATCCAAGAGCACCCAGCCAAAGTATATCGGTTGAAGAAAGCCTTGTATGGCTTAAAGCAAACTCCAAGAGATTGGTACAATAGAATTGACACTTATCTGATCAAAAGTGGTTTTAGAAGAAGCCAAAATGAGCCAACTCTTCACACCAAAACAGATCACCATGGTAAAATTTTGATTGTATGTTTATATGTTGATGACATGATCTATACAGGAAATATTGAGTTAACAGATTTTAAACATGCCATGCAATCTGAGTTTGAGATGACAGATCTTTGCATAATGAAATATTTTTTAGGGATTGAGGTTAATCAATCAACCAAAGGAATTTTTGTCTGTCAGCAAAAGTATGCAGCAAACATCCTCAAAAGATTTCGCATGGAAGGATGCAATCCAACAGAAACCCCTATACCCCTAGGCATAAAATTGATAAAGAAAGATGAAGGTCCTACAATGGACTCTACCCTATACAAAATCTTAGTAGGTAGTTTATTGTATCTTACAACAACTAGGCCTGACATTATGTATGCAGCCAACCTTGTTTCTAGATTCATGGAATCAGCCAAAGATTCTCATTGGAAAATGGTGAAACGAATTTTGAGATATGTTGTAGGAACTCTCAATTTTGGCTTATGGTACACTCAATCTGACAGTAATCAACTTTCTGGTTACACAGACAGTGATTTTGCAGGAAGCCTAGATGACAGGAAAATCACATCTGGACATGTTTTTCAATTGGGCACGAACCTGATCTCACGGGCATCAAAGAAGCAACCAATTGTTTCAATATCTTCTGCAGAGGCATAGTATGTCGCTGCTACCTCAGCTTCTTGTCAAGCTGTGTGCCTGAGAAGAATATTGAAAGATATTTCACATACAGAAAATGATCCAACTCCTCTTTTCTGTGACAATACTTCAGCAATTGCTTTATCCAAAAATCACGTGTTTCACAAGAAAAGCAAACACATTGACACTCGTTTTCATTTCATACGCGAGCTAGTCAATAATGGTGATATTTCACTACAATTCTGTGGTTCTCGAGATCAACTTGCTGATATCTTTACAAAGCCACTAGGAAAATCCGTTTTTGATTTTCAGAGATAACACTTAGGCATAATCAGTGTTGATGTTTGTAACTGTTGAGTTTAAGAGGGAGTGTTAAATATAATGTAACCTCAACAGGCTGACTGTACATTGCCAGTTGTCCTGGCCAACTGTACTTTCTATTCTTGATTTTCTTGAGCCTATTTAGCTCAGCTATTTCCCATTGCATAGTACTTCTTCAAAATTACTACTTCATGTACTTGTTTTGTACTCTTCTTCATATATTCTAATATACTGTTTTATGTTCTATTCTTTCTCTCTGCATTTCTTGATTCACAATTTATCAAAATTAAGTCTGTCGAAAGTTTTGGGAGGATCTATGTATAGAGTCCAGCTAGGTGGATTGTCACCAGACTGACATAGTAGTTGAACCCTTTACTCCTCAGTCTGGACAAACTGACACACTGTGAGCTGGACCAACTAAACTCCAACATGTTCCTGCATTCACATGGCATTTCGAATGCCGAGACAAAGAGTTACATCATTTTTAGAGGTAGTACCCTTGTTTTGGGCTCGAGGTAGCCTCGATTCTCAAAGGAGAGGTAGGAATGTTTCTCCTAACCCTCGCACTTTCGTATGGTAAGTGAATTGGGTTTTGGTTCTGCTAGTCTGTTAATTACTGGAAATGTATTTCTTAGGAAATCTTGGATCTGTTATCCTGGATGCTGAATACATTCGACGACCTATTCAAGCTAGGTAAAATTCTAAGAGACACTTGTTTTATTCATGTGAAAATCCTGGATTGGTGGTGTTACATTTTGCTTCAACCCTATTTCTGTGTGATAGAGCAATCTTTGTTTAATTAATAAAAATTCAGTTATTGTTCTCCCTTTGTAAATTCGTACACCAACCTTTAGCTATAATCTCTCGAAACCCTAGGTTATGAATCAGAATTCTCTCATAAAATAAGTATAATTCTACTTGCGTAGAGAAGAGGCATTGTTTTGCACTTATAGTTACTTTGATGGTAAATTTATGAGTTTAAAAGAGGTATACTTTTTTGGTTTTCTCGTTGTACCATAAGGGTTTATACTTTCCATGCATACAAAATCTTAGCTAGGAGTCTTTCTGTCGATCTTGAGAAATTATAGGGTTATGCTAAAGACAATATTTGCCACATTTCCTTGTTCGTGTAGTAAATGTTTTTTTACAAAAATAACTCGAGTTTACCATAGAGATTTTTCTCTTTGCCTCGTCGTATTTTATTTATTATAACTTCCATTTAAGATTAAACCCAGGCCTAGAAAAAGTAGTAACCCTAGTCTATTTTCTTTATTTTTCTTCGATTCTATATAAGAGCTACTCAGATTTAATGAATGATTCCTCATCAAGGCATCTCGAGGTTTTCATTATTTTGAGTGAATGTTATATATATATATATATATATATATATATATATATATATATTTATTTATTTATTTATTTATTGAATAGATTTGAATTAATAGTTTGACACATTTGATAATATGATTTCTTCTTTTGTTTGAAATCAGTAAATGTTTGATCAAGAAATTTTGTTGTGACAAAGAAAAAAACCATCTATTAGGGAGGTGTCACTTTTGCTTCTAGTTGCTACCTAGATTCAAGGCTAATATTTTGATGATGGGTCCCTTTTGAAAAATTACGAGGAAACCCATTAGACTTCTCAGAAGCCTCTCTGGATGGGACTTCACCCGGTCAGTCAAATGCTAACTTCGACATTAAGGAAATATTGGGTAAGTTGCTTAATGTTTAAATTTATCAACCTCTTTCCATCAATGTTTATAAGTTCCACACCCTTAATTTAAAGCCTAACCAGTATCGAGCTCCCACAAGATATCTAAAATGTAGATCCTTTGGTGAAAATTCTCGGTGGTGGATGGTAAGCTCATTACTTATGTTTATANAAAAAAAAAAAAAATGTTATTCTTCAGTTTACCACTTAATTAATCAATCATAATTTTTCTTTCTTCTTGCTTGTTTAAAAGTTTGTCTTGATATGTAATTTTAATTCAAACTAGAGGTATTTGACTTCCTATGTTGGAATATGATTAAAATCCCTTTAGTTTGTATCTGTAATTATATTCTAAAAAACACATTAACCCTCTATGCGAACTAGGTTAGAATTTGATGAAATAAAATAGAACCCATACTTGAGTATATATAGTCATCTAGTCGTTGTCAACGTTTGTAATTTACTACAAAAGGAATGTATATAAATATAAGAAATGTTTTCTTGATAAAATATTTTCTTCAAAACTATCATTCAAGATTCAAAATATTTCCAATTTTATGAAAACATTTTTTTTTTGTAATTCTATGTTTTGAATATACATACCAGTTGTGTGGAAGCTTTAGATATCTACATAACATTGCAGAAATATGACCTCTTTAGTACTAATAAAGCTCACCCATATATGGTACATGATTCCTCTATAAGGAAATAATTGAATGTAAAATATTTTTTTTACTCTGAAATTGATACAAAATGAGGAAATAAATATTTTTAATTTTATGCAATGTACATACTCTTAATTCCATTATTTATGTAATTTAAAAATGATCATAATAAACAAAAAAAATGGATATAAATAGTGGAAACACATACATATATGTACCAAAACAAGATGGAAACAAATGGAACAACCATGTTCCACCCAATCGTAGATGCAGAACAACCAAGTCACTTGTCCTCATCACCCCCTAGCCCGACCATGAATTTATAAAGGCGAACTAAGCTTCACTCCTTAGCCAATGTACCTCTGTACAGTTAATAATTATTTTACTAAAATTATTGGTGCTCACAACAAATTGCCCATTCCTTATAAACATACTAAGCAATGTCCTACCTCCCACATATGTTGTATATATCATTTCCTTTCACCTAGGCCTTTTTCTTTAACTCAATTCCCTCCTTGGAAATTCATAGCTTTAGAAATAACTGGTTTTTAGGGGCTTCTAGTGATAGAACTCCACTTTTGACACTCGTCAAATCCAACTCTGAGTTAACTCAAACATGTTCCTCACTCATGGAGTCAAACTCTTGCACAATAATTTTAAAAATAACAATTAAATGTCTTAATAAAATCAAGTATGAATTTTCATAATTTGAAATTATTCAATAAAATGTTTAATACTTGAGGATATTACAAATAGAATCACAATTCTCAATTTTAATTCCAATATTAGGTTTTGTAATGTTGACAAGGTCTGTTTTTTGTAGGCTCATGCATAAACTTAGTCATGACATTTAAGTAATCACTCATCTTAATGGAGATTTTTTATCCAAAAAAAATCTATATAACGAGCTTAAAAAAACCTATACAAGATTAGCGAAAATTTATTTGTTATCCTTATAATGAGCTTGAAAAAACCTATAAAAGATTAGTGAATTGTTGAAAGATTTACATTCAAGTATTAATTATGTGTTTTTTCTCGAAGTATCTATTGCAATATACTAATTGGTGGAGAGGCTAATGAATTTTCTCAAATAACAATAAAATCTTAGATACCAATGCTATAACAATGCTAGATTTGTCAACATGAAAGATGATTTTAGAGAGAGAAACTATGTGAACATGAAGAAACAGTGATGACCTCATTTCCTCGGGTTCATTGGATGTTTATTTTGTTCTCTTCAAAATTGTCATTGAACCACATCCTTAATTAAGTTTCCAATGCCATTGCAATTTACATGCATAACCTATAACTAATTGTTTTATTTTTTGGCAAATCCAAGAGATGAAACAAATATAACAAAGGAAATGACATTATGGAAAGTGTGGGATTTTAACACATTATATATGTAAATTAAATGTCATGCTAATTATCATATCGAAAATGGTTAACAAAGATAAGGCTTCCAAGTTTATCTTGGAATCTTATATTAAGTGACACTCAAAATGTTGGATATACCAATACAATGATAGGATTATATAGGCATGAGATTTGTGATGGATTTTGTATTGTGAAAGGCTACACCATGCCAAGGAATAGATGATATCTAATACGAATAGAGATGACTTTAGTCTTTATATGCCAAAGACAAGTAATGGGTGCTTAGTCATGAAGCTTTCTCATGATTCACATCCATTCTCATATATTATGAATGGTATAATGTTCACTGAGCATCCAAGAGTTGGAAATGAGACCTTTCTTTTGAAAGTTTATAATTATTGTTCTCCTTCATAAATGATAAGTGATTTAAAAAAAAATACATTCTTAAGGGTGTTTATTGAATTACACTTCTATAACGAGTTTAAACCCCTTCAAAGGGTCAAGAAGAGTTCAATTTTGATCATTGATATGATGTGGTAAAATATTAAAATAAACATAATTAAAATATATTTGGGATTTCATCATCATAAATGTTTCATTTAGTATTTTACTCAACCACTTCCTCATATTTATGAGGGTGGGAGTGAGAGGAAATATTTATGAGACTAGGATGGAGTGGAGTTGATTGGAAGAGATATTAGAAAATTTATATTAAAATATATTTCCACCCCATCCTCATAAATGTTTCTGGTGGTATCTAACTCAACCCCATTCTTATATTTATGAGGGTGGGGTATGAGTAGATATTAGGGAAAACATTTTAAAATATATTTCCACCCATACCCTCATAAATGTTTCCCCTAATATCTTCCTACACTCTCCACCCCATTCTCATAAAATTTTCCACTAATATCTCCCCACCCATACCAATGAAGTATTAAATTAAAAAAGGTAAAGACCTAATCTTATTAATGTACTTAGAAACAAAATTTCCTTAATATGTTATATATTATCAAAGATAGTCAGATGTCATAAAATGTGGAGTCTCAAAGTTTAGGTTGGGAACGCCTAATGGATGGTAGTAAACAAGCAAACAAGACAGATCCAACAAATACCAATAGCAGGCAACAACTTCTAAGCCTGCATTATTATAATGATAACACAACATCACGAAAGGGCCTTCAACTGATTAATTTAATCTAATCTAAGCGATCAATTAGACGAAAATATTTTTGACATGTTCCTTAATTTCCATCTCATGTGAGTGGGCCAAGGAGGCCACCTAGGGGAACGCCCACCTTGGGCGCACAAGTCAATCACCTAGGTGCAACACATTTTCACCTTTTGATGATTAATTAAATATATGTAAATAAATGGTTCCCTCAATATATAAGGTGAATCGAGACTCAAATAAAGTATTCTTACCTTTTCTTTTGAAGTTATGTGTCTTGTTTGCTTTATTTTCTGAGTTTTCATTTTACATTTACTACAATTTTGTTTATAGGTTTTTCTGAAGAATAACCAGTGAGCCTTCCTTCATGGATGCCTGCTGGTGACTCCATTTTCCATGCTTCCACATCTGAGAGAAAGATTATCCCATTATCTAGACATTCTCTCATGGAGCAAATTGTTTCCTTAAAGTTTTCTGAGGAAGAAGGGAGGGCGCACCAACTGGGGTTTGTGCCCTTACTGGTTTCTCCTTTCTTGGGATGAAGTGAGTGCGCCCTCTTCTATGGCTGCACTGGGATTCTCCCACTGATCCCCGGAGGTCCCTCTGAGATAGTCAAAGCCTATTGGCCACTCTTGGATAAACCCGGCTTTGATCTCCATTGCTTGGTCACCCAGACCAATGGTGTGTCCCTGTTCGGATTTGCGCCCGTGAGAAGTTTTTGGTCAGAAGTCGGATTATGGCTTGCGTGGTCACCTTCTCCTGTAGATCGGCTTCTTGGGAAGATAAATTGGTATCAGAGCCTCAATATCCATGGAAAATATTCTGATCTTTCTTGGCCCTTGACCAAGTTTGAGGATCCTTGGTCAGGTTTAACCTATTTTTGGGACTTCAACAGGCTGTCGAAGGTGGAGCGCAAGATGAAGTGGATATCACGGGATATTGGCCCCTTTTAAGGCCCTTTTTGGGATTTGGGATTATGTAATGGGTATGGGGATGTCGACCCATGGGTTTACCCATGCTTAGGTATTTTGTAAAGTATAAATAGAAGGCTGAACAATGTAGGAAGTAGTTCGATCTATGTGATCAAAAGTGTTAAGTGCTAAGTGGAGATTTCTTTTGTGCATATTGTATGAGGCTTATAGAGCTTAGTGCAAGAGAGTGTAAGAGATTGAGGAGAGGCTTAGTGTTGTAACCTATCCCGGGGAAGGAGGATCTGGCGAGGTGCTAAAATCTCCTTTCCTTTGTGGAGTAGGGTTTTTGTGGCTCTGTGCATGTAATTGATTGAAGAAGATAATAAAGAAGATGAAGAGTTGGTGGAAATAGCCCCAGGGTGGGGATGAACCATGTACATATTGTGTTGCTCTGCTTTGTGCGATGTATTGATGTGTTTTTATGTTAATTTGCTTAGTGCTTCGATATAGATGAATGATAGATAGATATGTTAATGTTATGTGCTTAATAGTATGGATGAATACTAGATATAGCCTATGTGGATGTGCTTAGTGCTTGAATATAGTAGATCTGGTTAAATACTGCAATGCTCTGTAATTAGGGTTTAACTGTGCTATAAACTAAGACTGGATATTGTTGAACTATAACTGCTAAGTGCCCTGTTAAGGTGTTACAGTCACAGATCTGTGTCCCAGCTAAGGTTGCAGACACTGGAGTCCTACAACCACCCCTACCTCTACCTCAGGTGAGACTTCATCTGCTTCATAGGTGTTACTGAAAGGGCCAATAATTAGGGTTTTGTTGGTGCGTTGGTGTACCATTGAACCCTAGGTCTGCCATTGTACCAACAAATGGTTCTATTGCCAGGACTGAAACTCTGATTGTTGGGAACTGAGGAAGAAGAAGATCTGTGCAAAGATCCGACCTGAAACTGTGAAAGATCTGTGCATAGATTTGTTTTACTAGTGAGCAACATTCCACTTGACTTGTGAAGCTTTGTGCCAAGAAGAAGTGTCAGATCTGAAGAAAAGAGGTAAGATCTGAAATCTTTGTGCTCCAAGAAAGGTAAAAGTGAGAATTTTTTCTTAAAGAGGTAAGATCTGCAAGCTCTGTGGTTTGATAAAGGTAAGAATAGTGAAAATGTTTACATCTAGAAGCTTTGTGCTCCGTTGAAGATAATATTAGAGGAAATTTTTGTTTCTAAAGTATGGATCTAGGTATGTTTGATAAGATTTGTCCTAACTTGAAAACTAGGGCACTGATAGATGAAAGAAGATTTGATATGATTATATCTGATAAGAATAGTGAAAGATATGTTATACCTATGCATAGAAAGAATGTTTGGACTAACAAATGGATGCAGGATCCTAGAAATAATTTTTTGTAGGTTAGCTACTATGATCCTAGTGTGTAGTACAAGAAAGGTTGGGGATCATTTAAAAGAAAACAAGGATTAACCCTTTGTTACAGTTGCAGAAGACCGAGACATCTGGCTAAGGAATGCTTTGGTATAAGATCTAGTTGTCTTTGTTGTAGAGCTATGGACCATGAAGTATTGGATTTCCCTAGAATGATTGCTAAGGTTGAAAGAATGAATATGAACCAAGAAAACCCTAAGACAGATCCAAAAACTGAGATTATGGCAGAACCTTAGAAAGAATGAGAGAAATTATTTCTACAGATGAAAGAAACCCTGAATGACCACCGACATATCAGCTTATCAGAGATCTTCAAAGAAAAATAGTGCATTGAAGCAAGAATAAGAGACTTCGATATTGACTGTGTTCTGGATGAGGAAACATAGGTGAATATCATGACAGAAAGAACTTGGGAACTTTTAGGGGAGCCTGTTATGATTCCTTCATTGGGAGGAATAGGATTATTCAGAGGAAAATTGATAACCCTATGTGGAAATATCACCTAGATATCTATGAATGCCAATAGAACTTTCACTGAGGAAGATTTAGAGGTTGTTAAATTTAATGAGAACAACGACCCATTTACTATGTTACTAGGAAAACCTTGGATTGAAAGAGATCAGGCCAGAAGGAACGAAGAAGAAGTCTTAGAGCAGAAGAAGCAAGAGTTGAAAGATTTCATGACTAGGAGGATCGGATAGGTGATTGAAGAATAGGAGAATAGATCGAAGCTACTTAGGACCAGAGACTTAGATGTTGAAGTTCCAAGAACACAAGAATATTTGTAGAATATTGAAGTACCTATCCTAGATAGAGAAGAAGTATTACCCTTGAATCTTAGGAAATAATATCAACAATGTGAAGTTACTATGCCAAAAGAAGACAAGAATCATAATGGAAAGAGGAATAAAGAAATGAAGCTCACCAGAAAGAAGACTCAAAATCTCAACAAGAAGAGAGCAAAGATCGAAAAGTTATAGAAGGGTCCAGAGGGAACTTCACAAAGGGAAAATTTACAAAAAAAGAACTTCGACGGGATATCAGAACAACATCACATGGCACTTCGCCATAGCGAAGCAATATAACCATTGCGAATAGTATAACCTTTAGACTGACACCCCGAATGGGTATAAAGACATTTATGGTCAGACAACTCTCCATCAGACCATTGGGACCGCGCCGTAACGGACAAAACCGAGTTAATGGAGGCTTCTTGCTCATTGGAGAGATTTGTTGCTTCGTTATCTATTTATTCCATCAAACCTTGCACCAAGAACACTTTTGCTAACTGTGAATTTGAGCCCACAAATTAGTTGATTCCGCACAGTGATCATCGCACTATGACCATCTGTCCCGTTGCATTGACTAGTTACTCTTCAAACCTGGGAGATTCAACCACGAGCACATATGTCCGAAGAAATTAGTGAAGTCGAAGAGTCTATGAAGGAGGTACTCATTGACCTCATGAATGAAAGAGTAATGTCTGAAAGAGTAATGTTTGTGGGTGTACAAGCATCACCGATGAGAGGAGTGCAAACCTCTCCGTCGACTACTCATGGATCTGGGGCATCTCGACCAACATAAGAGAAGATAAACAAGCACAGAGATGACCTAAAATGTGAAGTTGATCCCGACCATATTGCCCGATTACATCCCACCTCTGGCCAGTGTGATGAGTCGAGATAGTGTTCCAAGAGATATTAAGTACACCATGGTTACTGCGTACCTCTCGAAGGGGATACATGCAGTAAGAGAACAATAGGACAAGATCGCGACGTTGAAGTTCAACGAATTCAACCTCAGAGATCACAAGAACCATATCATGCTCGCCCCATACAAATACTTGACCAAGATGAAGGGGAAGAATTCAAAGACAATCCCTCATCCGTGGATGATGAACCTTGCACAGTCCACCCTGCTGAATGTAATGAAAATCCCACACTTCGGAAGGCACCAGAAAGTTAACGCATGTGTCAAGCTACTACTTTCATGTTACCAAGGCGACTACTTATGGCTCGATCGTCGTATCATAGTCGATCCGACGTTGATCCATAGGATCACATGATTGAGTATGCAAGGACCTGATCCGCATGACTTATATCCAGGAAAAGCCACAGATTGTGCACTAGCATAGAAGATCAAGGTTACATACGACGATGTTGAGAAGGGAACGTGAGGATACAAGGTATCTTCCATCCAAAATGGCACAATGTGCCTAGCATGCCAATTAACTGCAAGAAATCTAGTAAGGAAGAACCGACCCATGTAGGTCACAGGATTTGTCATTGACCTTTTTGGGAAGTGCGTGGAAGGTATACAGATGAACTGGACAAAGTACCTAGTTAATCAACTTGAACTAGGTTGTCCCGAAGCACATGATCAGGGCTATGAATTACATTTTATATGGATCCTGATCCTCGTCGCATTTGTTTCTTGGGAAATGACAGAAGGTGCGACCTTCCCATACATCGAGCCATTCGAGCCGCTTGTTGTGACGTTAACCACACTCTAGTACTCGAGCGATATGAGCAAATAGTGGCAGTCGAACGATGTTTTTCACACATATTACCTCCAGCTGAAGAGAGCCATCGAAGTTGAACCTCGCATGACTCCAAACACACTACAGAGGTTCCGACCCCTGATGAAGTTCCACACAGATCGAAACTTCATCTACATTACAACGCGAGTAGACGAGCATAAGGAGGAGCTTCAATCGTACTACAAGCTCATGAAAGAGAACCTTCAGGAGATCACTAAGGACCGGTCGACAGACCTCCTTATTCCCACAGACCCTGCAAAGATGTCTGACCCTGACAGCCCAGAGACCACACACAAAGAACATGATACACCTGGACCCAGCAAAAGGAGGAAGACCAAAGAGGTCCAAGACTTAAGTAGCGCCTCAGAAAATATTGCTTCAGTATCACCTGACCGAGGGGTTGATGAAAAAGTAGAAGAGATAAATGGAAAAGAAGATGAACAGAAACAAGGCAATGTAACACCACCTATAGATGAGACCGATCCCCTGAAGAAGAGGAAGGTTTCTCCCCCGAAACTTTCTTCCCGGAAGAAATTCAGAGCCACCATGACCAAGAAGAAGACTGTAATCACTACCGATGATTTCGAATTCATCATAGCAACCCTAAAGGATGCCTCACAGTAAATTGTGGAGAAACAAGAAGCCAAGCAGGAGGAAATGTACAACCAAATTGAGGTTGAACTCTGAGGGGTACAATAGGCCCTTCAGTGTAGTCGCATAGTTTCCACTGCACCGTCGCCATCAAGAGAAACAGAGTTGGGAGATGAGCCATCCCAACTCCACCGACTAGAAGATGCAACCGAA
This sequence comes from Picea engelmannii, assembly GCA_009831015.1. NCBI lineage: Eukaryota > Viridiplantae > Streptophyta > Pinopsida > Pinales > Pinaceae > Picea > Picea engelmannii. The sequence goes on from ML797541.1 coordinate 157,536, forward strand.
GCTCGCCTTTGTCGAGCACAAGAAGAAATAGAACAAGCCACCTAGGCCTTGAAGCAAGTGTAAGGAGTACTCATAGAACAACGCTGACTTGTAGAGCAGGAGAAGGTTTATCTTGAGATGAAGTTTGAAAAGGAGAAAACACAGATTCAAAAAGAAAAGGAACAGTTGCTCGGAGAGCAACTCGAAGTGAAAGAAGCAGTCAACAAAGAACTTAGCTCTGTGACAGGCTTAGAACCACTGGAAAACGATCGAGTCACACATCAAGTAGAGCATCTCACAGAAGCTATCCAGTAGCTACAACAACAACTCGAATACTTAGAGCTCCACACAGTGCCCGACACTCCACAGGATGTAAGGGATCAAAGAGAAGGAACTGCCCGAAGCGCAGTTGAAAGAATCGAGGGCCTTGCCATGGAATGTAAGAAATTGAGTGATCGTAGTGCCGATACATATGAGTGACTCACTGAAAATCCATAACTAAAGAAACTGGATTCACAGCTCCAAGAGGCGAAGTATCAAGCAGAAACAATACAGGCGCAGTTGAAGCCCCTGTCATCTTTTGAAAGGATGACGTGATCCCAAGAGCAGCGCACTGGCTAGCAGCAGGTCCACACCATTCAGAGAAAATTCATGGAAGTGATTCAAAGGCTCCAAACTGTACAGGATGAGGTTTACCAACTGTTCACAGAGATCCAAGGCCGAGGAGAAGAATTAGAGAAAGTTGTCACTGCAGCTGAACAGTGCCTAGATGCACCTGTCAACAAAGCAATCATACAAGAGTTCGTTGAATAGGAGGTTGTGTCACAACAACAAGTCGAAGAAGCTTGAGCCAAGATCGAGGCATTTGAAACTGAGTTACCTAGATCATAGTGACTTGGGATGAGTCACAGGTGAGTGTTGGGGGTATGTTGGCCCTTGACTAAGTTTTGAGTATCCTTGTTTAGGTTTGACCTATTTTTGGGACTTCGACATGCTTTCGAAGGCGGAGCACAAGACAAAGTAGAGATCATGGGATCTCGGCCCCTTTTAGGGCCCTTTTTGGGATTCGGGATTATGTAATGGGTATGGGGATGTTGGCCCATGCGTTTACCCATGATTAGGCCTATTTTGTAAAGTATAAATAGAAGGTTGAGCAATGTAGGAAGTAGTTCGATCTATGTGATCAAAAGTGCTAAGTGTTGAGTGGAGATTACTTTTGTGCATACTGTATGAGGCTTGCAGAGTTCAGTGCAAGCGAGTGTAAGAGATTGAGGTGAGGCTTAGTGTTGTAACCTAGCACAGGGAAGGAGGATCTAGCGAGGTGCGCAGATATCCTGTCCTCTACAGAGTAGGGTTTTTGTGGCTCTGTGCATGTAAATGATTGAAGAAGCTAATAAATAAGACGAAGAATTGGTGGACGTAGCCCTAGGGTGGGGGTGAACCACGTACATGTTGTGTTGCTCTTATTTGTGCGATGTATTGATGTGTTTATATGTTAATTTTCTTAGTGCTTCGATATAGATGAAGGGTAGATAGATATGTTAATGCTATGTGTTTATTAGTATGGATGAATACTAGATCTGGCCTATGTGGATGTGCTTAGTGCTTGAATATAGTAGATCTGGTTAAATACTGCAATGCTCTGTAATTAGGGTTTAACTGCATTGTAAACTAAGACTGGATATTGATGAACTAGAACTGCTAAGTGCCCTGTTAAGGTGTTACAGTCACAGATCTGTGTCCCAGCTAAGGTTGCAGACACTGGAGTCTTGCAACCACCCCCGTGTTTACCTCGGGTGAGACTTCGTCTGCTTCATATGTGTTGCCAAAAGGGTCGCTAGTTAGGATTTTTTTGGTGCGTTGTTGTAGCGTTGAACCCTGGTTCTACCCCTGTGCCAACAATCTTGAAGATTGAGCCAATTTTTTTGGGGGTTTTCATGAAATAGTCTAGATTTTTCCCATTCCAGGGTTTACATTTCCAGGAAAGAAGCTCAACAGATCTCATAAGCCCCAAGGGAACCGAGATATCCATTGCAATAGAGAGGCATTCCAAAGATCTAAAACAATACTAATCTCTCCCTCTAGACCAGTTCAACTCCGTTGCTTCAGGGCTTTGCGTCCTCTGTTCCCAAAATAGAGTCTGATCCATTTTTCAGCATTGCACACTAGGGGCACCTTTGATCTTCAGCTGGCCTCAGAATGCCTCCACGCAAAGATCCTTTGGCAGTCGACTCATATACATCAAATCCCATTCAAGATCTTGCCTCCATCCTGAACGAGCTGCTTAGAATGCAACAACAAAACGATCCAAACCCCTTCCGGTTGGACACTCGAATCCAACTACCCAAATTTTCTCGTCAAACCAATGGAATTTTGGATTCTTGGATCTGTAGCCTCTCCACCTATTTAAATACATGTCCAAGCCTTACCAAGGAAAGAAAGCTCCACATCGCCACCTTGCAATTAGGACTGGCACAAACTTGGTGGGATATAGAGCAAGAGAAGACCACATTTGTGATAGAGATTGGGGATGCTCTAGAATCCTTTACTTCCAAACCCATCAGAACCTGGGCTTGACTTTCCGAAGATTTGAGAAATCGCTTCTACCCACCCAGGTATGTGAAATCCTTATGGATCAAATGACACCAAATTTGACAACTCGCTTCACAAGGAGTGCAAGGCTACATAGACTTCTTCTGCAAGATGTGCCTCTTACTTCATATTTCAGATCCAAAAGAGGTAGTCATATTAAAGTTTGTGGTTGGTTTATTAATTCAGTTTCGTCAAGAAGTAGAGTTGTTTGAAAATCCAACTTTAGACAAAACATTTCAAATCTCTTTGGCTATAGAAAGAAAAGTTGATCCTATAGGTCGTACTCCTCAGTCCTGCCCCTATAGCAACCCCTCTTCCTCTCAACCATCCAGCTCCCATCCGTTAGCCCACTTTCCACCTCTGCGAGCTCAAAATCCCACACCCAATACAAATACAAGGACACATTGGTGCTCATTCCACAAAATTGCTTCACACAATTCATCAGATTGAAGAATCCTCCCAAATCTAAAAACCAACAAAATGCTACTCACTAAGCTTATTGCACCCTCCCAAGTAGAATATACTAAAGAATTTCCTCCAAACAATCCCAAAGAAGTATATCCCTCACTGATTGTAATGACCCATGAAGAGTTGAACTCATCCACCCAAACCCTCTTCACCCATAACTACCAAATCAAAAACGCCTTGGCTTTACTGATTATGGACAATGGAAGCCAAGAGAATTTGGTGTCTCAAGACCTTGTCAACCACCTTAATATAGTTACTAATCCACATCCACAACCCTATCAACTCGGATGGGTCCAGAAGGATGGCCCTCATATCTTAGTTTCTAAGCATTGTTTGGTGACTTTTCCATAGGCCAATTCAAAGATACTGTCCTCTGTGATGTCTCCCCCTTAGAATGTGCAGATTTGCTGCTCGATATCCCATACCAAACCAAAAGAAATTCTATCTATCTGGCCATATCCTAACAGTACAAAATTACCAAAGAAGGCCACACTTATATCTTAACTACAACAAGACCCAAACCCCCTGGTACCAAACAAAAAATCCCACATGTACACTTAAACCAATGTGTCTCTCTCTGTTTGGTGCACCCAATAACACAAAAAAATACCATGCACCATGTTCCTGAAACAATGACTCCCGTCCTCTAAGAGTTTGCAGAGGTATTTCA
>ML797541.1:161296-173273 GCA_009831015.1 Picea engelmannii
TTGGCCCCAACAGAAACGGAGGAAATGGAAAGACAACTGACCGAACTCATCAATCTCGCCACATCCAACCTTCATCGTCTCCCTATGCTTTTTCCGCATTTGTCATCCCTAAAAGAGATACCTCAAAAATGCGCCTTGTCACTAATTACCGAGCCTTGAACAAAGCCACAATAAAAAACTGTTACCTCCTACCCCGGATTAAGGAGCTACTCGACACCCTCCAAGGAGCTAAGTGGTTTACTAAATTGGATTTGACAACCGGTTACCATCAAGTTCGAATGAACCCAGATGATGTTTGGAAAACAACGTTGAAGACCAAATTTGGTCTTTTTGAGTGGAAAGTCATGCCTTTCGGCCTCACCAATGCCCCAACCACTTTCATGAGGCTCATCAATGACATCTTCAGAGCAAATTTGGGTCGATTTGTTGTCATCTACTTAGATGACATTCTCATCTTTAGTTGGACATGGGATACTCACATGCAACATGTCCGACAAGTTCTCCAAATTCTCCAAGAACACAAGTTGCAAGTCAAAGCGAAGAAGTCATATTTTGGTCATACTTCAGTTCCCTATCTTGGATTTTTGGTCAGCAAAGAGGGTATTCAACCAGATCAAGCTTGCATCCAAGCATTGAAGCAATGGCCTCTACCTTCTTCAGCTAAGGAGCTCAAAATCGTTCTGGGTGGCATCAATTTATATTGTAAGTTCATCCCCTCTTTTTCACATCTTGCTCTTCCTTTGCATCAGCTCTCAAATAATTCTTCTACATTCATCTGTCGAACCTCTCCCAACCCTTTGAGATTGAGTCTGATGCCTCAAAATATGCTATTGGTGCCGTACATAAACAGGGAGGATACCCCATTGCTTACCACTCTGAAACCCTATCTGAGGCAACGAAACATTATAGTACTTATGGCAAGGAATTTTACAGTCAGGTTCAAGTGCTTAAACAATGGAGGCATCATTTGTTGGGTAAAGAAACCATTCTCCATACAAACCAGCACCCTTTGATTTTCATCAACTCTTAATTGAAGATTCAGAAACAAAGGCACCTTAAATGGGCCTCCTACATTCAACAATTTCACTTAGTCATTAGATATAAGAAAGACACTTCTAATAAGATGGCTAATTTTCTAAGCCGACCTCCCACTCAAGTTCTTTCCATTCTAGAAGTGTGTTGTGCTAATTATGACACGTGGAAAGATCAATATGCTACTGACCCCGACTTTTGAGAGATTTGGAAAGCTTTGCAAAGTCCCACAGTGATCAATCAGACCCCCTTCCTAGAATACACTATTTAGGATGGGTGGCTCTATAATTTGAATTTTCTATGCGTTCCACACTCAGAAGACCACCTCTTCCTCATCAGGGAGGTGCATGCTTCAGCCTATGGGGGCCACTTCGGTACCACAAAGACCATCCAACATCTGCAACACCATTTCCATTGGCCTTCCACGCAGCCTCAAGTTGAAAAATTTATCAGATTCTGTTCATTATGCTCACAATCCAAGCTATCCAATTGGAAGCATGGGTTATATCAACCACTGTCGCTTTCTTCTCAACCTTGGGAGTCAATCTCAATGGACTTCCAACAAACCAAAAGAAACATGATGCAATATGGGTAGTGGTATGTTGCTTCAGAAAAATGACACTTTTTATCCCATGCACGAAGACTACTACTTCAGCGCAAACAACAGAACTCTACTTCTGACATGTCTAGCCCCATTTTGGCCTCCCAAGCACTATCATCTCAGACAGAGGTTCTTGCTTCCTCAACAAATTTTGGAAGACCATATGGGCGCTATTGGGGTGCCACCTCAAGTTTTCTACTACATTCCATCCTCAAACGAATGGCCAAACAGAGGTTGTCAATAGAGTCTTGGTTCAGGCTCTACGAACTCACTTTGGGTGCAACAAACAATGGGACAATTACTTGCACATTCTACAACATAGCTACAACAAGGAAACACATTCTTCTACAAGATTTTAACCATTTTAAGTCTATTTGGGCTTCCAACCAACATCTTCAACCGAGATCCCACTCACTTGGGCTCCTCAAGGTACCTTCCATCAATAATAGGGATAACTTTTAGCTCAACAATTTCTCCAACAAATTGCACAACGCCACATTGCAGTAACAACAACACTCCAAGCATCCCAAGAGCATGCCAAGCAGCACCGTGACAAACAAAGAACCTTCATGTCATTTCAAATAGGGGATCAAGTCTGGTTACACTTGGATAAGAAGCGCTTCAAAGGCCACCATCACAAGCTTCTGGCAATAAGATATGGTCCGTATACCATCCTCGACAAGATTGAAGAAAACGCGTATAGGTTGGATCTTCCACCACAACTCGGAATCTACAATGTCATTAATGTAAATCACTTAAAGTTGTTTGAGTCTTCCCTCTTGGAAGAACCAATCACCATCACTCATCCAGTGGACAACATTCCCTATTTCCAAATCCCATTGGCCAAAGACACTATATTGGACACCCAGACTCGCTCTACAAGACACTAGACATACACTTCATATCTGGTAGCCCACCAAGGCCAAACTCCAGCTCAGGCAAAGTGGATCACAACTGATGTATTGCACAACAAGTTTCCTCATATTCTCATGGAAGACGGAACACTTCTAGATCTAAATAGGGAGGAATTTTTCCAAGGAGGCCACCTAGGGGAACGCCCGCCTGGGGTGCACAAGTCAATCACCTAGGCGCAACACATTTTCACCTTTTGATGATTAATTAAATATATGTAAATAAATGGTTCCCTCAGTATATAAGGTGATCTGGGACTCAAATAAAGTATTCTTATCTTTTCTTCTAAAGCTATGTGTCTCGTTTGTTTTATTTTCTAAGTTTGCATTTTACATTTACTACAATTTCGTTTTTAGGGTTTTCTGAAGAATAACTAGTGAGCCTTCCTTCATGTCTGCCTCCTAGTGACTCCGTTTTCCATGCTTCCACCTCTGAGAGAAAGCTTATTCCATTAGCTAGCCACTCTCTCAGGGAGAAAATCATTTCCTTCAAGTTTTCAGAGGTAGAAGGGAGGGCGCACCAACTGGGGTTTGCTCCCTTACTGATTTCTCCTTTGTTGGGATGAAGTGAGTGCACCCTCTTCTATGGCTGCACTGGGCTTCTCCCACTGATCCCTGGAGGTCCCTCTAAGATATCCAAAGCCTCTTGGCTACTCTCGGATCACCCCATCTTGGATCTCCATTGCTTGGTCACCCAAACCAATGGTGCGCCCCTTTTCAAATTTACGCCCCTGAGGAGTTTTTGGCGAGAAGACGGATTATGGCTTGCGTGGTCACCTTCTAGATTACCTTCTTGGGTAGATCAGTGAGAGTTTCAAACCGTCTCCTTCCATGTAAAACCATTGCAATATTCTCACGGTTTGAAAAACCAGTCTCCTGCAACTATATGAAACTTCTCTGTTATTCACAAACTCCTTATTCAACTCGTCGAGAGCGTTTTCCATGACAGTGTAGAAATGTTTGAGAGCTTCTTCTTCCGATATTTCAGGATGGTCCTTCATATAACACTGTATAGCAGAAGCCACCTTGCCTTGACCTCTCTCAGCCTATATTTATATTTACCAGCCATTCGAACATTAGAATCGATTAAAGGACATGCATGGCATATTGGATTGTAAGAGGTTGGATTTAAATACTAAGTACCTCATAAGTCTTGGTGTCGTTCACCAGACGCCCCGTGAAGCCCATGAGCTGTAGAAATCTAGATCCACCACCAATTTTGGAGAGTACATCATTTGTAAGAATTTCCCCAGTGAAAAGAGCGTTGATGAGACCCACTGTTCCCAGGGTTATTGAGAGAGTCGCGTTCTCTATGTATTCATGAAAGGATGGCACATATTTAGCTACGGACCATTATGCTTCTTTTGTATAAGCTGCTAGCTGGATCTCCAATTGCCATATACCATATCAATGAATGATGAATCCAGAATCAATATTAAACTAGAAAATGACAAACTTTAATACATACAACATTTCGAATGTAGCCTAGCATGTCACCCCCTGCCTCTTGCGCCCTTCTTCCGCAATTTCATTAACTGTATTGTACAAAACATGAAACATATTTTCATGTCTTGTGGCATTCGTTCTACTAGTACAAAACCATGAAACATATTTTCATGTCTTGTGGCATTCGTTCTACTAGTGATAGATCCCATCTAAAAACAAAGCCAATCTATAGTTTAACAGGCATAATAATGGTAGAAAATAAATTTACATGTTTAATAAATATCAGATTAGACTACAATCTTTACCTTCCTTTTAAGAAGTTGAAATAGATAAACCGTTTACCTTTTGACAGCTTGGGAAAATAACTCCGAATTGTCCAAAGTTCCATGCCCGTCATAAAGATCATCTAAAATGACCGCTAGAATAGAAATTTTTGTATAAACGGTTCTGCAGGTAGCGAACTCAGGCTCAAACTCAGGCTCAAACATAAAAGACGCGGGTGAGAAATATATTTTAGTTACACGCTCCCGAGTGAACTTCAGCTCTGTGAAACCCGATGATGTCCACCACCTTTGAAAAATGAAAAATATGTTAGCTTTGGCTTAAAAAAAATAGACTTCATATGAATAAAAGATTGAATACAAATGCAGAGTAAGTATCACCTCCGAAGATCTCGAAGCTCTTTTTGGTGTAGAGATTGCACATATATAATTAAACAAGCACCATCACTTTACAATTAACTGATAATTTAATTAAAATACCAATAATTATCACTACTAAATTCAACTATACTATTAAAAAACTCAATCTTACAATCTTGAAAATTGAAAATACAAAGATTTTTTGAGTTTTACATATACATAGTTTTCCCGAGCCATACATCATTGGGTTCATAATGTTCAATGTAGCTTCTAGCCTCGACCGTGGGCATACTTCTATGCGAGGGATATTTATGTCCTTTATTTTCCAGCTTCCTTCTCAGCTCATCTGGAACATGTGCGTATGTGACACAACCAAAAACTTTTAAGTGAACCACATCATGCTTTGTTCATGTCCAGGCTTCTTGAAGAACTCTATTTTTCACACTCTTTGTTGGACATATGTTCAAGATGTATACTGCAGTTTCTACTGCCTCAACCCAATACTCATTTATCAAATGTTTGGCTTTCAACATACTGTGTTCCATTTCCATGATAGTTATGTTATTTCTCTCCGCGACACCATTTTTCTATGGTGTGTATCGCATGGTAAATTTCTTGTAAATGCCATGAACTTTACAAAAGTTCTGAATTTTTCTTGAAATTTATTCTCCTCCTTTGTCAGTTCTTAAACACTTGATGTGATAACCACTATGTTTCTCCACAAGTGATTTAAACTGTTGAAAACAACCCAATGTGTCATATTTATGCTTTAGGAAATAAATCCATGTCTTTCTTGAGAAATCATCAATAAATTTCAGAAAATAAGTACTGCCTCCTATTGATGTTGTTTGCATTGGTCCACAAATGTATGAATGTACAATTCCCAGTGGATATTTTTCTCTGTAAGACTTTCCAACTGGAAATGATTCTCTGTGATGCTTTCCAAATATGTAGCGTTCACATATCCTCTCTGTTTTTTCAATCATTGTCAAACCTTTAACAATATCCTTTGTGTGTATCAACTTCAGACCTCCAAAGTTCAAATGTCCAAATTTGAAATGTCATAACTAGGAATCATCCTTTATTTCAAATTGGAATGTTTCCTTTATCTCTGCACCACTTTCTCCTTTCTTAGTACCGCACACACTAATTTCTACATTAGAACTGTGTCCACTTTCTACTGTAAATGTTGTGTCTAGCTAGGCACTTTTTCCTTTATCAACAACTAGCAATGTATTCTTCTTCTTGGCTTGCTTTAATGCCAATGGGAACATTCTATTACTTGTCATCTGGATTTTCTCAATAAGTAGATTGCTTGGGCATTTACCCATGATCACATAATGATTATCTTCCATGTAGATTCTGTATCCTTTTTATAGCAATTGTCATGTGCTCATCAGATTATGCTTCAGACCATAAATATAATATACGTCAGACACAAATTTTTGTTCTCCATGCTTTGTTAAAATGTTTATACTGCCTTTGCCTAAGAGAGTGACTTGGATATCTGTTCCAAGTGTAGCCTTGGTTTAAACTGACTCATCCAAACTAAAAAGCAATTCCATGTTTCCTCTCATGTGATTACTGTAGCTTGAATCTAAATACCATATGTCACAAGGACTTGCTTGAACAACATTGCATTGAACTGGTGAGACTATATTAGGAATTTTTGTAGTTCGCACCATAAACATAGGGCTAGTTTGATTATTTGCACTGTTTGACTGATCTTGAATTTGCTTGTTCTGTTTATATTGTCTCTTTCTGCACTCATATGCATAATGTCCATATCTTTTGTAGTAATTTCATTGAATCTTTGATTTGTCAGTTCTCCGACCACTTGGTTGACTAATACTTGGGTTTTTACCTCTTCCACTAGTATTTCCAGGATTACTACTGCATCCATCTCTGACAAAACTTTTCCTCTCCCTCTAGAGTTAGATCTCCGCCTTTCTCTTCCACGACTTATAGACGACTGTGCGGAAAATGCATTTTCTAATGACATACTTGACCTATTCAATCCGTGTTCATGATTAATGAGGGAAGGTTGCAATTCATCTAAATTGAACTGACTCAAGTCTTTTCTCTCTTCTAGAGTCACAACAAGGGTATCAAATTTAGGAGGAAGACTCCTAAGTACCTTCTCAACAAATTTTATGTCTTCTATGATTTCACCATGAGACTTAATTTAATTTATTAGTCCAATGACATGGGTGTAGAATGCATCTATTGTGTCTGAATATTTCATTGACATAGTTTCAAAATCTCTTCTCAGAATCTGTAGTTTTGCAGTATCGACTTTGTCCATACCCTAATAAAAGGTTTCTAATATGTCCCATGCTTCCTTGGCGTTATTTTCTGACGAAACTCTTGAAAGTATGCTCTCGTGCATGGCTTGATGTATATAAAACAATGCCTTTCCATCCTTATTTCTTTGATCTTTCAAGACATCTTTCTCAACTTGTGTGAGAGCATTTTATGCTGCCTAATATACTGGTTCCACATATCCATTTTTGAATATTTCCCATACTTTTTGACCTCGGAACAATGCCTTCATGGTCAAGGACCACATCTCATAATTATTGTCTGTAAAAGTGGGAGGTTGTAGATTTAAGGTAGAAGCAATTTTTTCACTTTTTATCAAGGTTTTTGCTCTTGAACTTGTTCTGATATAACCTAATCTGATACCAGATATTGGAACCGAGAGATGCATGGCTCTTAAACCATATCTCGGAATGACGACGATGCGCACAGTCTACTCTGCGCGACACAGTTTCAAATACTGTGCACCAAACGGGCTACGAGATAGAGTTCTCAAAACCACTGCACAGTGCACAGAATGCCCAGTTTGTTTCATGATGTGAATACACACACACTTAATGAAATGATTTATGAATGCAGAAAAAAAATGTGCCATGATTATCACATAAACTCAAAAATAAGACAAAAACTTTTCAATACACAAAATGCATGATATTAATGAACTTTGGTGCAGTGCGCGAATACAAAATACAATGACAGAGATGAGATTCAACTCCAGTGACTTCTTCTACATAATTCACAGACACATATCCTGTGCTCATACTTCTTCAACTTCTCAGTTGTTGTTGGTTATCGGTTGTTCTTGATACCTCTCTTTTCTACTCCGCATCAACTGTTTCTCTTCAGCATTATGCATCATCGACTAACTAAACGACTGAGAATTATATGAACTCCGACTGAGACTTCCTACAGACGCTAAGACCGAATCAACATTAAATAGTACCATTAATTCGACCGACTCTTCAACTACTTATTAGATCTCAAGAAGATAGAAATTGGATCCATTTATAACTTGACCGTTGGCTGACTGAATTTGATTAAACGTGCGAATTTTCACTTATAGTCTATCAGACAGCCTGAATGACAATTCAAATGACTCGTAGAATGACTGACAAACAAATCGACGGAGATGTGAAGATATCACCGACCTGTAATTGCAATTTCCAACAATTGTGTTAAATGGATTAATTCCTTGATTATTTGTTTGACCAAATTTGATAGAGGATAGGCATATTAAATGAACAAAAAATATAAGTAAGCTTACATTTATTAGGTAGGTGAAGGATGGAGTGTTCTAGAGACTTATATCTTATCATGTATCTAGACACTTGGGATTTAGGATATCTAGACAATTGGGATTTAGTTAAGGGGGAATATTAGGATATCTAGACACATGGGATTTAGTTAAGATCAACTTGGTCTAATGTATCGTTATGTAAAAGTATGTTTCTTAGTCTGTTTCTTTAGCATGCATTAGTATGAATTTGTATTTAGGAAATCCGATGGTCGTGATATGCTCCCAACATAGAGTGATCCGATGGTTCATATTCGCCTCGATATTAACAGATACATTGATCCATGGCTTAGCACCTGATTGGTCAATGATCTCTATTTAAAGAGAATGGAGGGTTATGTGTCGATGATCGATTGTGAGAAACTCTCTTGTAAATCTCTCTATATTGTCGATGATCGATTGTGAGAAACTCTCTTGTAAATCTCTCTATATTGTCAATGATTGATTGTGAGAAACTCTCTTGTAAATCTATCGATAACATTTTTCTTTAGCATTAATAAATTTCTCCAAGTGGCCATGTTGGTTGGGGCTATGGATGTTTCCTCGTAAGGGTTTTACAACGTCAAAACAACATCGGTGTGTTGATATTTGATCTAGTTGTGTGAGTGGTTACTAAAGGTGTTCGTCCTATGTTGGAATACATGTGTTATAGAGCACATACAAAATATTTTCCCAAATACACTATACATTATATATTATATAAAGAGAATTATGTTATAAAATGTTGACTTTATCCATTTGATGGTAATGTCTCAAAATGGAGGAATGCCATATGGCTGGTAGTAACGAAACAAACAAGACAACTTTAACAAATACTAGTAACGAAACAACTCCTAGGCTTGCGTTATTATAACGTTAACACAACATCATGAAGCTCAATAATTGAATCTAGGCAACTGGTTGGAAGAGGCAATTTTTGACATGCTCCTTAATTTCCATCTCGTATGAAAATGTCAAACTGTCTCCTTCCATGCAAAACAACTGTGATATTCTGGCACTGTCAAAAACCAGCCTGCGACAACTATAGGGCACATCTCTGTTATTCAAAAACTCCCTATTCAACTCATCGAGAGCGTTTTCCATGACAGTGTAGACATGTTTGAGAGCTTCTTCTTTCGAGATTTCAGGATGTTCCTTCATATAACATTGTACAAAAGAATCAACCTCGCCTTGACCTCTCTCAACTTTCATTTATATTTACCACCCATTCAAACATTAGAAGCGATAAAAGCACATGCATGACATATTGGATTGTAAGAGGTATTTAAATACTAGGTACCTCATAAGTTTTGGATTTGATTCCTGAACAAATGCATTGTGTATGAGCATGCATTGTGTGTGAAATGTGGAATGCATCGAGTGAGAGGATGAGCTCTAGTGGGAATGTGGGATGGAAATGAATAGGAAGGCAAGTCCATCTTCCCAAATGGCGATTGAATTCGATCACATGAAATGTCATCTAGTAGGAGTTTATTATATATAGTACTCGACCAACATCTCTGCAGCGAAAAAACTTGTCCTTTCGTCCCATGGTTTAAAAAAAGCATAAGATATTGTGGTAGAGATCCCTAAATTTGTCTTTCATATTAGCTACTTCCCATTGCCCAAAGAACAGATCATTTAGTCAAAGAGATTAGAGTGTGATGACATTTTTTGTAGCACTTCTTAGGAAAACAAAACAAAACATGGAATTTTTATTACTCATAAATTTAGGTGCAATAGAGGTTTCTTTTAGGAAGTTGGATTTATTTATGCATTCAAAGTTGCAATTTGTAGTCCCATTGCAACATGGGTTATATAAGCACAATGCCCAATGAATGATACATGATTGCATAACCCCAATGTCCAATGATAAGCCTTGTGCTTTAAACATTGATAAATGATAGGTATTTAATTCAAGATTTTGAGGATGGATGTGTCACTTCAATATTTTGAACAAGATTTTTTTATATAAATGAGACTAATCATGTCAAATAGATAATACCATGCATAAAATAGATTTTCTCCTTAAATTTTGATTTAATAATATTTTTAATAGTATCCTTATTGTGCAAAATAGTCTCTTCCATGATTCCCCAATGACTTAGCCAAGAATGGGCATCTTTATGCCATCCCTACTTGATTCGAAGGTGGTTACAATTGGAGATTGAAGAAATTTTAGGAAGCCTATTGTCTTCCATGTTGTTTACTTGTTCTAATGCATTAGGTATCTAGTCATAGTCGTGCTTTCAATGGGGGAAAGGCTCACCTCCAAGAGGAGGATAGGATAACATGTATTTCATTTAATTTTGAGATTATAGGTTACACAATTCTTTTGGATTTGCTCTATATTTCTCTAACATTCTCGAAAGACACTCCATCCCCAAACTTAGCATCCATAAATAATAACAAGCCTAATGAGATCTCAAAAAGGAACTATTAAAGTATTTTCATTCCAAAATATTAAGATATTTCCTACAACAAAAATTTTCAAAAAATATCATAAATATTTTTTTCTTAAATATTAATATTATATATAAATCATATTTCTTATTTAATAATTGTAGAATTATCTTACGAAAATATATTTATATATTAATTTCACATATTTCATGTTTTTACATTTATTAAGATATTTTCATTCCAAAGTATTAAGATATTTCATACAACACTCTCATGTTGCACAATAGAAACTCGATACCAATAACAAGTACATTTGAAGATTGTTATTAAAATTTGGTATAGATATAAGCAATTTGGAATTCATAATGTGTTGTTGCCATATAGATTCAATGAAAAAGGATATTTATCTTAGCCCAATCTTATTCTCTTTTTTGAAAATGCTTCAAATCTTATTTTTTTTTTTTAAATGCTTTATTGTTTCTAGTAAACAAATTTGTATATTGAAATGATTAAAATAATATTAATTTTATTGTAGTATATTCAAAATTTAAAATATGAGTAATAATTTTGAAAATGAATTTTTATTGTTTAAAATTTGTATTTAAATATATAGAATTAATAATAATATTATAAATATTATTTTATTAAATTATATTAATTTTATATTAATGTGATGATGAAGATTTTTTAATTAGATATTTAATTTAATAATATTATAGATACTATTTTATTAAATTATATTATTTTGTATTAATTTAATGATGAAGATTTTTTATTAATATATTTAATTTAAATGATTTCAAATTTATTTTATAAATTTATATTTTTAAATTATTTTATAATTATAAACAAAATAAAAAATAAATAATTAATACTAAAAAAATTATATATAAACTTTAAATTATTAATTTTTTGTTTTATTATTTAGTGGGGTGATATTTAAATGCTTTATAAATTATACAACCTCTATTTAATTGGATATATATATATATATATATATATATATATATAATATAATATTATATGATAGTAGATTTGTATTATAAAAAGATTGCAGAGGAATTTGTGGTGAATAGTACATACAAAAAATGAACCGAAGAGGATAGGACATACTGAAGAAAGTAGCTGATTACATAGCAAAAAAATCAGATCTTCTCCAAAATTACTTTTAAAACGTGAAAGCTTTTAACATATGCTAGGTGAAAATAATGATGATAAGTGTAAAATTTGCAAAAGTACATAGTCAAAAATTGAGAAAGAGTGTGTAGAGAGTTTTTCCTGCTACTTCTATCCCACCTTGAACAAACAGCAGCCAGCCAAACCACTCACAAGCGAGAGCCGAGGGCCAATA
>ML797542.1:50161-68983 GCA_009831015.1 Picea engelmannii
AGTGAGGATGCCCCTTATTACAAAAAATAATAAGTATTTAAAGATCTTCCACAGGGTAAAACATCCCTGTGGAAGTTATCAAAACTGTTTACATAAAATCTGGGAAGATATCCCAAGTCTGACTAAAATAGGAACCTAAAATAAAAACTAAATCACACAAATATCTCCTAGACTGTCCAGCATGTCCAATGCATTTCAGATGTACCTGAAAAGGGTTCCAAATGGACAAGTTAGAAGGGTATTTTATTAATAAAATGATAAAAAATCTAATTCTATAGACTATCTACAGAATCTTGCGATTCTGTAGCTGGTCTAAATTAGACACATAATCAACATTAAAATCAATTCAAATCTTTGAAAATATATTCAAACTATTAACAAGTATCTAATAGCTATTTGAAAGACAAACAAATCATTCAAATTGAGATTGTTATACTAATTCGAGATCAAAACTAAACTAAAATCAAATGACTACAGAGATGCATATACTCTGTTTCATTTGTTACCACAAAATCGGGTGAACAATATCATATCGAACAGTAATGAAATCGTTTCATATCAGATTGAAATCGATACAATTAAAAAAAATCATAGGCAATTGTTATGCTGCCTCATCAGTAGGAAATACGATCGAATCCAAACAAGATCATTTTCAAATCGACATAACTGTATTGACATAACAAATGATCCATGCCATGAGCGAATTAAATCAAAACTAGCGCGTAAATGTTCACAAACGAAATCATAATGAGATCAATCAACAGGATCTGTAGGATTAGTTCAATCGTTTGTTATTGCTATTTGGGGCAAACAAACTCGATTGACATTGAACGATACCGTTCATTTCAAAATGAATTATAACCGAATTTGACAGAGACAACATTTGTCGATCTGGGTTTAACCAACTCATTTTGCAAATCGAAATCAAACAGAGCAGCATCTATGATACGAATCCAACTCATAAAAATCACCGTATTAACTGAAGATACACAGTAATCCAATCAAGACAAGAGTGAATCGAAAAACTGGGGTTTAACATAGTCATCGTGAATCAAAACCGTTCCATGATTCGGACGTAGATATCTTTTGTACAAGCTTAAATGAGAATATTGTTTTCATACGAAACAGAGTCGTTCTTTCCAAATTGAAATCAAACAGAGTTGTATTCTTGATTTAGGAGATTGCATGACATCAACTCAAACTCACGAAGTCATTCCAAAATCACAGCATACAAACTAAATTAGAGTCGATATAATCTAACCATAATGAAATCATACCAAGTCAAAACATGATCGTGCTCTAAATTTAGCATGAAAACCTCCTGTTCAGATTAGATACAAAACAAATCCAATCGAAAGAAAACCATCGATTTCGTTAACTGAACAAACAAATGAATCAAAACCGATGAAAACCTAACAATTCCTAAACTAGGCATGACCGAATGATTTAATCAAATCAAAACTTCATTTAATTGTAGCAAAGCGAAAACAATGTACAGGATGAACAGCATTATGACAGAGCCATTTCAAAGGATAGACAGATCTATTTGAAAACCAAACTCACATCATTATATTAATCCGAGGAATTCACAAAATGAAATTGATACCTAAATTCATACCTGGATGACGAGCAGACGACTTGATCATGACATTTTGGAATTGACGACGGCTGTAGCCGATTCGACATTCCTAAAAACAATGGAACCAGTGGTTCTCTACTTCCTATCAGTTGCTTGAAGCTTGTCCCTTTGGCTGGTCAACACTGCAACTTGGTTTTCCAATGATTGGATCTTCGATTGAAGTAAGGGAACGTCTATATAGTATCGTTCCAACCACACATCACATTGATCACATGACGACTGTCCGGGCTTCAAAAATGCAGGTGAGGGTTTGGTTATATTGCCGAGGGTTTCGTTAGGTAGCTTGATCCCAGGGTAGCTAGGATTGTTTCTTAGGAAAGGGGGTAGATTAGAAATGAAGTCATAAGGTGGCTCGAAGCATAGACCCTGTGAGTAAGGGTACTCACTAGCTAGGAAGCGTTCTATGTCAGAGTCTGAATCCTCACTAAGGACTATGGGCTTTTGCTCAACACTAGGTTTAGGATTATTCCTAGCCATTCTCGTGATAAGCCAAGCATTCTTTTTACCTTTGCCATCAACAGTAGGGTTACCCCTAACCTTTTTTCTCATAGGATTTTTTATGGCCTCGGCCTTGTCTGCTAAGATGTCGGGTAAGTCAATATCAGGGTCGATCGAGGGTTTAGGATAAGGAAGTAGGACGTGGAAGGGCATGGATGGCTCAGCCTTGGTTTCACTAACCACAGACTTGTCAACTTGGACAGGCTCTGCCTCAGCAAAACCATTTCGATAGATAAAAGCTTGCCAGCTATCATAGTGGCGATTCAAGTGATGAACAACAATGACTCTGATTAAGCCATAGTGGAACATGCTACTATCGGCCTTTTCTCTTTTAAACCTTTTCGACATTTTATAAAGGCTACGATAGAAGTAAAAGGGCATATTCAATGGGTAACCCATAAAATTCATTAAAAAACGAAGGTGGTAGAGAAAAACGAGTCCATATCGACCCTCACAGGTCACAAATTGTTTGACCACCATCAAAAGATCATGCCATCGTGGTTTAAGTGTGGAAATGGGCATACCTCTGTCATAGGATGTGACCTTTCACGAGACGAACAGTAGTGGCCATGGCACCTCCTCGACCTTAGAGTTTTTAAACCAACGCTGTCCCGAGGATGGTAACCCTGTAGCAGAGCTAATAAACTCCTCACTGATTTTCAACTGAATATCACCCACCTTGGCCCTACAGCCATCAAAATTCAGGGCGAACTGTTGTGAAACAAATAAATTAAAACCCTCAAACCTTTGCACAAAGGTGAGCCAACCACTATCCTATAAGTCTTTCCAGGCATTGTCGAATAGTAGCAAGGATTGGCTACCGTTCGGCTCGATTCGCACCACTGGTGCCATGGAGCCGAGCACATGGTAAGTCAAGGGTTTGGATCATAGCACACACAGGAGAAGAGTGCACGAAGGGTTACCCGAGATAGCAGAGGTGAAACAGGGATAAGGGATAGGCATAAATGACATCATGCGAAGGTGGTGGAGTTATTTGCTGGCCATGCATAATAGTTATTTCCAATGGTACAACATAGCTGTTCAACCCACTATTGTATAGTTTAACAATTATGTCATTTGCCTGACCAATGAAATTAATGGTAAGTGTATTAATCATTCGTGCAAGCAATGGTTATAACATAGTTTTAAAACCAAACATACAAATTGAAATCAATACCAAGTGTTTAACCATGCGACATGTGGTGTATAGAACAATTTACACCAAGGGTTTAAACCATAATACCAATGCTTTTATGAAGCCAATGTGCAAAGTAATTTGATCAGATAACATGTAAATCCAACTACCAATGCATCACAATTTAATGAAACGAAATTACATAATCAATCAAAGAATGTCCAATGAGTATAGATCGAAAAGGTCTTTCCAACTGTATAATGATAAGTAAAATGTAAGCGCAATAGGCATATCGACAAAAATGATAACGAAAATTCAATAAGGATTTTAATGCGACTTCGAAAGACCAAGTTTTCATGCTTACAGTCATGAAAACAAAACGAAAGTGAGTGGAAAATGGCGCAAAGAATAAAAATGTCGTTTATTTGGGAATTGCGACGAAAAATTAATGTTTGCAAAACATTGGTGTAGGCAGCTTATAAAACAGTGAAAAAAATGAATTGGCTGCCAACAGGTTTCTTCTTGCTACTCAGAATGTTCTATTCTTGTCAGGGTTACACGTGGAGGTTAATACCTCCCGCAACTACCATAATATCAACACTCCCTCTTAGATAGGGATTTATTGAAAGAAATGGTCTTGAGCACAAACATACCATTCAACCGGTAGCATCATCACAACCATATAGGCTATCTCATTATTTGATCACAAGCACCATCATCACTATCATTATCATCTGATAGATCAAATGCATCATCTCTGGCAGCCATACTCCATCTGAGTAATCAAGCATGATGTTGAATAAGTCATTCACTCCACAGAGTGATACAAGAATTATTCTTCTAATCCGAACATATGTCTTAGAAGAATAACTATTCCAACAGATGTTGGAAGCCACTCCATGGGCTACAAGGACTATTCTTCTAATCCAGACATACGTCCTAGAATAATAAATGTCCTGGACTATTTTCCATCTGGAGAATGTCTTTCCATCAGTACACTGAATATCCATCTAGCTGATAATCATTTTCAACACTACTGATAGTCTACATGGAAATCAAAACAATGTCATTCAATAGAACACAATTTTTTCTATCCATAGCAGTACACAACTACTATCCAATGGTACATAGCCACACCAAGTAGCACATGACTACTTAATTAGTGACACCTAGTCATAACTAGTGGAACACATCCACCATGGTAGCATACATCTATTGTCAAGAGACATACAGTCTCCATAGAAATCATATCATTTGATATCAACCTGCATAAAAAAATATCATGATATAAATTGAGTCATTTGGGCCATTCTTCCACTCACATCTATGATATCTAGAAGAGAATCTGCCCTCAGAATGTAAAACATCATCCATGGGCTATCTGAACTATTATTCTCAAGCATAGAAGAATAATTGTCCCTGATTTCTGAGCCTGGACCATTCACCTAACTGGGCCATTCCTCTAGCACTAGTCATAGTGCAACCTGGAGAGAATGAGTCTGCCCTAGGGAATTCTTGTACCTGATGGTTGAACCTGGACCATTCACCTAACTGGGCCATTCCTTCAACACTAATAATAGTGCAATCTAGATAGAATGAGTCTGCCCTAGGGAATGACCGTCCAGACCATTTCCTAATGGAAATGACTATCCTATGCCACCAAAATGAACCATTCTTTGAAACTGCTCACAACTGTGAACTTCGAAAGAATGACTTCCTGGCGATGCAGACCATTCTACTTGACCACTAATCAGAGTGACTACCAAGAAGAATGATTGTCCTAGAACATTCCCCCACACTGGCCACAAGGGGAATCATTTTTCTATGGCACATCACCAATCTATCGAACCATTTTCATTATGAAAATGACTGTCTGATCTGGACCATTTTCCGAACTGGAAAATGCCTCTCTGTCAAAAATCTCAAACCACTTTCCGAGCTGGAAAGGAACTGCTCATCCTGGACCATTTTTTGAACTGAAAAATGATTGTCCATAAATCAACAACACATTAGTTCTCCCTCCCAACCTAGGAGTAATCTCTTCTTTTTTCAATAAGGAAGTCATCTCCATGAGCCCTAGCTTGTTTCTTAAATACACAACTTTTTCATCTTGGATAGAGGCTTTGCCAAAATATATGTTATCTATTCATCTATGGAGATATATGGGATAGCCACTTCTCTTTTCTGGACTTCATCACAGAGAATGTAATGCTTGATCTCAATGCACTTTGGTCTATCATGGAACATTGTTTTTCTTTGATGACTTCATATAGCTCCGACCATTACAATATATCATGGTTGAATTAAGCACTTTTGTTTCCTGCTAGCTCATGACATCGTGGCAAGGCTCAAACTGAAACATATCCAAGTAGCACTTCTTCTGTCATCATGAGAGTTTTCCATGGATTAGAAATCCATCATCCCAGACTTCTAAGTAATTATTCTGATATACTATCTCTGTCATAGAAAGTTTTCACCACGCTTCTGCTGTATATGAGATACTCTACATCAAGTTGTTTGAATCCATACAAGGTCTTCTTATATCTGCATGCATGGGTCTCTTTCTAGTATAAGCTTCTATCTCACTTTCTTTATTGGGAAGAACAGTCTTTTACATGTAAATTCCAATCCATGGATACTACAAGAGATATATCTGGAACAAGTTGTTTTCATGGCCTTCTTCCTCCTTCTAAAAGAACCTCTAAATCTCGTAATAATTCCATTCATAAGTCTTTTTCATATTTTCTATACATTATTCTTTATCATAACTTTCATTTCTTCTGCTCGATTGTTTCTTAGTGGGTTCAAACCAAGCTGGTAGTCTTGTGATTCTCGGTATAATAGTTGGTTGTTCTTTCTTTTCTTTCTTGGAATCTTCATGTTCTTCCTTATGTCTCTCTTTAGCTCTTGGTTTCATGGTGTATTCTATATGCCCTGAAGATTCCAACTTCTTCCTTTCATCATAGGATCATGGATGTAGATGGACAACCAAGGATAATTTAAGACTTCTTTTCGAAGAAGACTTCTTCTAGAGTCAAAATGAACTCGTGCTACTTATCATGGCTGCTACTTTCAATTGGAACATGGATAGATACTTCATAGTCCTTAATGGATCATATCATTTAGGATGAGCTCCCTCTTAATCCTTGCTTCATGCATGAATGCATGCTCTTATTTTGGAATTACATAATCATCTCCCTCCATCTAAGAGAGTCCATGCTTTTGTCTTCATCCTTATTTCCTTCTACAAAGTGTCACAAGTCTTTTTCTAATTTCCTCTTGATTGTTGACTTCTTTCTGTTTTGACTTCTTCTGGGTTTCTTCAAGTTTGATTCTGATTTTGGCTTATCTTGCAGTTGTTACTTATGTAATAGCTTCCACATGAATTGTTACCAAGGATTGTTAATGTACTTCATCTTTTCATGTGTATTGCTTGACTTGTAGTCATCGTGATAGAAATCCTTATCTTCTTATAAATAGATATGCAAGATATGTACAAAAACTATGTAAACATGGTATGTACAAGTACTATGAAGAATATTGTTACATTGTCTTAGAAGAAGAAGTTTGTTTTATCTTGCTTGGCCTCCTTTGAGGGTTCCCTTTCTTCGACAACTGATGCTTCATGTGTTTCCTTCCTTTTCTTTAACTCGGGACAATGATTCTTGTAGTGACCATATTTTCAACAGTTGAAGCATTGTATTTTTGACATATCTTTCTCTTGATCTGGTTTCTTCCTTTAGTCAAACTTCTTTTTATTCTTAAATCTATTGAACTTTGTTGTGTAGGCTTGATCATCATCTTTCCTTTGGAATTTCTCTTTTGCGATAATCCTTTATTCTTCTTGTGCATAGAAAGTCCAAAGTTATTCAAATGTGGGATACTCATTTCGTGTGTTCATGCTTGCGGAAAATGCATCCCATGTCTTGGGAAGGTGTTAGCGATATTTCTTGTATAAGGGGGTAGAACGCAAAAGAAGGGGTAAAAACCCACTTGTCCAAAGTTTCAGGCGACAATGCGCCCGTGGTAAGTAGCAAGCAAGACCGTGCGGTCCAGATTTGCGTGCCCAGATCGACGGCGCATATCAAATTCCGGACCCCCCTTGCCTTCCGACCTTTAAGCAGGGGGGGGGGGTCCGGAATCGGGGGCACACCTCTCCAACGGTCCAGATGAGCGCGCCCGGATCAACGGCGGTGAAGACCATTTCGGACCCCTCCTCCCCTTCTACCTTTAAGCGGAGGGGGGCGGTCCGGAATCACAGATGCAGTTTCCGACGGCCGCGATCAAGGAGCCCAGATCAACGGCTCAGACATAGCCCCGACTTTCTCAGCTGCCCTGTGCTTAATCAGTGCGGGCCATCCTCCCGTCATGTCATCCTTCCTTGCACCCTTCCCCTGCTGCCATGTGTCATCCTTCTACCTCTTTTCTACGGTCCACGTAGCCTCCTGTTTTCTCATCATCCATATATCACCTGCCACGCATTTTCTTCCCTTCCACATCAGCTTCCCCTTAAATGTGTCCACCACATTCATCCATATATCACTTGCCACGCGTTTTCTTCCCTTCCACATCAGCTTCCCCTTAAATGTGTCTGCCACATCGATCCTTCCACCTCCTTCGCCTATCACATCTCGCCATGTGTTCCCCCCGTAATCTCTCCCTTTCGCGTTGTTCGCCCCGCACATCCTTTAAGCCCGTTGGTTATTCCAGGTGGCTGCGCGAGATGCCCTCCACGTCCCGAAATGCTGAGTTGTCTGGACTGTTCTCAATCCCAAGAAGCAGTTATGGAAGCAGTTGGTGGTGGTTAGATATCGCCTCCGCCTTAATGGGAAAGCACGACCATGAATTTAAGGCACGTCGATTTGCCGTTGGAACTGTCAAACAATTAAGATTGCGTCTGACATAAGTTGCACGATCCTTCAGATGTTGACTGTTAGAAGCCATGCAGACGCAAATCCTTCAATGCGCTTTCTTGGTTCCGCTGTTGTTGTTTTGAGTATATGTAGGCATTTTTGCCATTTTTGTATCTATCGATGGTAGAGCTAAGCTCCCGACTGTAAAGTTTCAGCAAATACTCTGGTTTCCTGGTTATGCCTCTGTGTTTGAGACTTCTTGGTTTATAACAAATAGTTTCATTTCTTTTCCATCTGTGTTTCATCTTTTGCTTGAGGATTCACAGTAGAACAACTTGTTACAATAAAGGATTTGTTGTGATGTTGTCGTGCCCTCTGGTATTTGTGTTTGAATGTAAAAGGATTTTATGTTCGAATTCTTTCTTCTTCAGTCTGTTGCACACTTGATGTCTGTGATAGATCTTGCACCCTTCTTGCGCAAGTCTTCCACCTTCTCACCCTTTACTACGACTCACTGTTTGAAGTTTATCAAGACCTCATTCTTTCATGCATGCCTGGTCTGGTTTCTGAGTTGATACGATGCTGTTTTGAGTTTCCTTCCATTTGATCACCCTTTAAACAAATCGTGACATAAAACTGATGGGCTTCGGGCTCTGCTCCTGCTAGAAATCCAGGAGTGACTTCCGAACGCCAACATTTCTGGCGCCGTTGCAGGGGACAGAGTTGAATATTTTCCCCGGGATTGAACGACAAAGACCGACTGATTTCTGAAGGTGCATCAGATATCAGAAATTGAAGATTGCTACTGTGCACCTGGCAACTCCACTGTGACGACTCCGCTGGGGAGAACCTGTGCTATCAGCTGTGGCTTCGAGAGGTAGACACACGAGGTCTAATCCACACTTGCCTTTAGCCACACCAGAGGAAGACTTGGAAGTAGTGCGCAGAAAGGGAAAGAGATCCGCAGGAGAAGTTCCCATCGACGAAAAAGGTAATACCCCATCCCCTTCTGTGAAAACTCCATTGTCTGATTTTCAGCTTCCTAGTCGTACTTCCTCTGAGGTTTCCCGTTTTCTGAACTTCGGGAGTGTTCCTGCTGAGTTTTCTCCTCCTGGTTTAGTATTAGAGGGAGAGATCCTTGTCACTTCCCCCTCAGGAGGTTTCACTACTCCTCCTTTGATTACTGCTGCTGTACAGAGAAAAGCACCTGCACATTCGGGCCCTTTAGACTTTTCTCTGTTTTCCCCGTCCTCTCCTGTGAGGACCCCACTTCCTACCTCGCCCGGTCACACTCCATCTCCTCCAAGTTCTTCTCCACTCAACGTCCTTATGGCTGGTGCTAATCCCCCTCAGAACAGAATGGATGCTATAGTCGCTACTAGGTATGCTCCTTTGGTCCTGCCTCATCCCATGAACCCTCTCCCTGCTGGAGACTATTTGAAGTATATGCCCAAGTTCATAGGGGAAGGAGACATAACTGTTGAAGAGCACTTAGCTGCTTTTTACAGTTATGCAGATAACCTCAATATTGAAAATGAAGATGTCTGGATGAGAGTTTTTGTCCAGAGCCTAGATGGTGAGGTGAGGAAATGGTTCAGGGGACTGGCCCCTGGATCTATTGCTGGTATTGAAGCCCTGGATAATGTTTTCCTGAGGCAATGGGGGGATAGAAAAGATTACATATATTATATGACTGAGTTTGGGTCCCTGAAGAAGCATGAAGGAGAGTCAGTCTCAGACTTCTCCAAAAGGTTCAATAAGATGTATAACAAGATTCCTACAGAAATAAAGCCCTCAGAAGCCTCTGCTCAAATATCATATGCCAGTGCATTTGACCCTGATTTCTGTCTCGTTTTAAGAGAAAGGAGAGCCACCTCTCTAGCTCATATGCAAGATGCAACTATAGAGGTGGAATCTAACATATTAGCAGTCGACAGACTGAGGAACAAGGTCGACACAGACAGAAGAAAAGGAAAGTCATAAACCTCAGTTTCTGGCTCCAACATCTCCAGCCCATCGTCTCCCCACCCTCAAGCAAATGAATTGACCCAGCTGTTGAACGTCCTGAAAGAAGAGATGGAGAGATTAAAAACAGAAAGAAAACAAATGAGCAAAGGCCCTCAGAACACCGATAACAGAGGAGGTTTCAGAAGGCCAAACAATTTTGTTCCTCCAACTATGCACAAAGAGAAGGAAAGGGACAGAGATGACCAAAGGATTCAGGCTCCTTTCCAGAAAAATTTTGTAGCTGATGAAGAAGAAAGAGAAACAGATGAGCCTGAGACTAAAATCCACTCTGTAGAAGTCACTCCTCCTTTCCCTCACCTAACTAAGTCAGCATATGAGGAATCCCTCATGGATAGACAACTAAATGAATTAAGCAAGGGAGACAAAGCTGGTGGTGGCCGAGGCAGGTACAACCTGAGATCAGACAGGAGGGCAGCAGCACCTGATGTTCCCGAGTCATCCACCAGAGCAGAGAAGCCTGCTGACGAGTTAGCAGACAACCACAAAGGTAAGAAGGCCCAACCTCTCTCCCCCATTATTCAAAGTCATGCTCCTGAGATTAGAGAAATTCTGAAGCTTACATCTTCCTTTAATTTCGAGCATGAAATTCAAAAGATTAGAATCCTTGTGCCCCTCACTGAATTAATCAAACATGGAGAATTCAAAAAATGCTTCTCCGACCTGTTGAAATTCGAAGCCTCTAACCCCTCCACAGACTTTATAAGCCTCCAAGATGAAAGACCTGCAGTGGTCCTTGGTCCCATGGTAGAAGACATAGATGATTCATCCCCTCCCTTCTACACTTCCCTGAACATACATGACAAAGTGCTGCATAATTGCTTAATGGATTCAGGGGCCTCCCACAACCTCATTCCTAAAGCCGTCATGGAAGAGCTAGGATTAGAAGTCACCAGAGCCTATCATGACCTCTATTCTTTCGACTCCAGGAGGGTACAATGTTTGGGAGTCATTAAGGACCTGGTAGTTTCCTTGTTTCAGCTGCCCATGAAAAGTATGATCATGGATATAGTGGTAGCTGATGTTCCCCCCAAGTTTGGCATGTTGTTGTCAAGATCTTGGATTAAAAGACTGGGGGGAACCTTACAGATGGACCTCACGTATGCCACCATCCCGGTCTTTGGAGGGGAACATAGGAGATTATACAGAGAAGCCCAGCTAGCCTACATTGTCAGTGATGAAGCGAACCCCACTAATCATCCCATATATGCCTTAGACACTGACTTAGGATCTAGCTTATTGCAGTTCACTGACAAGCTCGAGACCCCTTTGCAGATCAGAAAGCAGATCAGTCTTAATTAGAAGATGCCTCCTCCAACCACCTCTGTTTGGAAGATGTTCTTTGATGGAGCCTCTTCCAGTATAGGTGCAGGTGCCGGAGTGGTATTCAAATCTCCTTTTCTGGAGACCATATCACTATCATACAAACTGGAATTTGAAGTCACCAATAATGTGGCAGAATATGAAGCTCTAGTTCTGGGATTAAGGGCTGCAAAAGAAATGGGAATCAGGGAGATGGTTGTGTTCGGGGATGCAAAATTAATTGTCCAGCAGGTCAAAAACGTCTATCAGACCAAGCACCCGCGTCTCAAGAATTACAGGAACGAGGTATGGGACCTTATTGATAGTTTCTTCCTGGCTTTTAACATCTCTTTCATTCCAAGGGAAGAAAATGCTACAGCTGATTTTCAAGCCTTCTCAGCTAGTTTGTTCGAAGCTCCTGCGCTGCCCACTGACGGATCAGAGGTGGAAATAAGATACAGACCCTCCGTACCTGACAATGTCAAACATTGGAAGGTATTTGAAGATGATCAAGAGATTAAGAAGTTCCTCCAATCCATCGATGATTTCTCTGCATCGCATATAGATGAGGACCCTGACGAGGAACCTGACCACCACCCTGGGGAGTTGTTGAATGAAGTTGCGGACCATCAGATTATTCAACTGCCGAGCAATCATATACCAAGAGGCCTGATCCCATTAGAAATATTGTTCGATGGGAATGATGTAGCTACGAAGGGCAGGATTTCAGGTGATGATGCTGATACAACTGAATGCAACATAGGTACACCAGAGGAGCCCAAATTGGTCAAGCTGTCAAAGAGCCTGACTGAGGAGCAGAGGATCGGATATACTAAGTTGTTGAGGGAGTTTGCTGACGTGTTTTCATGGACCTACGAAGACCTTAAGACATATGACACGTCAGTCATTGAGCACAAAATCCCACTGAAAGAGGAGGCTAAGCCGTTTAAGCATAAGCTAAGACAGATAAATCCGACGCTGCTACCTGTCAAGGAGAGGGAAGTGAAGAAGTTGATGGATGCCCAGATCATAGTCCCCTTAAGATACTCCAGCTGGGTGGCCAATCTGGTCCCAGTAAGAAAGAAGAGCGGAGAAATCAGACTCTGCGTCGATTTCAGGAACCTGAACAAAAGTTCAAGGAAGGACAACTACCCCCTGCCCAACATGGAACATATATTGCAGAGGGTCACTGGTGCATCTAGGATATTTATGGTTGATGGCTTTTCTGGCTATAACCAGATATCAGTCATGCCTGAAGACAGAGAAAAGACATCCTTCACCACGCCTTCGGGCACATTCATGTATGCCAAGATGCCATTTGGACTGATGAACGCGGAAGCAACGTTTCAGCGAGCCATGGACATAGCCTTCATCGGGGAAAAAGATAAGTTCGTGGTAATTTACTTAGATGACATAACAGTTTTCTCCAAGACTGATATTGAGCACCACTCCCACTTGAAGAGGGTTTTCCTGAAGTGCCGCAGGTTTGGTCTTTCCCTGAATCCCAAGAAATCATTGTTTTCTATGCAAGAGGGGAAGCTGTTAGGCCATATAGTCTCAGCAAAGGGAGTGAGAATTGATCCTGACAGGGTAGAGGCAATCCAAGCCCTATCACTTCCCAGGTCTAAAAAGGAGGTCCAAGCATTTTTGGGAAGGATTAATTTCCTGAGGAGGTTTGTCTCAAATTTTTCTGAATTAGTGAAACATATCACAACAATGCTCAGGAAGGGCCATGAAATAAAATGGACTACTGAACCGAGGCTCCTGTGCTGATCAGTCCAGATTATTCTAAATATTTTATGATATTTTCTTTTGCTTCCTTTGACACAATAGCAGCGGTCCTGGTGCAGAAAAACGACCAAGGGCAAGAACAGTCTGTTGCCTTCTTTAGTAAAGCGCTGAGAGATGCAGAGCTCCGCTACGAGATCATGGAAAAGCAGGCTTATGCCTTGGTGAAAGCTCTCAAAGATTTCAGGGTCTATGTCTTACACTCAAAGATCATTGCATATGTCCCTTCAACCTCTGTGAAGGACATTCTTATACAATCTGACATAGATGGGAAAAGGGGGAAATGGATCGCCAAGATCTTAGAATTTGACCTGGAAATTAAGCCCACCAAGCTAATAAAGGGGCAGGGTTTGGCCAAACTCCTGGCCGAATCCAATTATAAAGCCTTGGAAATCAATCTTATCAATGAGCAACCTGAATCATCCAACAGAGATTCCCAAAGTACTGTGCCACTATCAACATGCCCCTGGTACAAAGATATCTTGTATTTCCTGCAGGAGTTGAGACCCCCTGATGGGATGGAAAAAAGCAAGGCAAGATCTTTAAAGCTCAAAGCTGTTAGATATTGTCTTATTGTCCAAGCATTGTATTGGAAGGACCCCCAGGGGGTATTACTAATGTTCCTGGACCCACAGCAGGCCGAAAAGGTTATGAATGATTTCCATAGTGGTCTCTGTGGAGGCCATTATTTTTGGAAGACCACAGCTCACAAGATCCTCCGAGCCGGATACTACTGGCCCACCTTATTTCCTGATGCCTGCAGGGAAATTAGAGCTTGCATCAAATGTCAGAAATTCTCAGGGAAGCAGCAGCTCAAATCCCTACCATTGAAACCTGTGGTGGTCTCAGCGCCCTTTCAGCAGTGGGGATTGGACTTCATTGGGGAAATTCATCCCCCCTCAAGTGGTCAGCACCGATGGATTTTGACAGCAACTGACTACTTCACTAAATGGATAGAAGCTGTCCCCACCAGAAGAACTTCTCACAAAGTAATTATCATCTTCCTGGGAGACATCATAGCTAGGTTCGACTGCCCTAGCAAAATTGTCACTGACAATGCTTCCCCGTTTCGGTCTGAGTCTCTGACCAAATTTTGTGACCAATTCGGGATTTCACTGATTCACTCCACTCCCTACTATCCTCAGGGAAACGGACTGGCAGAGTCCTCTAATAAAATCTTAATCAAGCTTATCAAAAAGCTATTAGAGGATAATAAACGAGCCTGGGATTCAAAGCTCAAATTAACACTTTGGGCCGATCGAGTGACGACGAAGAAATCCCTGGGTCTCTCACCCTTCCAGCTTGTGTATGGGATTGAGGCCGTCTTCCCCACTCAACTTGCCTTGCATGTGGTGAATCTCCTCCAAGACTATGAAGGAGAACCTAACCATGTGCTCAGAAGAATTCATCAGATGGTGGAAGTGCAGCAGATCAGAGAACAGGTCCTGGACAGAGATTACAACCGTCAGCAGAAGATCAAATAGGCTTTTGACAGGAAAAGCAAGAAGAAAGAGTTTGAGCAGGGTGACCTGGTGCTCAAGTGGGATGCACCCAGGCAGGAAAAAGGAAAACACAGTAAATTCGATGCCCTCTGGTTCGGGCCTTTCAAGATCCTTGAAGTGTTTTCCAACAACACTTACAGGTTGCAGGATCTGGAAGGAAATGAAGTTTTTAATGGCCTAGTTAACAGGCATTTCTTAAAGAAATGTTTTCTTTGAGCCGCAGTCAGCTCGTTTTGTTTTTGTTTTGTAAATATCGTTTTTGTTTTGTTTTTCAGACTAATAAATGACTCCATAGCCCAATAGCAAAGGCACTAAGTCTGCAAAAGAGTTCTTAGAGCATCACAGGGATGACTCTATCCCCCATGGAGCCAAATGTTAGCGATATTTCTTGTATAAGGGGGTAGAACGCAAAAGAAGGGGTAAAAACCCACTTGTCCAAAGTTTCGGGCGACAATGCGCCCGTGGTAAGCAGCAAGCAAGACTGTGCGGTCCAGATTTGTGCGCCCAAATCGACGACGCATATCAAATTCCGGACCCCCCTTGCCTTCTGACCTTTAAGCAGGGGGGGGGTCCAGAATCGGGGGTGCACCTCTCCAACGTTCCAGATGAGCGCGCCCAGATCAACGGCGGTGAAGACCATTTCGGACCCCCCCCACCCTTCTACCTTTAAGCGGAGGGGGGGGTCTGGAATCACAGATGCAGTTTCCGATGGCCGCGATCAAGGAGCCCAGATCAACAGCTCAGACATAGCCCCGACTTTCTCAGCTGCCCTGTGCTTAATAAGTGCGGGCCATCCTCCCGTCATGTCATCCTTCCTTCCACCCTTCCCCTGCTTCCATGTGTCATCCTTCTACCTTTTTTCTACGGTCCGCGTAGCCTCCTGTTTTCTCATCATCCATATATCATCTGCCACGCATTTTCTTCCCTTCCACATCAGCTTCCCCTTAAATGTGTCCGCCACATTCATCCATATATCACCTGCCACGCGTTTTCTTCCCTTCCACATCATCTTCCCCTTAAATGTGTCTGCCACATCGATCCTTCCACCTCCTTCGCCTATCGCATCTCGCCATGTGCTCCCCCCGTAATCTCTCCCTTTCGCGTTGTTCGCCCCGCACATCCTTTAATCCCGTTGGTTATTCCAGGTGGCTGTGCAAGATGCCCTCCACGTCCCGAAATGCTGAGTTGTACGGACCGTTCTCAATCCCAAGAAGCAGTTATGGAAGCAATTGGTGGTGGTTAGATATCGCCTCCGCCTTAATGGGAAAGCACGACCATGAATTTAAGGCACGTCGATTCGCCGTTGGAACTATCAAACAATTAAGATTGCGTCTGACATAAGTTGCACGATCCTTCAGATTTTGACTGTCAGAATCCATGCAGACGCAAAGCCTTCAATGCGCTTTCTTGGTTCCGCTGTTGTTGTTTTGAGTATATGTAGGCATTTTTGCCATTTTTGTATCTATCGATGGTAGAGCTAAGCTCCTGACTGTAAAGTTTCAGAAAATACTCTGGTTTCCTGGTTATGCCTCTATGTTTGAGACTTCTTGGTTTATAACAAACAGTTTCCTTTCTTTTCCATCTTTGTTTCATATTTTGCTTGAGGATTCACAGTAGAACAACTTGTTACAATAAAGGATTTGTTGTGACGTTGTCGTGCCCTCTGGTATTTGTGTTTGAATGTAAAAGGATTTTATGTTCGAATGCTTTCTTGTTCAGTCTGTTGCACACCTGATGTCTGTGATAGATCTTGCACCCTTCTTGCGCAAGTCTTCCACCTTCTCACCCTTTACTACGACTCACTGTTTGAAGTTTATTAAGACCTCATTCTTTCATGCATGCCTGGTCTGGTTTCTGAGTTGATACGATGCTGTTTTGAGTTTCCTTCCATTTGATCACCCTTTAAACAAATCGTGACATAAAACTGATGGGCTTCGGGCTCTGCTCCTGCTAGCAATCCAGGAGTGACTTCCGAACGCCAACAGAAGGCCATTGAGTATTATATTTACCAATTCCTTCTCTGAAATGATTTCTTCAATGTCTTGTAGTTGATCTCTTAACTGAGATATTCTCACAAGGTATGATGTTATGTTATCATCATCATTCATTTTCATGTCACTGGGTTCATTCTTCAGATTCATTACTTGTCCAATGTTTCTGAATGAGAAGAGGTCAATTAGGGCATCATACATCTTCTTAGATGAGTCAAGATGAGAGATGTAGGGTATCAAGTGGTATTTTACAGAGTCCACTATGATACTCATGGAATTGATGTTATTGTCCTTGAACTTCTCCATAATTGCAATGTTCTAAGGTTCCTTCTCCTTTCCTTCTTCAAACTGTGGTTCCACGATCTTTCCTTTCATGATATCCAACACTTTATTCTTGGAAAGGATGAGTTCAATCCTTGTATTCCATGATCTGAAGTTAGAAGCCCCTTCTAACTTGTTTTCTGACTTCATAGAGTAAGTCATGACTGTTTTGACTTGGTCAACCTTTGACTTTGACCAAAAACTCAAACTTGACGTCTTAGCTTGCTGAGAGTACCAGGAGGTTTGCTAGGTTATGGCGCACTAGGCTATCTAGAAATTAGGTCAATATCTTCACTTAAGGTGCCTCAACAAGAGGGTTAGTGTTTCGTTGTTGCAACAAAAAATTTGACTGCAACTACAACTATAACTGAGAAAATCCTCCCAATCTATCTTCCAGTGGTTAGACTGTCTGAAGATAGTGTGGGCCCATAACCTGTTAGAAATAATAGGTGTGCTCATTTCACCATAGACAATATAACAATATTTTCACCCAACCATAGGCTGAAGCCACCCCTTAGCATCGTAACCTTGACAGAGAATAATTCTGGAAGCAAACCCTAGGCCTAATAGACAATCAATGTAGCATACCTATCTCCAGAGCTAGCACACAAGGCAGAAACTCCAAACCATAACCAAGAGAAAGTCCAAGCCTAAACCGAAAATACAAGTTGCAGTGGTTGCAACTGCAGCTACTCTCGAGACTTGTGCACTTACTAAATTTACTCAGTGCGCACTCTTAAATTTCTGCATTTGAGAGTTGTGTCTGCCAAATGAGCTTTGGCATCCTATATTTATACTGCTCCTTCTTAACTATCTGGGTCGACTTCTCATTCTGGAGGCTAAAAACTCAATATTAAATATTTCCTTTAGCCGACTTGTCTTCTAGGGTTATGTCCAATGCTTTAGGGTTTCTTCTTGCTTCCCAGAATATTCTATTCTTATTAGAGTTACACATGGAGGTTAATACCTCCCACAACTACTATAATATCAACACAACCCTTATGAAGTCACAAACTTTTTAACTATTTAAAACCATTTACAATGTGAATTTAATAGTTGTAATGTTTTTCCTTCATCAAAATATCAAACCTCCTTTGTAATCCCTTCTACATAGAACTATGATTGACACCCCTCCCAGGAAAAATATATATATATATCTCTACACATTCTCCATATATTCATGCCACCTCCATATATTCATGTCACCAAAAAATGTTATGGACTAAACTACAACACTTCCTATATTCCAAGGGAGTTGGCAACGCTTCTGTGATTTGTAAAGGAGTTTGTGCTTTGTCTTTAATTCTTAACTAAGGATTCATTGATCAATATAAAATAGTCTTCACATATTCCTCTCTTACCACTTTTTTTGGGTATCAATATCATTGTTGAATTGTGTGATTTAACGTTAAGTCAAATATGAACTTTCTCAATCAATTATTATAACTACTTCCTTATCTCTCTGTATTAAAAAATGAACCTCTTATATATTTATGATTTTTTAACAATATTTTATAATTTTTTTAGCAATATTTTGTTTCAATATAGAAAGCCAATTAATTTCATGAATACATCTTCTTATTTTCCCAATAATTTATTGTCTTGCTTAACATTTTGTATGGTTAATTTTCAACATTTGACTTATTATTTTTTAGTTGCTTGAATTCTACCAATAACATGCTTTTGTTATCAATTTTCTTTCCTAGTTGATCATAAAGTAATAGGACTTTATTTTCTTTTCAAGTTGAGAATAAAACCTTTATTATCT
>ML797542.1:69033-80987 GCA_009831015.1 Picea engelmannii
GAACACATGAGTTTTGCAGGTTTTAATCAAATCTGTAATCTGTCCATATTGTATATTTGTGAATAAAAAATGATCTTGACTGACAATTAAGTAGTTGATTTGAGTTATTATGATCGTAGTTAGTAGTTTGTGTACATATAGTAATTAGTAATTTATAGTTAGATTAGTTAGTTTCTTTTAGTTAGTTTTTATTAGTTTCTAGTTTCCTTAGTTTAGATCACTTAACTTAGATCAACTTCTCTCTTCGGTTTCCTTGCGAGACCTTAGAGCGGCCAACGGAGCCGTTAAACTCGTCAGGGTGGTCCATAACAAATGGCTTGGGTTATTTAGACAACCCCGGACCGGTTCCACTCTCCCAGTTGACGGACGATCAGTTTCGCCCGTCAACACTAGCCAAATGAAATATGGTAATAGAAGAGACGAAAAACACTTATAATCGACCTCTCATTAAAAAAATATAGGGGATTCTTTGTTAAGTTGGCCAACATTTGTGAATGATGTAATAGTCACACATGCAACACAAATTGGGTTGCCATAGTCAATTTTTAATAAATTATTATGATATTTGGGAAAATCCTCTAAGTCACTAATGTGTAGGGGCAAAACACGAAACCTTGGATTCTTTCTACACATGTCATATTTCAGTATGCAAGTGGTTCCTCTTATTTTCTTCAATATTAGGTATTTATAAGGATTTTGTTATTAGATTTCTTATGTTGGGATGGTGGTAGAGTCAAATACAAGTTGGAAATAAGTTCTAGCTAGTGCATAATGTCTTGTTTGTTGCTTTACCTAAATGGAATATGCCTCTTATTCATTTGGAATAATCTTAATAGTCAATAGTTATGGTCTCTTTTTAATGATGTGCATGTTGGGAGTAAGTACCTCGCTTTAAAAGTGATTGAAGTTATTACCCTTCTCTAGAAGAATGTATTATTTCATGGGTACTTTGGCCATGTTATTCATCTCCTTAATAGTGAAATGGGAACCATAACAAACTAATAACCATTTTCAACAATATATATCGACACATGAGTTGGTAATCGTATATTTGAACATGAGGAACTCATGAAGTTTGATATTTGGGCATGGAGGCTGGGAGAGACTTGAACCAATTTTGCAGGGTTTCAATGTCATTTTTTTGGTAAGTAGTATCAGATGTGTACTAATTTAGGATTAATTTTTTAATTATGAATGATCGAATCCTTGTTTACCATGTAAAATTTCAATGATGATTTTGTGAGTTGATGAATTCATTAGTCATGATGAGATAATTCCCACTATATTTAGTCATATCATTATTTAATGGTAGTCATCGTGGATCCAATATATAATTTGTGCATTTCTCCATTTTGGTGGCTCAGTGAATATATGGAGCATGGCATACAATAAAGTTGAACTTTTCTTATGCAGTTGGTAGATTTAATTTGGCACATGGGTTTTTTAATTATAGATTTTTGAGAAAATTCACAAATGTAAGAACATAGTAAGACCTCATAAACCCTCTTTAAGGGAAAAATAGATTCGTG
The DNA here is from genome assembly GCA_009831015.1 of Picea engelmannii. Lineage (NCBI taxonomy): Eukaryota > Viridiplantae > Streptophyta > Pinopsida > Pinales > Pinaceae > Picea > Picea engelmannii. The sequence goes on from ML797542.1 coordinate 70,563, forward strand.
TGATCATTTACATTGCTATTATTCAAAGTAATTAAACTCAATGGACTAGTTCGAGTGGTTGATTGCTTTGATAATATCTCTATGGATAGTGGTTGACTAGTGAGCCTCTATCAAAACCTTCTAAATATAAATCCTCCATGGGTGTAGGTAGGGGGCATTAGTTCTGTTGTATCCAAGTTAGGTCTAGGAAGTGTGATTGACATCATCAGTTGCAAGGGTTTCTAAGGGATGTCAAGCTACATCGTGATGAGAGTGTACCTTTTTCAACTATATGGTGTTGAAGCACTTAGTGCAGCTACAACATTGAGAACTTAATATTTTCACTTGCCATAGGTGTATTTTCTACACCTCGATAGCAATTTAGCTACCCCTCGTATATGGGGATATTGAAAGGCTACATGATAGAGTTGATTACTAGATACACTTGCTAAGGGAGGAGGGGGTGGTAGGCTAGTCTCACTATTGGGTCATAATCCATTCCATGAAAAATAAGTGTAACCCTTTTCCTTTGTGTCTCGAATTAATTCCTACCCTCCCAAAAGTTGTACCATGATTTCACTAAATCCACGCCTCCAAAAGGTCATATGTCCATTTCATTCAATCCATCATTTTCTTATCACTATTTCTTTGTGACCCATTCACTCTTAATGATGGAGAGAGTGAATGGAAGATAGAGAAATAGTCACAAGATAATGATGGATTCAATGAAATGGACATATGACCATTTGGAGGTGTGGAGGTAGTGAAATCATGGTAAAACTTTTGGTGAAATCATGGTACAAAGTTCTGGATCCAAGTCCAAATAACATATTTTGAGGAGGTACCAATTTTTAAATTTAGTTATGGTTTGCTAGTAATTTTTCAACACAAAGTATCTTTGTTTGAGAACAACACTTTAGATCAAGACTTTCTCTATTATCTTTCCATAGAAATAAAAATTAATATAGGTCACCATCCTCTTTTTTCGCACCCTCCACCTTCACATCCTCCTTTCAATAGTATGTTGTCACCATCTTATACTATCCCTAACCCTAAATATAACCCTAACCCTAATCTTGGTACACCTTCATGACCCCCTTACTGGAGTCATTTCCACAAATCTATTTTCATAATGCTTCCACTTGTTATGCCTTGGAACACCATTCTATCCCAAAAAATCTATACACTAATGACCAATTGCTAGAATGCTCCAAAACTGCTCATATTTTTACAATCCACATTACATCACCTAATCCCTCTTCTTCAATAGAAATAGTCTCTCATCTAAAACCTACTATAACAAACCCTTCTTCACTTCTCATGACCAAAGGTATTTGTTTCAATCTCATTTGCACTCAGAATTTTCAAGTAAAATATCAACTATTGTGACACACCCGACCGCTAGGTACCTTTTTAAGGGATGGGGTATAATTTTTTTTCTTTTCTCAATCATCTCAAATCTTATCTATCTCAACTCCATCGTCTTCTTCTCATCAAGGGATTTCCAACGATGATAATTTCACTAAGAACTGAGCTTTGGAACGAGGTTTATGACCTTCCGAAGTTCTCGGGTTTACATAGGAAACATCTCTCTTACTGCCACATGGGATCCTTGTGACTTATCATTGTCCACGCCAACTGATGTGGCGACGCCCTAGTCTTGATGTGGCACTAGCCTAGCCTGCCACAGTGTAACTTTGATCCACACAAGCCTGCATCCATCGTAACTTGGACCTTCTCCCAACAGACTCTTCGCTTATCTCCAAAGAATATGGTATCAAGGAATATTCCCTTTCTCTCGATGGACAGTCTTGGTGCATGAAAGACCTCCCAACCTATGGTTAGGATCCATTTGGCACCTAAGGTTTACAAATCCTATTGGACCCCACTCAAATCGTCAACCCATTGAAGATTAACATCTACCATCGCATTAATGTTCTTAGTCACATCAATTCGCCATGTCATAGTAGGGCACTTAGGCTTGCTCGACTAGAGGATGACATTTGTCCCTCTCCTATAGTCCAATTAAAATACTTAACTAATATTTCGTAGAATACCATTCTTTGGTAAATAATTACTTAAACCTCATTAAGGATAATTATTCTCCACGAACTAATTATCCAGTAATTATTTTTTGTTTAGCCTAATAATCATGTCCTAGTAATTACCGAGGTTTTACTTTCTCTTTCCCCCCTTTAGAAGTAGTTTAGCATTAACTCAATTAATTACTCATATGATAATTATGAGTAATTATATTATAACACAATGAGGTTAATTTCCCTATAATATAATTAATTTGATTAACCTTAATTAAGGTATATAATCCAAGCCCTCCCTGGCACGCAACTCCATGCCAAATTTCCATGTAATTTCACACACACACACACATATATGCATATTTATTTATTTACTAGGGAAAAAAATTAACTATATTCAATTTGATATTTATTATTGTGAATTTGTTCTTTTATTAATTATATTATAATATAATTCTATTTAATTGTATTATAATATGATTAAATATATCACGGGAGCACTTAGGATTATTAATGTCGATTAATACCCAAGCCTTCAGACTTCGGAAAAATTCCTCATCGTGCTTTTATAAACCCAAATCTATCGAATGTCGGAGTTTCGGAGAGGGTCCCACTCATACTATACCATTTTGCAAATCTAATCAATTATATCACCATATGATATAATTAATTCCCTTTAATGTTTATTATACATTGGAATACGGGAAAATAGGTTCGGCCTTTGATTGTTTTTCTCTTATGCTCTATATTCTCAAAACATCCCGGAGTCCCGAAGCTCCGAAATCTCGGAGCCCCGAACACCCGAAGGGTCCATGATTACACATGATTTTGCATTAAATATTAAATTAAAAAGGGAAGAAGGGTTGGAACTTTGTCACGTACGAATATCATAATAATTGAATTAAAAATATTATATTAAACCTTTTTGGAAATTGTGTCTAGGCTTATAAAATTCCAAATATTATATTTAATATTGGAATGAAAGAGAGAGCTCTCTGGGTGAACTCCTTCGACTCTCCCACACATCCTTTATACTCAAATATCTTGGAGCCTCATAGTCCCAAATTCCTAAAGTGGCCCCACTTATGCACGTTTCAACATTATTTAATATTTAAAAAGGAAAGGATAAGAGCTGGCCTTATTCACATGTGGCTATTTTAATAAACCTTAATATAATATCATATATTATATTATACCCCTCGAAAATTACACCCAGGCTTTAAAAAATCTCCAATATTATATTTAATAATTTAATATTGGAAATAGGGAAAGATATCTAGGTCCACACCTTCAACTCTTCCACACAGTTCTTAATTCTCATATAACCCGGAGTCCCAGAGTTCTAGAGGGGACCCACTTGTATTACAACTTAATATAAATACAATGAGTTATTTTGAATTATAATATAACAAATTGCAAATAAAGGGGTATTATATTCAATTATGTTAATTTGATCACAATTGAATATAATATCATATAATTGATTATATTTATTTCCTATGCAATGTTTGTACAGGGAAAGGTAGGGTTCGGGTCTCTTATGATTATAGCTGATGAGATCCATCACCCAAACATCATGGAGCCCTAAAGTCTTGAAGACCACGAGATGGATAAAATATTTGGTCATGGGTTGTGCTTTGGCATTAAAATAATAATAAAATATATTATCTTTGGTCTCAGGTCTTTTACGCTCCAAGAACTTTAACCTTTGTTTTCAGAATAATAATGATAATAATAATAATAATAATAATAATAATAATATGTATATGTATATAGACATATATACATATATTTCCATAGTCTTGCACAATTTTGTTACCTGGAAAATTTTCCAAAGGAAATTATTTTCTCTTATAGGAAAAATAAGAAAAGGAGAAATACAAATTTCTATTCTTTATAAAGGGATTTAATAAAAGTCTATATTCTAGGGAAATTTCTCCATTGTGGAAATTAAAAATATAATTATAAACTCTCCCTTCTCATGGATAAATGAGTAAATTTTATTTCCATATTATTGGGCTTTACTACTCTTACTAAATTTAAGGAAATTGTTCCTAAGACAAAGGTTTACCACCACAGTAAATTTCGGTATTTCTACTAGGATTTACTGCCCACCAAAATTTAAAGGGATTCTTCCCAAATTTAGGAGATTTAACACAAGTTTAACATAATTGTTTATTAATGCCCAAAATTAGCATAAAAGTTTCTTAAATTCCAAATGAGGTTTTTGGAACTTTTATATTCTAACAAATTTAGGAAATTCCTCATTTATAATGCATTTTAATATCTAATAACATTTGGACTATTTCCTTAAAGAACAACTACGGTTTTGAAATCTATTACTTACTAAGTATTCTAACAAAAAACTCCAGAGTGCCTTTAGATAATGATTAGCCTTAAGCAGAAACTCTATCTTTCTCTTTTAGATTTCTATAGTGATTCTAGTTAATTTGTTTGTTCTCATTAGAAACAAAAGATGGGTTGTAAGTGTAGATCAGCCTTAATAATTTCACCCAGAAATCTTATTTTAACACACAGACAGTCAAGAGACAAGGAAGTAAATCAAATGAGCTTCAACTAAAACATTCTCTTCCTTTTACCTAAATTTCTCAAGCCACTTTTGTCATAAACTAAACTTACACAGCTCTTAAAACATAGTTTGTAACTTTCTCTGAACTTGACACTATAGAGATTTAGAAAAAATATACTTATCTAGGACACGAAAAATGTTGCAACTGCTGAAAGGGGTGCCCTTTTCCTCCCAACCTTCGGAAAAAAAACTCTTAGACAGATTTACCGCTAGCCACCCCCTAGCTAGGTCATGATTCTCTGAGAGAGACTCTTCCTTTTGTTCAGCAATAGCCAAGGATGGATCTCGCTCTCCTCTTCCCACAAGAATTTAGCAGATCGTTTCTCTCTCTACCAAGCAAGAGGGTCTGCAATGAGTGCTTCCTCAATCACTCATCCTCTCTGCAACTCTGTTTATCAGCTTGGTTAGAAAATGTTTCCCAAAAATTCCCATACCCAAAACAAATTCGTTATTTTTTCATTTCTCTTCATAACCAGAGAGCTGCACATTCTCTCCCTCTTGAGAAAATGGTCACCATGCCCATTTCTCTACTTCTTCCCTCTCTACCCATGATTTTCCTTTCATTTCATGCCTTCTTTAGAAATATTTTGTGGGTCAAATCCCCCAATTCATGGGTTAGCCTAGAATTTTGTAGATGGGTACTTTTCTACCCATGCTTCTGAGGCAAGGCAGTTATGGTACAAAACCCATTCTTTTTCATAAATGTGGGAAGCTAATATTTCAACTACCAACTTCCTCCATTAATCACAATTTTAGAAAACGGGCAATCTGAATTTTTCTTGAATTTTATATTGGCAACGAAAATTTCCTCATTGTTTCCCTCTCATGGCATCTTGACCTGTATAGGAAATCACCCTTAGTAGTTGTCCAACAGTTTCGTTTTTACATTAGTAGCATAAATATTTACACTACCGTTTTAGCAAAATATAGTTATATTTACAAGATGGGGGGGGATAGGGGTATTACAATCACCTCCCCCTTAAAGGAACATCATCCTCGGTGTTCTTTGCATCTCAACAACATCATTCATGCCTCATGCTTCAACTAGTTTAGCGACATTTCCCTTTTATCCACCTAGTCCTTTCTAGACTCTTGGCCCTTGTCACATTCCTACAATGATTTCAAACAACAAGCATATTAATCACAATTGAAAAAACATTTTATTGTTGTTCAAAACTTAAGAGGAAATATTAATATCAGCACAATACTTATCTGTGCAATTTCATGGATCTGCATCTAGTTGTTTGTCCTACTAACTTGTCCCATTTTTTTACTTGACATACCCATTGTGTGCATGATCCCAACCAATAGTTTACAAGAATTATTTGAATTCTCCTCTTCCTTCCGGTCACTCACCCTCTAGGCCCAAGCTCAAGCATCCCCTTCTCTATTATATAGTCCCTCGGGTGATCCATCTTTCCTTGTGAAGGCTTTCTCACACAAGAAGAGTTTTAGAGACTTAATTGGGTCTTACAGCTGAGGCGTCCCTCTAGTTTGTGTTACCACAATACAACATATTCTATGGTAATCATGGCTTATCACAGGGTTCTCATGTCACAAGAATATATATATATTTTTCATGCTTTCCATCTTGACAACCATCCTTTGTCCCTCCAGGATAGATCTTTCATCTCACCTATATCAGTAACCATGAGATGTCATCATCAATTCTGATTTAAAATTTTCTTTCAAATCTGTCACCCACAGATTTCCAAATTCCACATTTTTATTTTCAGATCTGTTTTACACAGGAACTAGATTAACAAGTATGAGATTTTCCTTCCCATAGTAGTTTGGTTTAGCAGGAATTGGTCTTCCTAAAAGGCTTACTTCTACTACCATATTCAAGACCCTCCTTCCTGCAACTCCATATTCACATCGTCAAACAAGTTGTTAGTGCTCATGTACACTATATCATCAAAACTATGCATACTAAGAGTCAAATCATTTTCATCTATTCAATGGTACAAATAAAAAGGAAATATCATTCTTTATGCACACATCCTTTCAACATACCAAATTTTCCAAATGCAACTCAAATATTAAAAGAATTTAATCAATGTGCCAATGTTCATGACCACATTCATACCCAATGCACCCTTGCATTGATTTCAAGTTTTCCACACTTTATGAAAAGCACTTATCCATGGTTTTTTGGAGCTCAATCAACCTCCTCACCATATAGATCATTTATTCTCATTCATTATTACAGTAGGACTGTGATTCCTAGTACGATCTGATCATGTGCTCAATTTAACATATTATAATATGAAACCCAAGTTTCATAGGGTTGCATCTAAACACTTCCTTCCTTATTGGTAACTAGTGGTGCCAATACTCATGACCACCCAACTCCTTTCTTTAACACCTTTAGAATTTAGGTAGAGTATTGGAAGGTCCTCCTTCCTTAATGGGAAATCTATTATATGCCCTCTTATGCAAGCATGCATTTCCTTAATGCATTCAATTCAATGTGTTGCCTATGAGCACTTAAATTTGTTCCCAATCACTCTTGATGGGTAAATGTACCCATGACACTATTGATTCATGAATTTTCTTGCAAGGATTTCAATCATCCTTGACTACTAAAGATCCCTTTCTCTATTCTTTGGGTTCTTTTCCTGAATCATACTCTTCTTGGGTATCATTGGAATCCAACAACCACTCAAATTCAATTACATATCATTGAAATAATAAAATATTTCAGAAGGGTTTCTTACCCAATCCCTTCATACCTTATGCCTCATAGGCATGAACATTTTTATACATGTTCTGGCTTCCAACACCCTCTCTAATACTACCTCATCAATGGTGCTTTATGGGGACTTTTGAATTCCCTTCAACAAATTTCAACAACAACCTTCTCATATTCATCCTATGCTTGAAGTTTTCCATCATTGGTAATTGTATTTCCCAATAGATTCAATTTTTTTTCTACACATGACATAAACCACAAATATATTAGTCATCATGTAAAATAAAAATGCATGTATCATAGCATTTAAATCGATAAAAAAATTTCATATATGCCCCAACATATCTCTATGCACTCTACCACTTTGCTCCCTCAATGTTTTCACAAGCGCAAATATAATCAAGTCTCTAGTTGTCTCTATCATCACACATTTATCACCACTCTCATGCTAAAACACTCACACACAACAACACATCATCTCCTCATCCTAGAGAAACAAAATACACAACAAGAAAAAGGAGTTAAGAGACTCTTCCCTCTTTACAACTCCTTCTACATGATCTAGACTTTTCAGCTTAACTGAACTATTCCCAAGGTCTCACTGCCTTTACACATTCATGACTTTAACCAAGTTTATACTTGTTTGTTCATTTTCCCTTTCACCAGTTGTACTTGTTTTGACAAATGTTCTTTTAAGGATTACAACTATGTTAAGCAATTTAAAGCTTTAAAGTGAGAAAAATTCCTCCTTTTCTCCTCCTTTTCTTCTGCAATCTACTCCCTAATAGGGTATTTATGCTCTTTTCCTTGAGCAGTCTTGGTTAGGTTCACCTTAATCTTCTTGGATAATTCAACATTCTACAACAACAAGATTTTTTTTGTTTACAGTGAGTTATGAACATGTGCATTCTGCACATTATTATTTGGACAYCAGAATAGTCAACGTTCATTTTTTAGTCTTCCATTCATGCATTATTTTTTAGAATGTAATCTAGGATTCTTATATAGATAGGATTACATACCACTGCCCAATTCTCAACAGTCATTAAGGTTTCACAATCACTAAGCTTGTGAMTTTGTTCTCMTGACATAGTCTTTACACAATTCGTCCACAGGGAGCTCCTTCAACATGAAACTCTTTATTATGCATCCATATTGTTCATCCACACATATTCATTTTTATGTTAAATTATATTCATAATGCACTTAACCACATGCATCATCATAATCCTATGTGTGTCTACCATAGGTGTACTTTACATCTCACATGCATCTTTACTTTAACATCATTTAATTCATGATTTTCCACAATCATTCTCATGCAATCCTCACATGCATAATCATGTCGCCTTTTATCGTGACAACAAGACATCCCTGCTCATTTATTCTTTCAACTATTTATTATAGCTTTTCCCGAGGAAATGGGAAACATCCTCCTCAAGCTATTGTTTCATCGATATAATCAGACCATCCACCATAGGGTTAACCATGCATCCATGACATTGTTCAGATCTGGTAAGTGCACATATTGAATCACATCCTACTTGATCTAGAAGTCATATTATTCTTTTAAGCATGTATACATATATTTGTATATATGTAGGTGCATCGCTTGCACCTTTTTATCTCATTCATTCACATTGATATATATATATATATATATATATATTAATATCAGTGTTATTTAGTGATAGATTACAGTCAATCATATGACTAGTCTCACAATCACAATTCATACTGATGTTTCCCTCTTTACATGGCAACAACCAGTAAGGGCCACTTTTTCCCTTTCTACTGTAAAAACCTTAAATAAATCAAAATTCAGATGGGTATCTATTTCATTACCCAAGGCAGTAAGATAACCAGTTCTAGTCTCTTCTTCAAGCCTCGATTCATTCTTGGTCAACATATATCTACAAGCGAATATTTTCCTAAACTCCCTCTTTATTGCTATCTGAGTATACCAAGCCATATCCATATGGATACCATCCACCTATGGATGTCAATATAATACACTAGTCATCCAAAGATGTTCTGACACCTCCTTAATCAGGCCTTGCATCAGTCTCTCATTAATCCTTACAGCCCTATCTCAATAAGGTAGTAGAATGAAACATTATCAACATTTCTTTTCTGCTGACATAAGGTCATTATCACCTAAAAGGTCCATTAGTAGACCATACCTTACAACCCACCATAGGTTATAATGTGTCTAATTTGCATGTTCAATATTTTTTTTTCCATATGCATTCTATCATATCCTTGTGCACCAATCATTTCACCTATGCATGTAGTGCATAACTATTCTACTTGCTTACCTCTTGCATAGGTACACCCTTACATTATTAGGGATATACACTCCCTCAGCACATCCATGTGCTCCTGAACTTGCTCATCTCACTTTACTTCTTTTATGAAGGTTATCCTCAGTCCATATGACTCATTTTTGTTTTGCATAGAGGGGATTGTCCAATAGCAAGTTTTTTGTTATGATAGGTCAAACAAGTTGACCTCACATATTTCCATAAGGCCTCTAAACATGGGGAATTATACTCACAAGTCCTAATCTCTTATTTAAGTAGTAATTGTGATTACCGAAGGATTCATTAGCCCACATTTGTAGGCTAACTTCCAACCTATTCAATTCATTCTCCTCCAAGTCTTGTTATTAGTGTCCATCAACATAATCCCACTTCTGTAGTACTGGCTATCATTTCCCCAAAGAAGTGATATGATTCTTTTGATGTAATCCAACATGATTCAATTTTTTGTTGAGTAATTTCCCAACAAAATTTCAATCTACAATCACTATCCTCAAGGATCTTATGAAGATAATTTTATTACAATGGTAGATACTTTTCTTAGGGTCATTTGAGCCTTGGTAAAATTGTCCTGTGATGAATCTTCTGGCACATTCAGGCCTAGTGTTTGAATCATGCTCTGCTATATAGGGTAGGGTAGGGTTCCCTCCCCCTCTGAGAGTTTTCTAAGAAAAGAAAGTTATTTGAATTTTTTATGAGCCCAAGCAGGCCAAGCGTTGTTGCCTGCTCTAATACCACTTTGTCACACACCTGACCCCTAGGTACCTTTTTAAGGGATGGGGTATAATTTTTTTGTTTTTCTCA
>ML797542.1:96779-119916 GCA_009831015.1 Picea engelmannii
TGGATTTGAATATGAGGTCAAGGCTGGATCTTAGGGAGGATCCACAACTGAAGGAGAAAGATCCTCAACCTATCCCAAGAATATCTAAGGTAGTTAGGCCTCTCCAATCTTATATAAGGAGTCCTCCTCATGGTGAAAAAGGTACAAACATAGAGGGAGTTTGAGAGATACCTAACTTATGATCTCATAAGGAAAGAGGACATTAAATACATCAAACTTATGATCTCATAAGGGAGATAATCAATGAAGAATATTCATTTTGATTGTGTATTATTTGAGCAAGGGGTTGGACAAGGAGAGTTGGAAGAGCCTGCTGCAACTTCATCAAAGGTCTGTAAGTATTGCTATCTAGTTCTCATTAATACATGTTCTTGGCCTATTTCTTTCAAGGTTGTGTATGCCAACATGAAATTGTCTTTGATAGATAGATCTAGTTTTCAATTAATCATGGTAGAATAGGAAGTTGTTTTGTCTTTGCTGTTATTGGATTGTAGGACTTGTTGAAGAGCTTGGGTATCAAGGCTCAACTTGGACTAGGCAAGGATAAACATCGACAAAAAGGTACATTCTTCTTCCTTTTCTCTATTTGATTGACTTAGCTAGGTTTAAAAGGATGTCAGTGACCAACATTAGCACCTTTCTGTCTTGGTCTTAGGAGTCTACAACCCAAGAGGGAATTCACCTGTTCGTAGGTGGATTTGTCTGTAACAGTCATTAAAACATGAAATATGATTCAATAAATAGAAGAATATGCCCTCAAAAATAAAAATACCTTCTTAGTAAAAATTAAAATGGGAGAAGGAACATAATTTAGAAAATCAACTAAGTGGGCTATCATTAATTGGTAGTAGAGGAAGTATGGCAAAGGAAGACATTGATTCAATTTTGAGTAACATCATGGTGGGATTCCAACTTTTCCTTGTTTTATCGCAATTCATCAAGATCACGCTAATCAAGTCCTTTGTACAAAGACTAATTGGTTAGTTGTTGCAACCCTTCCTAGGGGAAGGAATGGCCACATGCCATGTGATGACCTTCTTAAAAGTGCTAGATGTCTTGATACTTCACAATAATATTAGTAGGGCTTCTCCAAAATATTTTAAACTTTATGGGTTTGTTCGTGAAAATTTAAAAAGCTTATGGGGTCATCCCTACATTCTTAAGTTTATCGTCAACAATGTTGGAATTCAATGCACCACTAAATATGTAGATATATGGTTATATCAATATCTTCTTCTGATGGGAAATGCATTTTATATGTGATAAACTACTTTACTCAGTGAGAAACTAGGGATACCCTTTGGGGAATGGGGAAGAGAATTTGAAGCTTTCCAACAACATAGAATTAAGGGAGGTGATAGGTAATATATGCACAATTATAGATGAAGGTTATAAAGATCACAAAGAACATGTCACTCTAGCGACTTGGTTAAGTGGAGATGAAAAAGGAGAACTGCAAATGCACTATTGACATCATATGCAAATTTGATTGAAGTAATAACTTTGATGACATTTAGTTTACCACTATTTGATATCATGGCACAACTGGAGTGCTAGGTGGGACTTGCAATGGATTTGAATTTATAAAAATATGTTATTTATTATGTCTCACTTTTTTAATGGATATATAAAAATAACTACTATAAAATATTAAATATTACATGTTTCTAATGTATGCATAAAAATAACTAATGTTAAATATTATATGTAAATGTAGTTTCATAAAAATCTTTAAATATATGATGTATTATAATTACTAAATGATCGACCATCACAATAATTCTAAAATATTAAAATATAACCTTTATTTCATGATAATGGAATAAGGAAGCTTTGCATTAAGATTTGGGTTTCAAATTATGGAATACAAATTATTTGATTTTATTACTTGGAAAATATGATTTGAAAGAAGTTATTTGTTTTTTAAAAGATAGTTTAACTTCTTCCATTTTCTTATAGAAACACTCTTATCTTGAGACTGAAAAGAAGAAGGTTTATTGTAATTTCAATTAGAGAAGGAAAAATTGTTATGGTTGGAAATGGAGATAGACTTTTTGTACTTGATATGAATCTACAACACCCTTTTCTTCTCAGGTGACTCCTATCCTAATTCTCCTCTGCCTTCCTGGTCTATTTACACTCCCTTGGGACAGGGGTACTTTACTTCCTTCAAGAAAAATTAGCTTAATCATTGCACAAGGCAAGTCTTTCCCATTATTTGAGGAGAATTTCACTATTAAGAGACATCTTTTTATCATAAGACCCATGGAGCATTCCTCTTCATCCCTTGAGAGGAATTTTGTTAGTTTATCCTAGGAGGAGATGATCCAACTGTAGTATTATGTTAAGCATTAGGGTTCATAATTAGACTTAAGTATGTAATTTACATTTCATTTATGTCTCTTAATAAAATAATTCTCAAACCTACATTTTCATTCATTCTTCTTTTTAATCGCATGCCACCCCTCTAAATAAGAGTCCATAATGATTAACTAGAATTGAAAAATCTCATGCCTCCCCTATAAAGAAGAGTCCAGAGTGACTAACTAGAATTGAAAACCTCTGAAGGAGCTTCATGTACAATGATAACCATCAATGAGGAAAGAAGTGCATTCATCCTTCTTCTCTATCCACCGCAGGAGGACAAGGTTTCTCATTTGGAACTTCTAGACACAAAATGTTCTCCTTTGTTGAAATAGGAGGTTGATGATTTACATCATTCTGATCATTTTCATACTCTAGATATGATTGTTAACATGCTTTACAAACTGTTGGTTTGGTTTCCTTCCATCTATTCCATTTAGAGTGTGATCTAATTTTAGGACAAGAATCCTAGAGATGCCCTATTTATTGGTAGAGCTAACTTAGAAAAGAAATATTATCATAATCCAAAACATGAACCCGTCTAAAAATTTCATGTTGTAAGGGAATATCATCTTGAAAACCATAGCTAATGTCAATCAAAACACATAAATAGACATATGTGAAAATACATAGATTAATTCGTTTTAGATCTAATTTTATATATCCATCCATAATATAGATAACATTTTTATTATATACATACCGATTGGATCAAAATTAGGGAACCATGGGGTCTAAAAAATACACTCTCTTCCCCAAATCCAACATCCTCCTTTAAATCTTTTTTATAACCAACATGATTTGAAAATTGAATTAAAAAAATAAAATCTTAGAGAAAAAATGAAACTCATACTGTTTTGTCCAAGTTGAGTAAGTCCAGTGGTACAAATTCGATGTGGAAGGTCAAATTGCATTAAATATGCACATTAGTGAAGAGGATTTGTAATATGAAAGTAATTTTGCAACATTAGGATTAGAGACCTCCAACTTTGGAACCTCCTTATATTTCTCCACAATATACACAATAGATGTAGGAGAACACAGAGTAGATGATTTCTTCTAGACTACATTCATAAAAGAAATAAGTTTTTAGTATGAATATCCTCCATTTCCCACCACTATTGACACAACTATAGAAGGAAAGTGAGAGTAGAATATTCACCAATTATATATTCATAAAGAAAATAAGTGTCAACTGGTTTTCTACACTAACATCCCATGCATGAACACCATCTGCATTTTTTTTTTTAATATACACAATTTTGTCGGATATCTAATGAAACTATGCATATTATTTATATACATAGTTTCATCAGATATCCGATAAATAGTTCGACAATAAAATCCATCGAAGGTATATCACCTTCGTTAGATCTATTGTATAAAGGTCGAATATCCGACAACCGTGAGAGTCAGATATCCGACCATAGGTCAAACAGTAATATCCATGGAATGTATGGCACCTCCATCGGATCTACTGTATGAAAATCGAATATCTGACGACTGTGAGATTTAGATATCCAACGACAGGTCTGAAAGTAATATCTGTGGAAGGTATTACTAAATTCGAATCATAGGCTTAAATGCTAAATTTTTACCAGAGATAAAAGATACTTGGACCTCAATAAATTATGCGGAGGTCGATTCGATGGGTTAAATGAAGACATAGAAAACAACCTTCGCTGGAGTTTGGATTTCTCTGGATACCTTTGTTTTTTGAATTTACTAAATTCCTTCATCTGAATGGTGATAACCAGTGAGAGCCTTCAAATTATAAGGGAAAGGATTTAGATTTGCAAGTCATAAAGGCGTATTCAGAGGAGAGCGAAAGTTCTATTAAAAATTATATCAACATGAATTTGACAGGTGTTCTTGATTCCTGTATATGAAAAATTTTAGATCCTATTCAGAGATTCAAGAAATTATTCAATCGATATAACGATAAAATTATGTAGCCTTTAAAATACTATAATATATATATATATATATATATATATATATATATATATATATAAACTGATCTATGAATAGATTGAACCATTTAATATTGAGAGGAATTATAACAATATGGAGATTGCTTGCATTTATTGAATAAAATTATATCAAGACGTTTCTACACTTATAAGGCTAATAATTGTTTGAGCAGTACAATGGGTTTGAGTTCCAATGGAAGCAATTGATCTATTCCATAAATATTTAACACAAAAAATTGTGATCAACTTCAAGTACAGAGATAATATCGTGACAACAGTGAAATAAAAGGGTATATAAAATAATTATATTATACATCGATCTTTGATCATTCCATACATTCTTACTAACAAAATATCACATTTCTCTTTGTTTCAAAACAAAAGAATTCAAAATAGTTGAGTCTATTGTTATCGGTTCAATGATAACTTATCATCTATCACTATCTTACACAAGCACTCTTCATGTTTCTCATTAACAAAATTCTATATTATATACAAGGATAATGGAACATTCATTTTTGCATCACTTAAATAAGTTACATTCCAATAAACCAAGCCAACAAAAATAACTAAAATATCATGACCAACGATTTGTAACTTGTTGATGAGTTCCAATCCAGAATAGCTTGACATCCTTCCTTTTCCCACTAATACAAGTCTTCACTCGTACCTTCCAGCCAATGCTAGGGGTACTCTTCTTCCCCCTTAGCCCCCTGAGCCTCAAAGGGGCCACACACAAGAAACATTAAATCAATAGCACCAAAAATTGCCTCGCAAGGAGAGCTTCCACTCTTTACCAAGTTTTGGAATCCAACTCTCAACAAGTAAACTAGTTTAGAAAATTTTTAACAACATAACAGTACTTTCCAAAGTGAAACCCTTCTCTCTTCCTCCCCCTTTCATTTAAAGAAAAATTCTCAATGAAACATGTCCTCTCATGCACAATAAACTAATTTTTAATAATTTAATTAATGATTATTCACCCACACCACTTGTCACACTCTCCCAAAGTTTCACAAGTAAAATCTATTTTATTTGATTAATTTGTTGATTAAGGTTGGTTGTCATTGATGTCAACCCTTGAAGAAATCCCGATAGCACAAAGGTTTGGGTAATGGACCCAAGTTTGTTTGATGTAAAGATGACTCATTATTGTCTTGTCATGGTTGATAAGAAGTACAAATGGATGAACTCCAAAGTGGTCCCCTTATGGTGAAATCCCTCACGGGAAGACGCTTTACGGATTGAGTTATCTTAGAAGTATGGTTAGAGAACCCATTCTTAATTGTGGAATAATGATATGAAGTTCAATGAATTTGTTAGTGAAACTATCATAGATGGATAGTGCTTGTCATGCAATTTCCGGTGGTATGTGGAACGTCACATAACTCCTCACATTTAGAGAGTTATAGCCATATGAAGTTGAAGAACCCTCATGAGTCATATAGAATCCCCCAAAAGTCAAGTGTTTGCAAAAGAAATTATTTAAATAATAAAGTAAATGTTAGGGTCCGAACCCGCACATAGGTAGATTAATATATTCAGATGTAATAAAGGTCAATATTAATAAGGCCTTTCAATAAAATAGAATAAGGCATATGTAAGAAGACCTAATAGAAGCTTCCGCTTCTAGAAGGATCTTCCTCTAGATGCTTCTCTTGATAGACATTTTGTATAAATAAGGGTCGAGGGTATGAAAACCCTAGCTGAGAGATTATTGTAACAGAGCACTGCTCGATTGGAGGTTTCCCCCTCAAAGAGGCCTGTGAACATTGTTTTTTGAATCAAAGTGTTGTTTCTATTGCTGTTCTTCTATCATTTATGTGTTATTGTGGAGATTATGCTGGATATTTTACTGTTATTCTGCCATTTCTAGCATTTTAATTCTGTTCTACATATTTTATATATTTGGTATCTTGCAAGTGGTATCAGAGCACTTTCCTTGGCAGAAATTGTGGGAATATTTTTTCAGGGTAGAGACGTATTCCGACGTCTTTAAACCACAAAGATCTGTCATTATGCACATAAACCCGCGGTTGAGGGATTCATACACGCAAGAAATACAAGTGGTTCTTAAGCGCACATCTGTTGGCCACCCTTGTAACCCCTGTTGGTACCCCTTCGAGTGGTAGCGTATCAGACAACACCTGTGTACAGATCGACCTAGATTTCCTGAAGCCCTCTTTAGATAAAACTATCGGTCACTAGACTGCTATAGTGTCACTGAGAACAACACTCGGGAAGATACTCTCTAGTACCTGAGTAGTCGGGTAGTATGGCTAAGGGTACAATCTATCCTCTTCAGTTAGTGCCCTGAGATATTGGGCCGAGTACTACTGTTGGACCCCGGACGTATATCAGAAAGCTATAGCATAGCGAAAACCCTTGTCTGTAGAACCCTTGAATACCTAACCCTTGGGGGACATAAACATAAACGAATTAAAAACAGACCAGATCTATTACCGCGCAACTGTGTTCGGGTTGCCAAGTAAATACACATCTCTTTCTGGTTAAACATTTGGGGATTTTATCACTGCAGTATTCTTCAGACCGGAGTATAACTCCGCTAGTCTGGAAATTTTTTCACCATTATTTGAGACCTATTCCATTGGATTCATCTCTATGCCCTTATCACTTTCATCCATATCATTTTTAGACAAAATTTTTGACCCCACCCGCCCCTTTTCAGTTCACCCATCCTCATGGCCCATACCCGTAGCCAAGACCTAGAAGCTCACTTCAACACCATGCAATCTGGTTTCCTAGAAACCCAAAAAGAAGTAAAACAACTCAGTGCTACCGTTTCCTCCATCGATTCGTCCATCAATGCTACCATAAATACAACCATGCAATCCTCAATGGAAGAAGTCAAACAAGAACTTACCACCCAGCTTGAATCTGTCTTTGCAGCACTCTGCACCGAACTGAAGATCCCTACAGATGACCATTTCTCTGAAGCACATCCAAAGAATGAAGGCGAAACTTCCTCCCATTCCCATACCTTTCAGTCCCATCTCTTTCAACGTGACATACGCCTTCCATGGGTGGACGTGGCGAAATTTGATGGCTTAGACCCCACTGGTTGGGTAACCCAAATGGAACATTATTTCTCTTTATACGGCATTATCGATGACTTGGCCAAACTCCGGTATGGTGTTCTCCATCTAGATCAAGAACGTTGGCAATGGTGGCAATGGTGAAAAACTTTCCGTCAAGGGTATATTGCTTGGACCCAATTTGTGACTGAGCTTTATGAACGCTTTGACATGGACACCAACCATTTGGGCCGTTTGACAAAGTTGAAGGAATCTGGAACAGTAGTAGACTTCATAGCTGCCTTTGAATGCCTGGCTTTTCGAATAGAGAGCATGATTGATGCTTTCTTTCGAGAGTGTTTTATTAGTGGCCTCAAGGAGGAGATTCGGGCCCATGTCCTCATGGCTCGACCCTCGACTTGGGTGGAGGCTACTAAAAGAGCTAAAGAAGCACAACAGGTGGCATCATCTCAAAACCAAAAACCCTCCTTTATCCCTCACCCTAAACCAGTCACTCCCACTACTCCCTTCGCCCCATTAAAAATCCAAAAATTGACCAGGGCTGAAATGGCTGAATGCCAACTCAAAGGCCTTTGTTATAATTGTGATGAAAAATATTTCCCGGGCCATAAGTGTAAGGAACAAAATCTTTTTATGGCCATCTCTGAGGACATTTCAGAAGAGGATGTTGAAACTCCCCTTGTGTCTGAGTCACCTGAAATCAATGACATAACCCCTCCCTCAGACCCTCTCAAAGTAGAACTTGTCATTTCCCTCAATGCTCTCACTGGTTTTTCCACTCCCCAAACCCTCAAGTTAATCAGTTACATCAAGCATTGGAAGGTCATCATTTTATTCATCGCCGCATTGCCCAAGAAACTCATCATGATTGCCAATGGTGGTTCCATGAAATGTGGAGGGCGCTGTGAAAATGTGTGTCTCCAAATCGGTGACTACCACCTAAAATCCCATATGTTTGCTATCGACATGGGTGGTTGTGACATTGTGTTGGGTGCCGACAGGCTAAGAAATTTGGGTCCCATTCTCATGGATTTTAAGACATTAACCATGCAATTCGACCAGGAAGGCCACCAATATAAATTCTAGGGCATCATTGCTGGTTCACTTGAGGTCATTAGTTCCCATCGCATGGAAAAGCTGCTCAAAAAAGGTCATTCTGGTGTCATTGCCCAACTCCATGACATTCAAGCAACAGAAACACCCCCGGTGCCGCATGACCTCCAAGCTCTCCTTTCTAAACATCAAATGGTATTTTCCACTCCCCAAGGCCTCCCTCCTTCCCTCAGTGTTCATGATCATTCCATTCCCCTTGTACCCGTAAGTCTTCCTCCCAATATCCGTCCATATCTCCACCCCTTCTCACAAAAAAATGAAATTGAGAAAATGGTCCAGGAACTCCTTAATGCAAGTGTTATCCGCCCTAGTACGAGCCCTTACTCTTCTCATGTAGTCATGGTCCTGAAGAAAGGAGGTTCTTGGAGAATGTGTCCTGACTTTCGTGCCCTCAACAAACTGACCATTAAAGACAAATTTCCCATTCCTGTCATTGATGACCTCCTGGATGAATTGAGTGGCGCCCAATTCTTTACTAAACTTGACCTTCGCTCGGGCTATCACCAAATACGTATGAAAGAGGTAGACACTCCCAAGACGGCCTTTCGCACTCATGAGGGCCACTATGAGTTTTTGGTCATGCCCTTTGGCTTGTGTAATGCTCCCTCCACCTTCCAAAGCCTCATGAATCATGTCTTCTGTCCCTTTCTCAGTCATTTTGTCTTAGTTTTCTTTGATGATATCCTCATCTATAGCAAAACCTGGACCGACCATATTACTCATGTGGATCAAGTTCTCCATCTCCTCTCCCAACACCAACTTTTCCTGAAACAGTCTAAATGTACTTTTGGTGCCTCAGAAGTAGAATACTTGGGTCATCTGGTTGGCAAGGATGGCGTCAGGGTGGATCCAAAAAAGATTGAATCTATGCAAGATTGGCCGCACCCAAAGACTCTCAAAAGCTTTCATGGATTTCTGGGCTTAACAGGGTATTATCACAAGTTTGTTAAGAACTATGGAAAGATTGCAGCACCTCTCACTGCTCTCCTCAAAAAGAACTCTTTCACTTGGACTCCAATCGCTGCTCAAGCTTTTCAAACCTTGAAGATGACCATGTGCACCACTCTGGTTCTGTCCCTTCCTGATTTCACAAAGACCTTTGTGTTGGAATGTGATGCCTCAGGGAAAGGAATCGACGTTGTCCTTATGCAAGAGGGTCGACCTTTGGCCTTCACCAGCAAGCAACTGTCTGAAAGGAATCTGGGAAAACCCATTTATGAAAAGGAAATGTTGGCTATTCTGCATGCCGTTGAGCTGTGGCACCCTTATATCTTGGGGCAACGCTTCCAAATCAAAACCGACCATCAAAGCCTCAAGTACTTTCTGGAAAAACACATTTCCTCCCAAGAGAAACAAAAATGGGTGACTACGCTCTTTGGTTATGATCATGAGATCATTTACAAGAAGGGAAAAGACAATGTAGTGGCGGATGCACTGTCCCGAAAATATGAAGAAGAAGGATCCCTTTTTTCTCTTTCCTTCATTGTACCCAATTGGCTCCAAGATGTACGACATGAATGGCTTCAAGACCCCAAAAGTTCACATCTGATCCAACAATTGCAGAGCAAGGCTCTGCCTCCCCCAGGGTACTCTTGGCTACAGGATGAGCTTCGATACAAAGACCGTTTGTATTTAAGTAAACAATCAAAGCTTAAATCCATGGTACTTTCTGAGCTTCATACTACACCCACAGCGGGGCACTAAGGGTTCACCAAAACATATGACAGAGTCAAACGTTGTTTTTTCTGGGATGGTATGAAACAGGACATCCGTAATTTTGTAGCTGAATGTGAGGTGTGTCAATGCAACAAGGGAGAAACAGTCAAATATCCGGGCACACTACAACCGCTTCCAATTCCACCGGCTATTTGGAAGGATATCTCTATGGACTTTATTACCGGCTTACCCAAACCAGGGAATAAATCAGTCATAATGGTTGTTGTGGATCGCCTTTCCAAGTATTATCATTTCTTTGCTCTTCAACACCCATTTACTGCATCCACGGTGGCTCAACTTTTCATGGACCAGGTCTTCAAGATTCATGGCATGCCACACTCTATTATTTTTGATCGTGACCCAACTTTCACAAGCAATTTTTGGCAAGAACTATTTAAGCTCTAGGGCACCCAATTGCATCTCAGCACAACTTATCATCCCCAGACTGATGGTCAAACGGAAGTTGTCAACAAGTGTTTGGAAACATATCTGAGGTGTTTTGCTTCTAAAAAACAACATCAGTGGGTTCAATGGCTACCCCTAGCCGAATGGTGGTACAACACTTCCTACCATACAACTACTCGCATGACTCCTTTTGAAACAGTATATGGACAGAAGCCACCTTCAATTCTCTCATACTTACCGAGTACCTCGAAGGTCCAGGCAGTTGACCAAACACTTACAATTCGAGAGGATATTCTTCGTACACTTAAAGAGAACTTGGTCATGGCACAAAATCGCATGAAGCAAAAAGAAGATCAAGGTTTCTCTGAACATCAATTTGCAGAAGGGGATCAGGTATTTCTGGGACTACAACCATACAAGCAAACTTCCCTCAAGGCCGAGCATTGTCAGAAGCTAGCGCCCAAATTTTATGGTCCTTATACAGTTCTCAAACGTGTGGGACAAGTCGCATATCAGTTAGCTCTACCCAGTCAGTCGAAGCTACATCCAATTTTCCATGTTTCATGCTTAAAGAAGGTGATTGGAACTCTGTGCCAAATTCAAACCAACCAATCTAATTTTTTTTCTAAAAACTCACTAAGTTTTCCTCCACAGGAGGTGCCAAAATAAAATTTTTAGTCTAGGTAGGATCTCGGGGTTAAGCATCCAAATAACCCCTTGTTATCTAGTTCTCACATTTTCAAACATTAGAAGTTGAGAAATAGGGAGCTTTAAAATCCTCCAAGTCAAGTGTTCCTACACCATCAGGCAGGGAGATACCCGTGAAGGGTTGAAGGCCGAGGTTTAGTTGTTCTGTGTGTCCACCCTTGAGTCACCCAACTCTTGGAAGGGATCCAGCTCATGACCCATTTATGAGGCCGAAAATATAAATGTCGCACTTTGACTGAGGTTACCTAATGACCAAATTTAGGACATCTACCAAGGTGGCAATTTGTGGGCTGCAATTGTACCTTGATCGGATTTTGTGTGGCTAATGGGAAATATCTCCAGCTCTTTTGGGATATGCACCCTCTACCCCTCATTATAACTGATTATTTCATCCTTCACTAGTTCCTCTTATGGTGCCTTCAGACCCCACTGTTGAGTTCTCTTGGAAGGTCCAGTGTTATTTGAGAGAAATGACGATACGTCTTTTAGGACACAAGCATTTGTTTTATTTGTTCCCCCACGTGAAAAAAATCCACCTACCCACATGTATGCTTATTTACAGTTGATTAATGTATGATACTCATTTGATTACATGCAATTGTGAGTTATACTGTGAAGGTCCAAATTATACAAGTCTCTTGTTCATTTACCGCTCTCATCACCATTTTCACACATTCACTTTGCTAGTCAGACATCATAGGGGACCCACATAATCCCTATCATTCCAAATGCTTGCAGAATGTCCCTCCTATTCTAGGAGGAGTTTCTAGTCTTGCCAACTCATCAACTCAACCATCTTACACCCTTGTGAGTGCCACTATTTTGGGATCAACTTTGCTTCATTTCACTTTACTTGGGTCTAATTCCCAAGGCCATCCATCCACTAGCTTTCCTTCACAAGGAGTTGGGGGGAAAACTTATTCTCAAGTGAGAAGTGCAACCCCACCAAACCCCCCTCAAGGGTCAGGTCCACTACCTACTCACACCATGGCTAGAACTAATCCTCCACCACCACCACCCATGCCATATTTGGCATTTCTCAACATTCTTGATTTGAGTAAACTCACGAATGATCCTATATTACATGACCCCACATGGCCCAATATGCCTACCAAACTACCTTCAAATATTCCAAAATTTGAAGGAAAATCGGGGGAAGATCCCGCCAACCATGTCATGGCCTATTAAAATACTAAAAATTTGATCGATGATCATACCTAACGTCTCGAGCATGGTGGAAGGATGCTTGGCCTGATGATTATTCACCACTGCATGTATCATGTGGGCCTTGCCTAAATCTCCAATTGTATTTGGCCCTGATGATCCGATATCTCTTGCCTTCTCAATAGGATATTATCTCTAGTAATGTGGCTCTCCACATGTCCAACATCCATTTTTTAGTCCGGTGCTCCTAGTCCCAGAAGTAGAAGTTGTTGGCCTAGGAGTCTGTTGTATTGGTCTGTTTTGTGGACCAGATCTAAATTGTTGTTGTTACTTATATTGGTGTTGATGCTATGCTTTTTAAGGAGTCCTCTGATGAGGAGTATTTCGACGCGGTGTTGAGAATACAGGTCCTTTGGGTGTATCATAATGCCCAGAAGTTTGTTTGTCTGGTGTCTAATGTTGCAATGATCTAGGTGGCGCATGTCCTATCTGTCTAGAAGGAGTCATGCCCTGACCCCCACTGTTAAGCACTTCCTCAGCAATGAGGGCCTTCTGAACTACATCATGCAACGTCTGAGGCATCAAGATCCTGACTTTCACACGGATGTTGAAGTGGAGGCTGAACACAAACTTGTTAACCTTTAATTTCTCAGTGTTCAGATGTGGATCATATCTAAGTAGCTCCATGTACATCGCCTCATAATCCAGTACCGTATGACTATCCTATTGTAAGGCATTGAACTCATTAAGTTGGATCTCAATGAATTCATCAAACAAGTACCTCTCCCGGAATCGTTCCTCGAACAATTCCCATGACACATCTTCAACGACCATATTTAGTTGAGGTAAGAGTCTCTTCCACCAAAGAAGAGAACTCTCTTTCAGTTGAAAGACCGCCATGCAGATTTTCATGTTGGAGGTGTAATCGCATAGTGCAAAGCACATAACCATGTTCTCCAACCATGCCTCGACATCTAAGCCATCTGTGGCACGCTAGAACTCGGGAAATTTCACTTTCTCGAGTTATCTATGTATACTACTACTACCTGTTGGAGTGCATTGTGCACATACTCTCTTCCCTCATCTTGATCCAAACAATTGATCAACGCCTCTGAAATCCTCTGGAAGGATCTCATCATACCTGCCACATATCCCACAACAACCTGCTCCTGCTATGTAATCTGCTCCTCTCCAAGTGGAGTTGATCCCTCATGCATGGATGCTCTTGGAGGAAGAATACCTCGCTCTTGGAGGAAGCATACCTCTTCCTCCCACACCATGCCATCTACTCATCTTGCATCCTCTGACCATGATACATGTCATGAACAAATCCAAATTTTTATTAGTTATACATCTTTAACTATAAAACAAAACAGTGGAAGGAAAAACGGGTCTATTGTCCCAGATTTGAACCCGCTCTGATACCATATGTAAAAACCCTCCTTTACAACACAAGCTAAGCTAAGCTATCCAAAGCATTTTTTTTAAATATTTTATTTTACATATACAATGACAAGGTGAAAATCAAGAATGATCCGTTAAGAAAGGATGAAAAAATTATGTAATAAGACCTACTCAATTTTTCTTACTGATTCTAGGTCCTTAAATTATAATGAGGCAACATTTAAGTCTTCTAATCACATCTACCCTAAATACGAAATGCGCAATTTCTCTTCACTCATAAGCCAAGACTATGAATTATATAAAGAAAACTATACACTATTAAAGATGCTATACACTCTTGCGCGAAGATTGAGTGTTATACGTGTTAATTCAACTGAACTCAAGACAATAGTATTCCAATATGCTTCCTGGATTATTTAATTCTAGACAATAAAATTCAGTATTTAATACAATTTCAATTTATGAACAGAATGTACTAATCATTATTAATTTAAAGTATAAGCATCATACCAATCAATATATGGTTCGTCAAGCATTCATTAATATTAACTTCTTTTAATATACTTTTTATAACTTGCTTGGAGTAAGGAATTATATTCCTCTCTTCCCATTACATCTATAACATCCTAAAAAGTTGGGGTTCGAAACATAACCCAACACAATGATTTCAATCATATTAGTTTGAGTTCTATGAGGCACATAAAATAATGATGTACTAACAACTATATATATGTTGTAAGAATTATATTTACTCAAGTATAGGCTTAACATAATTAAACATATATTAACATAGAGTCCTATTACCACCAATGTCACGTTGATAATAAATAAGTGAGCCAATGTATTTATTCATGGGTCTCATAATCTCTTTATTAGAGTATCAAGGTATAACCTAGAATTTAATCTATTCAGATGATTCAAACGTCTACTAGAGGAAGGTTAAACTAACATAACACTCTACTATTTTGTAAATTAACTATCCATCTCACCTAAGTGTTGATCTCACTGGAGTTATCCTGTGTAAGTATGGAGCTTACTTAATAAATTATTGATTCCTTATATGTCAGTCCAAATTTCGTCAATGATAAAATGATGGGTCTAACGATTGGTTGATTGACAGTTCCAACCACTAGTATCAACCCGTGTTGACCTGCGTCTCACTTGAATTTGCAAAGGTCGAAAAAACCAACAAATAAAATGCAAGGTCGAAGGTTCTGTGCGAATTTCTGGAAGATTAATGAGAACATATTATGCTAGAAACATTCAGGAAAATCCGCAAAGTACAGGAAAAAAACTTTGACAGAGCGTGTTCTAAGGGTTGACGATAATCCCGATTGATACCAACGCAAGGAGTCGTGCTTCAACTCCAAGAAAATCTTCAGTAAAAAGCTCAGTCTAACAACGTCTTCAAACTAAGAAGATACAAGAATTACACTAAAGTAATATCACTAATTCTACTTGATGAACCTGTTAGTGCTCAAAATGTACTGTAAAATTTTAAGCATCTTCATTGAAATCATTGACATATATAAAGGCCGTTAGTTCATTCCCAATCCATGTGGGATATGTTCCACTGGGAGAATATAATAAAACACAGTTGAAAACTTCCCATGCCAGCTATCAGGTTTGGCAGAGATTTACAGGTGCCAGTTTCCAGACTCTACAGAGGTGGAAGTGTCGAGTTTTTGTGAGAGTTTGCAGGTGTTCCAAGTGCTCTGTCTGATCAACAAAAAGCAAGTGTTGAGATAAGGGTTTTATGTCTGTGTGTCAAACAATAAGGAATTAATGATGCAAACTTTTAAAGGGGTCACAATGTTCATCTCCAGATTGTCCTAAAATGAACTCGTAGATGTCGATAAGGCAGGGTCTTTGGGTTCAAGGTGGTCGTCCTCAGAGCCTTAGGAGGCATTTCTTTCTTTGATCGTAAAAATGAATCTTTTGGTATTTTTCTTCTCAACCTTACCCAAATCCTTCATATTTATATTTCTGTCACACAAATCCTGAGAATATATGGAAACGATAGAGGATTCAGCGACTGATTCAAAGAGAAGTCTTTCATTTGATGCCTCAAGGAGAAAATAATCTTGAAATCCCTTGAAGTGGCGGGGGTTTTGAGGATTCCTAGGGCAACAATGGTGTCATTGTTGTAATGTAGACGGTGCAATGGAAACCATTCAGAAACAGTTGGAAGAAGGATAGAGACAATCACGCATAAATCAGATAGAGACCAATGAAGCAATAAGTTAGGTATGGATGAAGGATGGCTTGCTTAGAGAACAAAATAATGAGCTTGCTAATTTGCGACAAGAATGTGAGACTCTTATATCTGAGCAAAAAGTAGCAGTTTACAAGTGTAACATGGTTGGAAAACCTTTTATTATCACTCCCGTGGTTGACAGTATGACTGATAATCTAAGGCTAACTTGTGTTGAAGCAACTGATGTGGCAAATGTTGTTCTTGATGGCACATATGAAATACTTCTAGGAGCAGATGCTCTTTAGGGATTACATCCTTATACATTTTGTGCAGGGTATGAATGCGCCCAACCACAAACATTTTGAATGTGAGGTAGATGTAGGTACTAAGAGGGGGGTGAATCGGTATCAAGTAGAATTTAAAAACTTTTTCAACTTATACTTAAAACATTCAGATATATCCAATGAGCAGTGATCAATAATATAAGGGTTACATCAATATACCATAATACACCATGCACAATATATGAGAAATAATCAATAGTTATTGGTCAAGGGAATTAATGACTTTCAAAGGTAGCTACAACTTTCAAATATAGAAGGAGGGATAAACCTCCAAGAAGAAGATACAATCCTCCAATATCAAGAGAGGGTTGAACTCTCCATCCTTTCCCCTTCCTTCCACACAAGAATATATTAGAGATAATAAAACTTCACATTAAATCATCACCATCAACCAACCATCACATAGAGTTTGATAATGCTTCTTGGTACTTCTTCAACTTCTGTAATTGTTCAATTCTTGGAATACTATGATTCTATAGATAATATTACACAATGTACTCTCTGAAGCTCCTCCAAGTTTCACTCCTTGAATCCTCCCCAAAAAGAAGTTATAGAAAGAATGGTAGACTTTATTCAATTCTGGTTTATTCAGGAGAGCGAACTTGTACAGACTGTCCCATGCTCAATATTTAACATCAGATTCTGAAAATCGCATACAAGAAACTAAAGTCTGTACTCTTGCCAATGAAATTTGTCCCACTTAATTTGGATTCTCTATGAAGAAGTTATTACTGTTTTACCCAGAACACCTGTTTATTGACTAGCTTCAGGACTGGTCAAAAACCCTATCTTCCACAAAGTGTATATCCATAATTATAGAGAATCAAGAGATTAAACTTTTACCATAAGTACCTTGATATGTCTTCTCAATACCATAGAAATTTCACCATCTGAATCATTCTAGAAAAAAATTTATAGCGAAAATGGTAAGATGACCTAAAAATAACATACCTTAGAACACATCACCAAAAGACTTCATCCTCCCTTGAAATTCGGCCTTCTTTACTTCTGATTTCCTCTAAAATTCAACTTGTGTATCAAATAAATGTATAATGATGTGTATTTATACCATTTATGTCACTTCCTTTTAACATTAGGGCCGACCTGACACTTTCTTATTTTGTAATTCTTTTCTTTAATTATCTTTAGGGCCTACATGTACTTCCTTCTTCAATTCACTTTTTCATCTTCAAAAATTCATTTCTCCTCAACCATGAGGATCCACGTGACGTGCCACATACCACCAGAAACAACATGATGTATACTATCCATCCATGGGTGTTTTATCTGAATGTGCATTGTCCTTCATGTCCAAATACCTTCATCAATCTTGCGGTCCAAAACCCACGACTAGGGTTGACATCAATGACAACAACCAATATTCCAACAGTAGAGTCATCAAAAGTATTGCTTCTATGCTAATGGAAGAATTATCAAAACCAGATCTAATTAGAGTTTAGTTTTTACTACTGCCCCAAATAAGGTCACAAACAAATATTTTCTTGGTCTTGCTTCTGTGAAGGTAATGGAAAGCCAAATTGTAAAATTGTCGTCTTATGGTGGAAGTTTAGAGACACTTGAATGATGGTTCTGGAATCTATAGGATCAAGAGGATTAGTTTCATTAGTATCATTACACCTCTATTCCTGCAATCTCATTTGTAAAGAAACCTTGCCAACTATGCTTATTTTTGGTCATACAAGTGGATCACTTCTCAGCCATATCTGAAAACTTAAAGTTGACAGTCGTGAGGCTGCGAAACTACTTCAAAGTATCATATTTTTTATTGATGCAATCGTTCTTCTATTTCGAAAACCCCCTCAAAATTTTGGGGTAGGAAACCTAAAACAGAGGCCTTTGAAGTTTATGCATCTTTAGGTTTTCTTCCTTACTCCTTGCAAATGATGATTTTGGTTCTAGTGGAGTACGAAATGTTTGATTTGATAACATACAGGTAAATCCCATGAAGTTGAATCTTTCTATATTGTCCTTGAATACTGGCACAACACTAAGGGTAATCAAAGTTCATTAGAGGCCTGATTATTATTTGCAATGAAAACAACTAAAGGTTGGTGTCCACTCTTATAATATGTACATGATCACTCATTATCATTGTACAAAGCTTCAATGGCGGTGTTTCCATCATCTTCTAATGGTTAAATATCTCTACATGATATACAATGTTCTGAACATGTAAAAGAATCTCTTCTCGTTAGAGATGGACTAATCAACACTATATTTAAAGAGAGAATGTTCACCATATCAACACCATCTAGAAAACTGGTATGTTGTGTAGAGTTTAGTCCATCCCATGGAAGTTTGGTGGTTATGATATCTTATAAGTTATGGATTTTATTTTTATGACACACAAAGAGTGGCATCATTTTCTTTATCTTCATTTTATGCTTTGTTTGCCTTGCATGATCACAGAAAGTCTGCAAGTTATGAAGAATTGGATAACTTCATTTTGTAAGGGTACTAATCATTTCATTGCTTATGAAGCCTACAGGAAAGATTAATTGTGTGCAACATACCAAGGAGAGAGGTATGTCTGTATAGTGCCAGTTAAAACTGTGGTTGCAGGTGTCCCTGCTTGATCAAACATCTGAAGTCTTATAAATGGTCATTTGATCTATATTTTGAAAGGAAGCTAAAATTTCATTATTACTGAGATGAAGTGTTAAGGTCCTAACCCGCACATAGGTAGATCAATGTATTCGGATGTAATAAAGGTCAATATTAATAAGGCCTTTCAATAAAATAGAATAAGGCGGATGTAAGAAGACCTAATGGAAGCTTATGCTTCTAGAAGGATATTCCTCTAGATGCTTCTCTTAATAGACATATTTAGTATAAATAAGGGTTGAGGGTATGAAAAAACCCTAGCTTGAGATTATTGTAACAGAGCACTGCTCGATTGGAGGTTGCCCCCCTCGAAGAGGCCTGTGAATATCGATTTCTGAATCAAAGTGTTATTTCTATGGTTGTTCTTATATCATTACTATGTTATTGTGGAGATTATGCTGGATATTTTACTATTATTATGCCATTTCTAGCATTTTATTTCTGTTCTGCATATTTTATATATATGGTATCTTGCAAGTGGTATCAGAGCACTTTCCTTGGCAGAAATTGTGGGTTTTTTTTTTTTTTCAGGGTAGAGACGTATTCCGTTGTCTTTAAGCCACAAAGATCTATCGTTACGCGCATAAACCCGCGGTTGAGGGATTCATACACACAGTAAATACAAGTGGTTCTTAAGCGCACATCTGTTGGCCACCCTTGTAACCCATGTTGGTACCCCTTCGAGTGGTAGCGCATCAGACAACACCTGTGTACGGATCGACCTAGACTTCCTGAAGCCCTCTTTAGATAAACCTATCATCCGTCGGACTGCTATAGTGTCACCGAGAACATCACTCGGGAAGATACTCTCTAGTACCTGGGTAGTCGGGTAGTACAGCTAAGGGTACGATCTATCCTCCTTAGTTAGTGCCCAGAGATATTGGGTCGAGTACTACTGTTGGACCCCGCACGTATATCAGAGAGCTATAGCACAGGGAAAACCCTTTTCTGTAGAACCCTTGAATACCTAACCCTTGGGGAACATAAACATAAACATAAACAAATTAAACCGGCGAGATCGATTGCCATGCATCTATGTTCGGGTTGCCAAGTAAATACACATTTCTTTCTGGTTAAGAATTTGGGGATTTCAGCACTGCATCATTCTTCAGACCAAAGTATAACCCCTCCGAGTCTGGAAATTTTTTCACCATTATTTGAGACCTATTCCATTAGATTCATCTCTTCTCCCTTATCACATTCATCCATATCATTTTTCTGCAAAAATTTCTGACCCCGCCCGCTCCCTTTTCAGTTCACCCATCCTCCTGGCCCATACCCGTAGCCAAGAACTGGAGTCTCGCTTCAACACCTTGCAATATAGTTTCCTCAAGACCCAACAAGAAGTGCAACAACTCAGTGCTACTATTGCCTCCTGTGATACATCCATCAATACCACCATAAATGCAGTCGTGCAGTCTGCAATGGCGGAAGTCAAACACGAACTAACCACCCAGCTTGAATCTGTCTTTGCATCACTTT
Source organism: Picea engelmannii (assembly GCA_009831015.1). Taxonomy (NCBI): domain Eukaryota; kingdom Viridiplantae; phylum Streptophyta; class Pinopsida; order Pinales; family Pinaceae; genus Picea; species Picea engelmannii. Next base: position 117,331 of record ML797542.1, read on the forward strand.
GTACCAAACTCAAGATCCCTACTGATGACTCTTTTCCTGATGCAAATACAAAGACTGAAGGTGAAACTTCTTCCCATTCCTTTCAACCCCATCACTTTCAACAGGACATACACCTTCCGCCGGTGGATGTAACCAAATTTGATGGCTCGGACCCCACTGGTTGGGTCACCCAAATGGAACATTATTTCTCTCTCTACAACATTACCGATGACTTGGCCAAACTCCGGTATGGTGTTCTCCATCTAGATCAAGAACGCTAGCAATGGTGGCAATGGAGAAAAACTTCCCATCGAGGGTATATTGCTTGGACCCAATTTGTGACTGAGCTTTATGAACGCTTTGACACTGACACCAACCATTTGGGTCGTTTGACAAAATTGAAGCAATCAGGCACAATAGAAGACTTCATAGCTGCATTTGAGTGCCTGGCTTTTCGAACAGAGGGCATGGATTGTGCTTTCTTTCGAGAGTGTTTTATCAGTGGCCTCAAGGAGGAGATTCGGGCCCATGTCCTCATGGATCGACCTACGACTTGGGTGGAGGCTACTAAAAAAGATAAAGAATCACAACAAATTCTTTCCTCTCAAAACTGTAAGCCTTCCTTTATCCCTCGCCCTAAACCAGTAAACCCCACTACTCCCTCTTCCCCATTAAAGATCCAAAAATTGACCAGGGATGAAATGGTTAAATGCCAACTCAAAGGCCTCTATTAGAATTGTGATGACAAATATTTCCCAGGCCACAAATGTAAGGAACAAAATATTTTTATGGCCATCTCTGAGGATATTACGAAAGAGGATGTTGACACTCCCCTTGTGCCCGAGTCACCAGAAATCACTGACATAAACCCTCCTTCCGACCCTCCCGAAGTGGAACCGAACATTTCCCTCAATGCTCTCACCAGCTTCTCTACCCCACAAACCCTCAAGCTAATCTGTTACATCAAGCACCGAAAGGTCATCATTCTGATTGATAGTGGCAGCACCCACCATTTTATTCATCGCCGCATTGCCCAAGAAACCCATTGCTACATCCATCTTGTCAACAATTTCCAAATCATGATTGCCAATGGTGGTTCTATGAAATGTGGCGGGCGCTGTGAAAATGTGTGTCTCCAAATCAGTGACTACCACCTAAAATCCCATATGTTTGCTATTGACATGGGTGGTTGCGACATTGTGTTGGGTGTAGACTGGCTAAGGACTTTGGGTCCCATTCTCATGGATTTTCAGAACTTAACAATGCAATTCGACCAAGGAGGCCACCAATATAAATTCCAAGGCATCACTGTTGGTTCACCTGAGGTCATCAGTTCTCATCGCATGGAAAAACTGCTAAAAAAAGGTCATTCTGGTGCCAATGCCCAACTCCACGCCATACAAGCCACAGAGACACCCCTAGTGCCCCAAGACCTCCAAGCCCTCCTTTCTAAACATCAAACAGTATTTTCCACTACCCAAGGACTCCCTCCTTCCCGCGGTGTTCATGATCATTCCATTCCCCTTGTCCCAGGAAGCCTTCCCCCCAATATCCATCCATATCGCCACCCCTTTGCACAAAAAAATGAAATTGAAAAAATGGTCCAGGAACTCCTTACTGTCGACGTCATCCGTCCTAGTACGAGCCCTTACTCGTCTCTGGTCATCATGGTACTGAAGAAAGAAGGTTCTTGGAGGATGTGTCCTAACTTCCGTGCTCTCAACAAACTGACCATCAAAGACAAATTTCCCATTCCTGTCATTGATGACCTCCTGGATGAATTGAGTCACACCCAATTCTTTGCCAAACTTGATCTTCACTCAGGCTATCACCAAATACGTATGAAAGAGCTCGACATTCCCAAGATATCCTTTCGCACTCATGAGGGCCACTATGATTTTTTGGTCATGCCCTTTGGTTTGTGTAATGCCCCCTCCACCTTCCAGAGCCTCATGAACCATGTCTTTCGCCCTTTTCTCTGTCATTTTGTCTTAGTTTTCTTTGATGATATCCTCATCTATAGAAAAACCTGGACAAACCATCTTACTCATGTGGATCAAGTTCTCTGCCTACTCTCTCAGCACCAAATTTTCCTGAAACAGTCCAAATGTGCTTTTGGTGCCTCAGAAGTAGAATACTTGGGTCATCTGGTGGGAAAGGATGGCGTCGGGGTGGACCCGAAAAATATTGAAGCTATGCAAGACTGGTCGCACCCAAAGACTCTCAAAATATTGCGTGGATTTTTGGGCCTCACAGGGTATTATCGCAAGCTCGTTAAGAACTACGGAAAGATTACAGCACCTCTCATGGCTCTCCTCAAAAAGAACTCTTTCACTTGGACTCCAGCAGCTGCTCAAGATTTTCAAACCTTGAAGATGGCCATGTGCACCACTCCGGTTATATCCCTTCCTAACTTCACAAAGACCTTTTTGTTGAAATGTGACGCCTCAGGGAAAGGAATCGACGTTGTCCTTATACAAGAGGGTCGACCTTTGGCCTTCACTAGCAAGCAACTGTCTGAAAGGAATCTGGGAAAACCCATTTATGAAAAAGAAATGTTGGCGATTCTGCATGCCATTGAGTTGTGGCGTCCTTATCTCTTGGGGC
>ML797542.1:119966-130920 GCA_009831015.1 Picea engelmannii
GGTGACTAAGCTCTTTGGATATGATTATGAGATCATTTACAAGAAGGGAAAAGACAATGTCGTGGTGGATGCACTGTCCTGGAAATATGAAGACGAAGGATCCCTTTTTTCTCTTTCCTTCATTGTACCCGATTGGCTCCAAGTTGTGTGCCAGGAATGGCTTCAAGATCCCAAAAGTTCGCATCTGATCCAGCAACTGCAGAACAAGGCTCTGGCTCCCCCAGGGTACTCCTGGCTCCAGGATGAGCTTCGATACAAAGGCTTCTTGTATTTAAGTAAACAATCCAAGCTCAAATCCACGGTACTTTTTGAGCTTCATGCTACACCCACAGCGGGGCACTCAGGGTTCACCAAAACATATGACCGAGTCAAACATTCTTTTTTATGGGATGGTATGAAACAAGACATCCGTAAGTTTGTTGTTGAATGTGAGGTGTGTCAACGCAACAAGGGAGAAACAATCAAATCTCCAGGCACCCTCCAACCTCTTTCGATTCCCCCTGTTATTTGGAAGGATATCTCTATGGACTTTATTACAGGCTTACCCAAATCGGGGAATAAATCAGTCATAATGGTGGTGGTGGATCGCCTTTCCAAGTATGCTCATTTTTGCGCTCTTCACCACCCATTTACTGCATCCACGGTGGCTCAAATTTTCATGGACCAGGTCTTCAAGCTTCATGGCATGCCACACTCTATTGCTTCTGATCGAGACCCAACTTTCACAAGAAATTTTTGGCAAGAACTGTTTAAGCTACAAGGCACACAATTGCATCTCAGCTCAGCTTATCATCCCCAAACGGATGGTCAAATAGAAGTTGTCAACAAGTGTTGGAAACATATCTGAGGTGCTTTGCCTCTAAAAAACAACACCAGTGGGATCAATGGTTACCCCTCTCTGAATGGTGGTACAACACTACATACCATACAACCACTCGCATGACTCCTTTTGAAGCGGCATATGGATAGAAGCCACCTTCAGTTATCTCATACTTATCGGGTACCTCGAAGGTCCAGGCGGTTGACCAAACACTTACAGTCCAAGAGGATATCCTTCGTACCCTTAAAGAGAACTTGGTCATGGCACAGAATAGAATGAAGCAGCAAGCAAATCAAGGTCGCTCCGAACATCAATTTGCAGAAGGGGATCAGGTGTTTCTGAGACTGCAACCTTATAAGCAAACTTCCCTCAAGGCCAAGCATTGTCAGAAGCTAGCACCCAAATTTTATGGCCCTTACACAGTTTGCAAGCATGTGGGACAAGTCGCATATCAGTTAGCTTTGCCCAGTCAGTCGAAGCTACATCTGTCAGTCGCATATCAATAAAATAGAATAAGGCGGATGTAAGAATACCTAATAGAAGCTTCCACTTCTAGAAGGATCTTCCTCTAGATGCTTCTCTTAATAGACATATTTAGTATAAATAAGGGTCAAGGGTATGAAAACCCTAGCTTGAGATTATTGTAACAGAGCGTTGCTCGATTGGAGGTTGCCCCCTCGAAGAGGCCTGTGAACATTGCTTTTTGAATCAAAGTGCTATTTCTATGGTTGTTCTTATATCATTACTGTGTTATTGTGGAGATTATGCTGGATATTTTACTGTTATTCTGCCATTTCTAGCATTTTATTTCTTTTTCTGCATATTTTATATATCTAGTATCTTGCATGAAGTCTGAGTAATCTCAGTAAAGATCAATGAACTATAGTAGTATGTGCTTAGTTGAAGTATCCTTCTAGTATTCAAGATATTTTCAAAGAAGTTTTGATGTATTTTGGTAAACACGGTCACCTACAAGAGTTTGTAGCGCCAACAGTCTATTTTTTGTACAATGCACTACAAACTTGTCCATCTTCAATGAGTAACAACAAAGTCAAATTTGGACTCTTTCTCAGTCAAGGAAAGGATGACTCAAGGTCCAATTGTTGATGATGACTTAATAAGACCTCTTCTATCCTCCAGTAAGGCCTAGAAGGCAGTCGAAGACCTAGATTTAGATAGGGATTCTAATCCCTTAGAAATAGGATCTTATCCTACTTTTTTGTAACTAGATCAGATCTAATTAGAAAAGTAGCTATTAGATCCATCTTTAGAGGATATTAGTTAAGGATTGTAAAGGCTATTTATCCCATTAATTTTACATTGTAATGGTTCGAACTGAAGACTTTGAGATACTCTTTTTGTAAAGACCTTTTCATATATATACTAGAATATAAGCACTTCTCTTAGTTCTTGGTCAGATTTATTTTCATTCATCTTTTCCTGTACCTATGGTCGAATGATATGTTCATTTATTTTGTTTATACAATGTTTGATGGAATTCCTTTAATCATTGCATTGGTGGACAAAAACATAAGTATGTTTCTGTGTTATAGTCAGCCTTTCATGTATGTTTTTAATGTATATGATCTTGCTAGTATAGTGAGTGTTCTTCATCCATCTCAGTTATAAACCATTTGATCAATACTTTTTAGGGCCTTATCTTGTCTAGATATGTTCAAGTGTGTCTTGAGTGAGGGAGTTATTGAATGAGTTATTCATATTTTGATCCATTTTCATACATTTCATTGAGCATTTGATTAAGTTACCAAGCTCACTCGGCCTACAACCTAGAGTGACTCTTGGAGTGATATCATAACCAATCAAACCCCTTCTTGTAATTGAAATAAAAAAACTATAACAAAATCATGTAATCTATGTGCTCACATTTGTGCTTATCACCCTTATTACACACAAGTAACAAGGGTCCCAATCACAATTCTTCTTTACATGCATAAATGCATGCATTATTAGGATTTTTTTACCACGTTTGTCTCCTAAAATAAAACAAAATCACAAACTTGTTTAAACTCAAAAATAAGAGATGGATGTCTACTTTGTTATATATTCATTTTTCCTTTATAATTTTACATTATGAATATGTAAGGAATGATATTTGGTTTTCAATTGATTTGTTCACTTTCATGTTTAACTATAATGAAATGGAACAAAAAAGATACATTATTAGGTTCGCGGATGTAATATTGCATATTAACAAGCACTAACAAGAATTAACAATATTATCATCACTATAAAAATGTAGGTTAAGAAGAACTAACAATATTATTATCCTTAGACCATAACGTGGATGAATTCTCATGATCCCTAGATGAATTGTTAATATTGTCCATTTTATATATATGCATGAGATTATCTTTTAAAGGAATTTTGTAATATGGTAATAAACATTGTCCACTATTGGAAGTAAGAAATGAATTTGAGGTCCATAGATATCATGCCTATTATTTAACCAAGAAATGACATAAATGAGAAGAGGTTTTATGTTATAGGTTGATGTGGTTTTTATTGGTTTGGTAATCTATAATAATAATAATTAATTTAATAGGTATTTATATTATAAGAAAGGTTTTTTGAATTTTTGTCAAGCAAAATATCATCTATAATTTAGAGAGTTGTATCAAAAATGTCACATCAAGAGTTATATGATGAATAAGGTGAATAGTAACAAAGTAGTAATGTTCAATGATAAAGAAGGTCAAAAGTAAGAGAGTAATAAGATCTGTGTAATAAATAATTATCTTAGGAGTGGATTTCAGAGAAGAAGAATGGAGGCCAAAGGTGCAGGTTGAGGTTCTTGGGTTTGACACGTGAAGGGATGTTTTGCTCTCTGCCTGGGGGAGAGGTGGTAGAGGTTCGAGGTGGGTAGTTGGTTCTTGTAGCAAGGATGGAAGATCCCAAGTAAGGTCTAGATCCTAAGGAAGGTGCGTCAGGTACCACCAAAAATCCTTTAAAGAAGTTGTCAAAGTGGCCCCCATTAGAAGGGGTGGATATTTCAAGATGGTTGGGGTCTGCGATGGGTAGACAGAGCTCCAAACCAAGGATGGGAAAGATACAAATAAGCTCAATCAGAAAAACAAGTTGTAGAATGGTTGTTTGGCTAAGACAAGTGAAATCCCAAGTACGAGGTCACCTCGACCGAAATTGGGAACTATATTCAATGGATGAGGGATCATGCCTTAATCAAGAAATTTATGGGGATTTGGCCATCCACGAAAGCTTTACAATTGTGGATAAAGTCCAAATGGAAGGTTAAGGGTAAAATTGACCGCCAGTTGGGGTCAAAGGGGTTTTTCATGGCCATTTTCATGGAACTCGGGGAGCGGGACAAAGGTTTTGAGGAGGGCCCCTATTTTTTCAACTCAACGGGGTTGCATCTACGATTATGAATAGAGCGGTTTGCTCCTGAGAAGGAATACTTCACAACCTCCATTGTCTAGATCAGGATGTACTCCTTACCAAGGGATTTTTGGGATATTGAGATCCTTGAGGGAATAGGTAACACTTTAGGACCCTTTGTCAAAGTCTCATAAGTAACAAAGGAGGCAAGGTATATTTCTTACAATAGAATATGTGTCTATATGAATGTAGTTTGTTCCCTCCCAGATTCGATAGTAGTGTCCTACTGGGACAAAGAATGGATTCAATTTTAGATTATGAGAATATACCCTTTTGATGTAGAAAATGTCATGTTTATGGTCATCTTTTCAGGGATTTCCCCCTAAACACTCTTAACCTAGCAAATAAATAAAAAAAAGAGACTGACCCGGAAGGCTTCACCAATATCCCAAGAAAGAGGAAAGCAGGGATATGTCCACCTAAACAACTAGTTGTATCCCAGACCAAGAACTTGACTAACAAATTTCAGATTCTAGGAAGGGAATCTAGTGAAGCTCTCGACGTCAAGGATCCAAATATGAAAAATGAGGAAATTAAGCAAGGGAAGGGAATTGGGGAAGACTTAACCAATAAGCATAGAATAGACGCGGACCCAAGGAAGGATTAGACGACAGGTGAGGGAGTAGTCATGATGGAAAACCAAGGATCAGGAACATACACAAATGAGGAATCAAAACCAGATATGACCCAAGACATGGACCTCAAGGAAATTGGAGTGGACTTGCCAACTCTTCTAGAGGCCCATGGAGATCAGAAGATCAATAACCTCACAATATCTCAACTAAGGAAACTGCAAACAAATATGTTAAAGGGTAAATCCATAGGTAATAGTCAAGGATTGACATCAACAACCTATGGAAACTTGGAAATAAATACCAACCCCCTCAAGTTGCAAAAGAAGAGCCATGGTGAGGAAAAACCAAAGGGAAGGAAACCCCATAGACAAAAAATAGAAGAAGCGGGGGCTTTAATGGTCAATTCAGGCCAAGTAGTCTGTCTCCCGAATACGATTTTCCCTTCCAACCTAAATGTTAAATATGAAGATTACATCATGAAATATTAGAGGTATGAATGCTCTGTCAAAACAAAGAATGTTAAAGAGTAGAGCCGCCTAGGATAAGGATGACATAATAATGCTACAAGAAACTAAATGTGATGCAGAAAACTTGAAAAGAATTACTCAGAAAGTTTGGCTAGGATGTGAGGCAAGATGGATCAAAGCTGAAGGGGAATCAGGTGGGGTTTCCACCCTTTGGGATCAAGATTACATAAATATGGAGGATCATGTGGCCATAAATAGGTTTCTCACCTTGAAATTCAAGGTCAAAGGTATAGGGGAAATGGAGTACGTCATGAATTCTTACAGACTGCAGTCCCCTAGTATCAAGAGGATATTCCTGGATGAATTAAATTTTTGTATGCACCACCCTACAAAAAGAANNGGGGGGGGGGGACTTCAACATGATCAAGACCCCTTTAGAAAGTAAGGGCGGTATTCAAAGACTAGACCCTGAGAGTATTACATTTGGAGAACTCATAGAGAGTCTGTGATTAATAGATGTATCAACCAGAAATGATATTTCACCTGGAACAATAAGAGGGGAAATGATTATAGGATTGTGGTTCGCCTAGATAGGTTTTTGATCTCTGAAACACGCTTCCAGTCTAAGCAGGCCCTATCAATAGATGTACTCCCATACTATGGCTTGGATCACTGGCCCATAGTCTTGGAATCAAAACAGGTCTTGAAGCAATGGACAAAACCATTTCATTTCGATAAATTTTGGCTAGATCATCTGAAGTTCCTCTCAAACATGGTTGTTTGGTGGAAAATCCCAAAATACCTTTATGTAACCAAGATGTTGTAGTTCCAATAGAGGCTCAAGTATGTTTGTATGTGCATAAAGAAATGTATAAAATAGGTATTCATAAATATTTTCGAAGAAAAGAGAAAACTAGAGAAAGAAATGGAAGAGATCCAAAACAAAGGGATCTAGGGGACACATTCGAAGGATCTCATAATTAGATAGGAAGAAATTAAAGAAAATCTGGATAAATGAGTTATAGGAGCAGATGTTGTGGAAGAACAAATCTTGAATCCATTGGCTCATAGTAAGGGATAAGAATACAAAGTTCTTCCACAATTCCTTGCTCCAAACAAGGAGTCGAAACATAATAGCCTCTATCAAAACCTAGAACAGTAGCCTCAAAGAGAAACATGAGGACATTGAGGAAGATTTAATGTATTATTACAAACAACTCCTCTCTTAACCAAAGGTAAACAAGAATGAAGATATCTCCAAAATCATTGAGGCCATTCCCGAGTTGGTTTCCCCATAATAGAACCTAAACCTGATGAGGTTGGTTTCCTTAGAATAAGTAGAAGGTATAGTGAAGAGCATGGCCCCAAGAAAATCCCTAGGCCCTATTGGATTCACTATCGAATATTTCCAAGCAGGTTGGCTATTTTTTGGAAAGGATATTTGGGAAGTGGTGGAGGAATATCACAGCACCAGATCCATCCTTCAAGCATTCAATGCTACCATCATCACTTTGATCCCCAATATCAAAGGATAAAACTCTGCAAATAATTTTAGACCTATCTCCCTTTGTAATGTCATTTATAAGATCGTTTCTAAATTGGTAGCTTCTAGGCTTAAGCCTATCCTCCCTAACCTCATTTCGCAAGAGCAGGGAGGTTTGTGGAAGGTAGGAAGATCTTGGATGGGATAGTGGTATCCCATGAGGAAATCCATTACCTCAAAGTGTCTAAAAAAGTAGGGATGTTGATGAAACTGGATATGTCTAAAGCCTATGATCAAATGAACTGGAACTTCTTGGAAGATGTTGCTTTCCTTTGGCTTTGGGAGGGAATGGGTCGAGTGGATCTTAAACCTCTTCTCCTCTACCTTATTTTCTATATTATTGAATGGATCTCCCTCAAAAACATTCAGCCCATACAGGGGGCTTTGTCAAGGAGACCCCTTGTTTCCTTTCATATACGTCATCTTGGTTGAAATCCTTGATCACAACCTTTCCCTAGCCAAAAGGAATGGAGACATTAAAGGTATCAATCTAGATTTTGAAAAGGAGTCATTGTCCCATATATAGTTTGTGGATGATGTGTTGTTTATTGTTCCACTCTCTCCCAGCCAAATACCTAGGGCCCTCCTCCTCAGTAGGGCCCTCCACAATCCCTCATGGGAGGAAATCATTATCAAACTAGAAGCTAAATTTAACAATTGGACTCATCACTTTCTATCCCTCCCAGGTATAATCCTCCTGGTTAAGTCAGTCCTTTTGTCCCTCCCATTGTATCTCTTCCCGCTCCTTATATTCCCCATGAAATTTCTCAAAAATATAAAAATGATGCAACACAAGTTTCTATTGGGGGAGTGCCAAAGGAAAAAATGGGCCCTTGTGACCTAGGAAACTCTTTGCAAACATAAGGATAGAAGAGGATAGGTCTCAAGGAACCTCATGCAATAAGAAAAACGTTAGCGGTGAAAATATGGTGGAGATGGGTTAAATCTCCCAATTCCCTTTGGGAAAATATTCAGAAAGACAAGTACGACCCTCATATTCCTTAGAAGGACATGATTCGAGAAGATGGGGATAGGCCAGACTCCATGATATGGAACAATGCATGGTGTAATCATACTCTGGTGAAACACCATTGTTTTGGGGAAGTGCATAACGGACGCTCAACACTCTTCTAGGAGGACGCTTGGGACCAACTCCCCCTATTGGGGAATGTGGAGTAGCTACAGGACCTAAGATAGACATTGGAGTGAGTGGGGTAGTTGAAGGTGAACCAATATTGGAATAGAAATTAAGAAAAGATAAACCCTTGTGTATGAATTTGGAAACCATTGGAGGAGTGACATGTTCAATGAACAGAGAAAATAAGAATATTAACGAAGGAGAAGATATCATAATATGGGTTAGAAAGGGAGATGGTAACTTCAGGGTGAAAGAGGCTTATATATTTGTTTTGGGGTTAGAGGAAGATCAGAGACGCCCTATATGGGGTAAAGGCTTGAATGTGCCCTTCTAGCCTAAAATCTGTGCATTCCTTTGGTTGGTGGCTAAGAGGAATATTTTGACATGGGAGCACCCACTCCGCGAATTATTTTTGGGGCCTTCCAGGTGTGTTTTGTGCTCATAATTTGGGGGAACCATGGATCACCTGTTGGGTTCCTACAATTTCATAGTACATCTATGGGACAGAGTAGAAACCCTATTCAAAAAAACATATCTAAGGAATCATAATATCATAGAAACTATATAATACCAGAGTCGTATTCCCTACATCAACCCTATTCTAAATAGAGCATGGGAAACCTTCATGGGATTCCTCATGTGGAATGTTTGGAAAGAGAGGAATAGAAGAATATTTAAAGAATGAATTATTACCAATGCCAAATCTTGGGAAATCATCAACTCCAATGTGAAGGAGTCCATTTTCAGTGCTCCTTGGTCTCTCCAAGGCCTTCAGCTGGAAGGGAATGAGGTCCATATCTTCAAAGGTTGAAATTTTGATACTTGTGTGAAGCCAGGGAAGTTAGGGAAGAATCTATCTTGGGAAGACATCAGAGACCACTGGGTTCCCCCATAGGAGGGGTTTATAAAACTTAATTTTGATGGTGAATCTAAGGGAAACCTGGGCATTGCAGGGAAGGGAGGGGTCTTCCAGGATCATAATAGAGAATCGATTCTAGTGTATGCATCCAACCTTTGGACTTTCAACAAATAACATGGTAGAATTAGAACGCCTTCTTGTTGGGTATGTGTTATATTTATTGCACGAGTAGTAGTGTCTGAGTGTATGCACCAGGCGTGCAGGGGGGGTTAGAGGGGGGTGCAGGGGTTCGGGGGCAGCGCCCCCGAAAATTGTTTTCGCACCGGGACCACATATTTCTGGGACCACATGATATTTAGGTGGTTTTTCGACACATGGTTTTTTGCCGATGGTTTTCTATTTCCAGTTAAGGAATTAGGGTTTTGGACTAATCCAAGTCATTGGGTTAGGGTTTTGGATGTCGTTGCTTCCTATATGTATATTGTATTGTAAACAATGTAACACAATGTATGAATATAATATATGTTGGTTTTCCCAGTTTGGGTTTCCAGGTGAAAAATCTCTGTGTAATGTTTGTAGTTCCCATTGTATCTTTTATGTTCTTTTTTGAATATCAGTTTGCAGTAGATAGTGTACAAGGTTAGCATTTACATTTGGTATCAGAGCTTTATTGGCTTCAGGGGGACGCCCTTGTGGTCAAGGGTTTGGCTCGGGACTATGATAAGCCTTGTTATAGTGGGAGATCTGCGGTATTGTTTTTCAGGTGAAAAGAAATGGCAAGCAATTCAAAGATGGAGATTGAGAAGTTTAATGGGAAAAGATTTGAGCTGTGGAAGCTCAAGATGGAAGATCTTTTGGTGGAAAGAGATCAGTTGTAGTGTACCAATTTCTCTGATACCAATTTGTAGTGTACCCTTCACTACCCAGGTTCACCCAACCTCTCAGTTTACCATTCATTGCATGGATTTAAAAGAAAAAAATGCATTTAACCAGAATTAAACACACTTAACAACTCAGAGTAAAATGTATGGGTACGGCTATAATTAATCATTCCATAGCGTTTATCATTAATTAATTCACACAGCGGAAAACATGATACAAAACAGCACAATCATGTCGAATGTGATAAACATAACTCAGATTACTTATCTTTTATCTGCTGTAGAAAACACCAACCAAGTGCAGGCCTTCCACGAACCTCCCAGCCTTAGACCACACTATTCATCAGCTCAACAGTAGGTCACCCCCGAGCTGGGACTAAGCTCCACCCCAAGGCAAGGAATCTAGACTCAGGCTGAGGTTATAGGGAAGATAGCACATACACAACCACCCGGAAGAAAGCCCTCCCAGGAATCTCCCACACTCACTTCCCACAGACCCGCTTTCCCCACATGCCTGTTCCACCCCAGGAGAGTGCACCTTCTCTATCACCTAGACAGTCCTTCGGCTTCTAGTCTCCCTTACCTTGGGTTACAGGAACAGACCGGACCGGAATTCTCTGGGCTCTATGGCAGCTACAGGGGTTCCTTCCAGGAGTTCTCTTCTCCCTCTGTGCACTCTCTCACCTGGAGGAGTTGCTCACAGGCCAACAAGCCTCACGCAGTCCAGCACTGCGTAATCACATCAATCCACGGGAAAACACAGACAAGGCTTCTCAAAAAGATTCAACTGTCACAGGATAATCTCACAGCAATGTTTCTCGGAACAGGGACTCCACGCACAGGCTAGCTCAGCTTCACCGAATAACACAGACACTTCCACTCAATTCAGCACAGGCTTCTCGTTCAGGGAACGCACACGGGTTTCCTCAGAGACATGGGCTTTCTCAGAGACCAACACAGACTCCACGCTCAATGGATAGGGTGTTCATGGATTCTTCAGGACAACACAGGCTTTTTCTCTCTGTATCGAGATTACATGCAGGTCTCTTGCAAACTGGCCTCCACAGCTCTCGCTCAAGCAGTCGGATCGAATGGATGCGAACCCCCTTCACGTCTTACTGCTTCTGTTTTATTTGCATGCACCAAGGTCGACACTTGTCACCCTGGGAACTGCATGCGTTCCATCCGTATGCCTTCCTCCCACCACTTGGGAAATCACGTGTCCTTCTAAAAGGACTTAGGATAAATAATATGCAC
>ML797542.1:141450-199815 GCA_009831015.1 Picea engelmannii
GTTGGTAATCACTTCATTTATGTAGTGTTGTATGTTGATGACATGTTGTTGGTAGGAAATAACATGGATGTTATCAAGGAGGTGAAATCACAGCTATCCTCCAAATTTTACATGAAGGATCTCGGTGCTGCTAACTTCATTCTAGGAATGGAGATTAAAAGAGATTGTGCAAATAGAAAACTCTGGTTGAATCAAAGAAAATATGTGGAGACGATATTGCAGAGATTTAATATGCATGGAAGTAAACCGGTCAAGGTTCCTATTCCTATAGGTGTAAAGTTATCTACAGATCAGTGTCCCAAGACACAGGAAGAATAAGAGGACATGTCCCATGTTCCATATGCCAGTGCAGTTGGCAGTTTGATGTATGCAATGGTTTGTACTAGACCAGGCATTGCACATGCAGTGGGAGTTTTGAGCAGGTATATGTCAAAACTAGGGAAGGAGCATTGGACAGTAGTAAAGAGGGTCTTCAGGTATCTTCATGGCACAACCAATTATGGATTGTGCTACCAAGGAAGACCAGGATTAGACATAGTGATGGACATACATGGATTTGTTGATGCAAACTGGGTTGGAGATCTGGATCGCAGAAGATCTACAAGTGGGTATGTGTTTAACCAATTTGGATGAGCAAAAGACAAGTTGTAGTGGCACTCTCAACTACGGAATTTGAATACATGGCAGCCACTCATGCAAGAAAGGAAGTAGTATGGTTACAAATATTGTGTTCAGGTATTGGGTTGGTACAACAAGCAGTGAGATTAGAGTGTGACAGTCAGAGTGCAATATTCCTGGCAAAGAACCCAGCTTATCATTTGAAGACAAATCATATTGATGTTCAGTATCACTTTGTGAGAGACATGGTTGAGGAAAAGATGGTGTTACTGGAAAAGGTTGACACTTTGAATAATGTTGCAGATTCATTGACAAAGTCTATGAGCACAAAAAAGTTCTCCTAGTGTAGAGTAATAATGGGCATTGCTTCCCTAGATTGTTGACTATATAATCCCCTGGACCCCTGGATGCAAAGAAAACAACAAGTGGGAGAATGTTGGGTATGTGTTATATTCTTTGCATGTGTGTGTGTATGGGCACATCAGATACGACAAAAACTGTGGTTTTTTTCTATTTTTAGCGGATTTTGCTATTCTTAGCGGATTTGTAAATTAATCCCGGATTAAGGGATTAGGGTTTTGGTATCTACGTAATACCTAAAAACATTGTATATATTGTATGGTGAATGGTGAAATTTGATATAATGAAAATAAGAAAGGTTTTCCCAGTTGAGGGTTTCCGGTATAAAATCTCTGTGTACTTTGTGTATGAGCCATTGATTAATTTATGTATTGCTTAAGAATCTATATGCATTGCTTTACTTCGCAGGTTTAAAACTTACACAACAAAGATATAAGGAAGCGATCTCAAAGGTAAGTCATCAATTCCTTCTTTGACACTTAGATCAATTATTATAACTTAGGGGAAGCATCATGTCCTGTCCTATTTTGTTCTAGATCCAAGTGGATCTAGGGAGATTAGTTTATGTCTGCATTTACTGATTTATCCTATAACAAAATTGGTGACTCCACTGGGGATACGACTTGATTATGGTTTTTTTTTTGCCATATGTTTTTTCCTACTCTTTATTATATGAATCCAGTCTCTGATTCTATGGGAGATCCATACAGACTCTCTAAGTTTGAAAGTTCACAGAGATTTTTTACCTTTTTCTCAAATTTCCTTGATTTTCAGACGTATTTGCACTACACCCTATACCTAGCCTGCGGAAAAATTTGATTTCTATACTCTGGCTATTTGCTTCAGTGCGTACTTTCCGCACCCTGTCTATTTCTGGCCTATGGAAACTCTAGATTTCTGCACTGTAATGTGTTGCTAGCCTACGGCGGTGTCTGTGAAATTTTTTAGTGGGGTTTTGGCCTCTGTTCATGCCCAGTTTTTTGCTTTAGTCAGTTGGGGGGAACTTTTTTAGCCAGTGTTTGAATGTTTTCTCATACTTAACATGTTGTTGATTGGTTTTCAGAGATCAAACACCTCTCTTAGTCATTTTCCAGTTTTCATTTTTTATTTTTAACAATAAGGGTATAATCTTGGAGCCTGTATCTGAGTGCTTGTTCGATTAAAAATCTTGGATTGGATTTGAATTTTTGGATTGATTACGTATTCTGGATTGCTTGATGATTGAGAAGTTGTTTCTTCATTTGCATGTGAGGAAAAACTTTCTCGTCATTTTTATTTTTGTCTTCATTGAAAGTTCAATTTGGGTGCTTGTTGAAGGTATAAATTTTCTTGGATTTCTTGTCTTTTCTCTGCCATGCCCTTGGTCCGGTCTTAGAAAGGAAGAATTTTAAGTTATCCATTCTTTTGAATAATCATATATAAGAAAATTTATTCCATTTAAGAGAACAGAACATTGAAGAACTTCATTGTTTATTGGTTGTTTGAAATTGTGTTCATTTAAAGAAAAAGGAAGTATATTTTGTAGTTTACATTATTCCGGAAACATCTTCTCTCTGCTGTAGATAGAATTCATTGAATGAAAATTTGCATAATTCATTTCTATTTGCATATTGTTGGGTCAAAGTCTTACACAACATAGGTTGCATTCTCGTCTCCCTCTTAAGTAAGGACAACCTTTAAAAATATTGTGAAAATCTAAAACTTAACTAGTAATTTATTTTTCTAGGGCTCTTTTACACCAACATTAACTAGGCTAGAGCTTTGGAATAGGAAGTGAGACACACTCTCCAAAGCACAAAACACACAATAGAATCTTGTGATAGGGAGTGTAAAATTCCATTTCCAACATTTTGTCCTGGGAAGCCCTTCTCACACAAGGGTCAAACCTGAGGTCGCATTGAGATCGACAAAGTTACTCACCTTGCTTTGTTGATCTCGGTGTAGAGATTGCATGTATTAAGGGGGTCGCTTGAAGGTATACCCACAATTATGAGTGGAAGCCTCCCAAGTTTATTTCGGGCTAGATACCCTACCCTTGCGCTTGGATCGAACTGTCGACTGTCTCCCCAGGCATCATTGTTGTTTTTGGTAGCCTTAGTTTCCTATCTTCTTAGGGTCTTACACGAGGTCACTATGGAGGGGCAAGTCTTCACTGTACCTGGAGTCGATGTTGTCTAGAATCACACAGGATCCTTGGAGGGTATACCCATGATTATGTGTTGGATCTTGCACCAGGGTGTAATTCTGTTAAGTAGGTCGTCAACATAACTTTTCCACCCTAGCCCAGCCCCTTCTTGTCTTGACTTCACAACGTTGGATTTCATCACCAACTAGTGACTTCAGAATAAGAAGGTTTTTTTTTCTTGGTCTTGATTCCTAGATTGTACTAGCGAGTGTTGTTTGTTTAAATAGTTGGCCATAGATTTTTTTCGTAAAATTTTCAGTTTGACCAACATTGACCCTCCACGCCATTCACATAGGATGCAAGGACTACCTCCGGAAGATCTAGAAGTTTCCCAACCCTTGCTCCCTAATCCACCAGAGGAATCTCCTCAACAGAGTGAGATACAGGACCACATACCTTCACAAGCAGAGAGAAATGACTCTTTAGAAAGTTTTTGAATCGTTTCTGATTCTTTGGATGTTTTTCGCTTACCTCCTAGATATGAGAAATGTATTCTCTGACTAAACTCGTCCAAAGAACTTGTTGTTGACACTTTTGGAATACCAACTGGAATCCTTGCTGGCCTTGAAAAAGAGGATCCTTTTTGGACCATTAACATATCTCGAACTCCGACTTCTAGGCGAAATCCTCACGGCTCAAAAGTAGAAGTTGAGATACCTGTCATTTATGAACCACCCAAAACATCTACTACATTTACGATACCTTTAGATCAATTTAAAAGTACAACTTTCTATTTCTTCACTGGTTCA
Source organism: Picea engelmannii (assembly GCA_009831015.1). Lineage (NCBI taxonomy): Eukaryota > Viridiplantae > Streptophyta > Pinopsida > Pinales > Pinaceae > Picea > Picea engelmannii. The sequence continues at coordinate 145,363 of ML797542.1, forward strand.
GAAGATGGTCCTAGCTCAACTATCCCTCTTCAGCAGGCCCATTCCACAATGGTCCCAAACACTACGATTATCCCCACCAGGAACACGGTGGCTAGCCAAGCTCCTATTGGTACACCACATTCATCTAGACAAATCTCGTCACTCCCTCTTGGGTATAATGCCTTGAATGCTTCTATCCCCATTCCTACCCAAGTTTCGTGCAGAGCTTCTGGAGTCTTTAATCATCCTAGGTATAATGCTGCTTCCGATTCTATTCCGACACCATCTCAGTTCCTCTCCGGAGGGTCTTATCCACCTTTTACAGGAGGATTCGGACCCAGTGGCTCTACTACCCTTGGAATTTCTACTCTGTTATTCACTTATGGTTATCAAATTCCTATTGGGGGACAATATAACCCAGGGGGAAAACTCAATTTGGAGGTCAAACCCAAATTGGGGCATCATCCTCACCTGGGGGACAACCCCTACTTGGAGGATATAATCCACAGTATGGACAGAACATCACTGGATCACTAGCCCAGTATTGGAATCTTCTTATTCAAGAAAATGCACAATCGTCTGGGGGGAAACAACCTCAAGTTAGCTCTTTTATACCCCCTAGTCCGGGCCAGTCATACCTTAGTTCTTCCAATCCCATTTGGAGTTCGAATGTTCAACCTAGTGTCCCTCCCCAAGGGACCATCCCCAACCAGTACAACCCTATGGGATACATGCCTCTGCAGACACATTTGGATCTATTAGGACCTTTGCCTCACATACAAAATGCTTATGGTTCTACTGGTATACCGACAAGACTCCCTCCCCAAAGTCACCAGTATCCTCAGGTGAATAGAAAATTACCTTTTTTAGCCACTTTGGATCTACCTGATTTGTCTAGAATCTTGAATGATCATATCCTACATTCTCCCCACTGGCCCGTTATTGCAGCCAAATTACCGTTTGACATCCAAAAATTTGACAGTAAACCGGGAGAGGACCCGAACAACCATGCCATGACTTTCCACCTTTGGTGTTCATCCAACTCTTTGATGGATGATTCCATTCAGTTACGAATCTTCCAACGAACTCTCACGAGTTTGGCTGCAAAGTGGTATATACACTACCATAAGGTTTCTTCACTAACTTTAATACCATAGCCATGGCTTTCCGTACACACTACCAATTACTGATCCGTTATGATACAAGAACCGAGATCCTGAGTTCCTTCAAACAAACTAAGGCCACTCACATCTCTGATCACATTCACGAATGGAGCTGAAGACGACGTTTGATCAAACTCGATCTTCCTGATCAGTTATTGGTAGAGTGGTTCACGAAATCATTCGCGAATGATATCTCTTGTGATATTTCCATGGGTGGAGTTGTCACCAAAGAGCAGACTATCAGTCGCTCTCAGTAACTCAACCTCATTTATTCACAAATGGGTACTCTTTACGACTTACTCCCTGATGCACCTCACCCTTCTACTACCACTACTTCAACTACCCCTGCTGCTTCTCATGTGGTTGATGGTGTGATTGGCACTTTCCATGCTCAAGCTCAAAATAATGCTTCTAATGTTCAAAATACTATGTCTCCTACCCCTCCCACCGACAAAACCTCTGAGGTTAACTCTATTCAATCTACCCCTGTCAGAAAGAATAAGTCTAAAAAAGGGAAGGGTAAGAATAAGGAGGATAAAAATAACCAACAGTCTGAGAAAGCCAAAACCCAACCGGTTGATGATAAGGATAAGCGCAAACCCTAATACCCTTTCCTTATCTATGGTGATGATCACTATACGAAATATTGTCCAAGACAGGCCGAGGTTACTAAGTTCCTCCAAGGGACCCTGAAATCTCCCAGACTTATCATTTTGCATCAACCTTTGCCTTCTCAACAGCAGGCCCAATTGGTCATCCATGACCAATCCTCTCCCTCCACTACTTGTTGTGTACTCATGTGTACTGGCGATTCCAGAATGAATGACGTTACACTGACCACTCGAGCCAAAGATTATTCTTACTCAAAAGAGAAGGTTGGCGATATACCACCTCCATTGGTTCAACAACCTCCTTCAACTTCACCTCCCAACGATCCTCTTCATCTCAAACGACCGAGTCTCGATATAGTTCTTCGCCCTCCCCCAAAGGGTGTTGTTCGAAATTCCACCTTCAATCTTCATGCACGTGTTGCTCAGAACTACAGTATTGTAGAAGATATGACACAAGCACCTTCTGCAATGTCAGCTCTCGAAGTCCTCCAAAGTTTCCTTGCTCAACGGAAGGCACTGCTAAAGGCTATCGATGGAATTGATCCTACGCATACAAATTTGATAATTTTTTACCTCAAAGATCACATTCCAAGACTCCCCCCTCAACTAGCATTCCAAATACAAGTTGTTGTATCCAACAAGAACATATGTAGGAATGTTATTGACGAGGGTGACTCCACGTGTGTAATGTCTATTGCCTATTGGAAAGCCATTGGCTCTCCTCCTCTTACTGAATCACATAACACCCTAAAATCCTTTAATGGCTCTGGCTTTAAAACCTACGGTGTACTTCCTTCATTTTTTATTACATTGGAATGCAAATTGGTCAACGTTGAAGTCGAGGTCTTTGATGCACCTCTCAATTATAACCTCTTACTTAGACGTAGCTAGATTGACATGATGCGCCGTTGTTTCTACCCTTTTCCATGTTTTACGTTTTCCACATCAAGGAAAGGTCATCACTATTGACTAGCTAGCCTTTTTCAACTCTAACACTCATACTAGCAACGTACCTTTTATCATGAAGACACCTCATGGGTATGAGAACATTGGTGTGGGCCTACTTAAAGATTCCACTCTGATGGGAACGTTTCTGATCCCACCTCTTGATGTTCCACCTCCTTTGGTTGCCTCGATCAACATGATTTCCACCTCGGTTCGCCAAACTCACCCATTTTCGACCCATGAGTAATACCCGAGCCTGGTGATTATTCTCACTACGGAAACCAAATGCCTTTAAGTCTGGTTGAATCCACCTATCAAGCCATTCAATCGGAAACCCCTTTCACCCCCTCTCTCAGTGATTCCTCTCCTCACTCGTTCCATGTTTTTTTTCTAGAGATGAGATGATTATGTCGGTTCTGTCGATGGAAGACACCCCTTGGAATGATGGACATCATAGTTCCATTCTCTTCCTCGAACAACACACCATCAAGAGTTACCAACAGATCTCGACTCCATCTACCGTTGTTTTCATTTCCTCTATTTCCAAGTCGTCACACGACGTGTTGTATGAAGGGAACTTAACTAATAGTTCACCCACCGCCCCCCTCGACATATCCATTAAACCTGGAGTTGTTGAAAATGTTCACATCAGAGCTTTGTGCTCTACTGATGAGGTTGTCGCCTATAAATCACTTTTCCAAGAGTTTTGTGACATCTTCACTTGGAGCTATGAAGAAATGTCGAGTATTGACCCTGATATTGTTATCCACGAAATTAAGACATAGCTGGGCACTCGACCCGTTTGGCAGAGACTTCGCCCAGTCCACCCCCGTAAAGCAGTTGCTATTAAGTTTGAAGTCAAAAAACTTCTTAAAGCTGGCTTTATTTATCCTGTGGCTTTAACTGATTGGGTATCTGATCTCATTCCGGTTAACAAGAAACAAGGTACGATCCGTGTCTGCATCGATTATAGTGATATAAATCAAGCTTGTCCTAAGGACAACTTTCCCACCCCCTTCATTGACCAGATAGTCGACGATTGCAGTGGGAGTGAAATCTTCTCTTTAATGGACGGTTTCTCCGGCTATAATCAAATCAACATCTTGCCCGTGGATCAACACAAAACCTCTTTTATTTGTCCTTGGGGCACCTTTGCCTACCGGAAACTACCCTTTGGTTTAAATAACTCCAGTGCGACTTTTGAACATGCCATGTCTTATGCTTTTCATGATATCAAGCACATTGTACAACCATATCTAGATTACCTACCAGCGCATTCCATGCATCGTAGTAACCATCTAGCACACCTCCAATCCATTTTCCTTCATTGTCAGTTCTATCGCATACGCTTAAACCCACACAAATGTTTTTTCTTTGTGGATGCTGACCAACTTCTACGTTTTATCATGTCACACCAGGGGATCAAGGTCGATCCTTTGAAGGTCAAGGTGATCCTCAATCTCCCTCCACCTTCTTCACTTCACCAGCTTCAAAGTTTGCAAGGGAAGGCAAAATTTTTAAGTTGTTTCATCCCAAACTATGCTCAATTAATACTCAGATTTACTCGACTACTAAAGAAAGGTTCTAAGTTTGTATGGGATTCCACTGCCAAAAAATATTTTGAATCTTTGAAACTAACTTTAACCCGTACCCCGTTACTTTTCCCACCCAATTATAGTTGAAATTACTTCCTTTATCTAGTTGCTTCAGACTCAACCATCACCATGGTTCTCATCCAAGAAGATGATTCACACGACAAACATGTCATTTATTATTTGAGTCGGAGTCCCGCGAATACCGAAGCCAAATACTTACATGTTGAAAAACTGGCCTTGGCAGTTTTTCAAGTTGTCCAACGTTTCTGTCACTATATCTTATTATGCAAGACCACTATAATTTATGATTGCAACCCCATGCAACACATTCTTACACGCCAATTTCTAGGGGGAAAATACTCCAAATGGATAGTAATTCTCCAGGAGTTTGACTTAGAATTCAAACGCGCTAAGTCTAAGAAATCCTTGGTGTTTACCGAACTAATATGTGACCTTCTCTTCACTAAGACATAAAATGTAGTAGAGGATTCTTTACCTAACGAAACCCTTTTTCTGATCAGTTCTGATGACCTTTGGTATGGGGATATCATTATCTATCTCCAAACTCATACTTTTCGGCCCAATTTGTCTAGCACTGACCATCGTCGCATACGTTACCAAGCCTGTCAGTACATTATCCTCGGTGACACTCTTTATCACCATGGGGTTGAATCTGTTTTTCGACGATGTATCACCTATGATGGAGCTGAGAAAGATTTGAATGATTGCCACTCTGGAGCATGTGGTGGTCACATGTCTGGGTATGTTACTGCCCAAAATATCTTACAAGTAGGGTACTTTTGGCCTTCTTTATTCAAAGACTATATTATTGTCGTCCAAAAATGCCATGCTTGCCAAACATACAACAACAAGATAAGATCACATCCTTCTCCCTTACACCCCATAGTTTTCGTCGGACCTTTCGCAAAATGAGGTATCAATTTCATGACATGTAACCCTCACTCGGCCAATGGGCATGGATACATTATTGTAGCCGTGGATTATTTCACAAAATGGGTTGAGGCGATGCCCACATTCGACAATACTGGGAAAACTGCATCCCTTTTCATATTTAATCATATTATTACTCGATTCGGGATCCCACAAGCTATCGTTCCTGATCACGGTAGCCATTTTTTAAACTTTATGATGTCTGAACTTACTGAAAAATTGGGTCTTCGGCATGAAAACTCAACCCCTTACTATCCAGAGGCCAACGACCAAGTTGAAGCAATAAATAAAATCCTTATCACTATGCTTCGTCGGATAATAGGAATCCATAAGACCACCTGGCACACGATGTTTTTTTCACCATTATGGGCCTATCAAACGTCTGTGAAGTCTGCTACGGGATTTACCCCCTTTCAACTAGTCTACGACATTGAAGTCATTCTCCCGATTGAATGTGAAATACCATCTTTGAAGCTAGCCATCGAACTTCTCCCAAACACCTCTACCGAAGATGAACGTCTATTGTATATTATGAAATTAGATGAGACCCGTCGTGATGCCACCCTAGTTATTGAAACCCAAAAGAAACGCGTAAAATCCCAATATGACAAGCATGTCAAGCCACGTGTTTTCTCTGAGGGAGATCTAGTTCTACTCTATGAACAAGATCATGATCTTCTAGGAGCCAGAAAATTCGAAGCTATGTGGCATGGTCCATATATCGTCAAACGAGTGTTAGAGAAGGGAGCTTACGAGTTAGTAGATTATGATGGCATTCCTTTGAGTGAACACAGAAATGGGATTTACTTGAAGAAGTACTATGCTTAGACTATCTCTGCATGAGTGCTTGTACTTTTATTGTACTATACTCTTGTGTGTTACTTTTGTGTGTTTTTCATTATTTGGTTTCGGCCCCCAACTGCTTACCTTGCATTGTACTTGGTTTCCAGATGTCGACATATTCTCTACCCTATGTTGGCTTCACCGATGGTGCTAGATGTAGTACTCATAACCTAACTTCTGTTGCTTGGGCAATCTATGCACCCACCAACAAACTTATCAATTTACAAGGTGTTTGCCTCGGTTGTGCAACCAATAATATCACATAATATAGCACAGTCATTGAATTATTGACCAATGCTATCTCACTTGGGATTCTTCACTTTGTTGTATGACTTGATTCGCAGCTAGTAGTGTTCCAGTTAAGTAATGTCTACACTATCCGAAGTCCTACTTTGTTATAGGTATATCTACGAATTCGCCTCTTGGAACGTTATTTTGATTATATTGAATATCAACACATTCCTAGATGTCTAAATACATTAACCGATGCTCTAGCTAATTATGTGTTAGACAGACATTTGAGACATTTGTAAATCCAATCACACATTACACATTGTATATAAAAGCGAAGTAAGCTGGTAGAAGCCTCATGTATATATAATGAAAATGTTTTACAAAAAGTGTTTTCCATCCAAGGACCAAAATATCAAAATATAGAGCCCATGGCTCCTACAAAATAGCATCATAGATGCCACTCGAAATAACATCATGGATGTTGCTCGCGATAGCACACTACTACCCATGCTACCCTGAAAAGTAACCGACTAAGTGAACCGGATACACCTACAGTATGGCATTGATAACGCCTTGGGACCTCCTTGATCGACATGTCGGGAATGTCTGTCGTCAAGCCTTCTAAGTTCTTCTCCATCGTCTCATAGTCGTCGGCATCCCAGCCTGCTACCACACGTGCCTCTCCTCACCTCTGAATTGGAGATGTGCCTGGAGGTCGATGTGGCCCTACATCTGCATAGTCAAAAGTCTCTGATTAGTCTTTAGATCGAAAACACAAAAAACATATAATATCCTAAAAACCACAAAACACTATAAAGAACAAAATGTCTTTCATACCTAGATCTCCCCACTGAAATCCCTCAGGGAGAGCCAAGTCAGGATCACCCTGAAAGTCCAGGCCAACATACACATAATCATCAATCATCAAGATTTGGGGCCTTAACCAATCAAAAAATGCATCATTGTACTTGATAATAGGGCCCACTACGTGCCGAGCCATAAGGTCACACCACTGTTTCATTCTTGGGTCTCGTGGGGATGGTATTCCCCACTCTACCTGTAGCCACAAATGAGGGACTCTTTCTAAGAAGAAAGACACCCAAATGGACCCATACCCCAACTACTTTAGGTCTCCTCTCTTTCTTTTAGTGAGTTGTGTCTTCATACTGTAGAGCACACCGTCACACCAATTGAATACTTGAGGTTCCATACATTCAATGGAATATTGAAAATAACTCTGGAGCGCCATGTGCGGTGACACGCTTCTTTCCATCTATGCAATGGTAAAGAGGATGGTTCTGAGAGTTAGATCCCACACACCTCATAATGCCACTTTACCTTTGCACCTTTCGATGTCACTTTCACAGTGCCAACAGATATACTCGTTCATCGGCAAGCCGCCACCTCGACCCCCTGTCAGAGTCACACATGCCCCATGACGGGATAAACCAGTCAGAAAGTAAATATCCTCAATGTCCAAGGAAAGGACATGAACACCCACGTGAAATACTTGTTGTTCTACATCCCACATATGGACCAAGTACTCTAATAGTCTTCGTTGGGCTCTCATGCCCTGGATCTTGAAACATTTCAATAGTCCACATTGTCGAAGAGCATCAATGATTTATGGATCATTCAAAGCCATAGAGTCGTCATCTTCATGCTCCTCTCCATTCAAACATTTTTGCAATCAAACACCTGCATGGAAGAAAGAGAGTACAGTTAGCACCTTTATCCAGCCTTTTTGGGATTCTTTTTGGTTCAACGCTTTCTTTTCTTTTTTGGTTTTCGTCCACCGCAACTAAGCTTCAGTTACTATGCGGGATTTCCGTAGGTGAGCCATTGGGCACCTGCAGAAAACCTACGGAAATCATTGATTTCCACAGGTCCCGATATTGGCCATCTGCGGCGGCCCCAGCACACACCTACCTGCCCAAAAATTACCCAAAAAAAATCATTTTTGACCACCAAAAATAAATTTTAAACAATTGAAAAGGAAGAAGATGAAGAACTTATTATTTTCATGGAAACCATTCGTCGATTGATCGCATGTGCTCCTCACAATCGACCGCCAAAATAAGGGGTGAAAAAGGGGTTTTTAGACAAGTTCTTCACCAAATACAAATGAAATGGTAAAAAAGAGCTCTTACTCTTATTTATTTCATTTTTTACCCTTTTTCATAATATTTTATATTATATAAATGTGTTTGGTTATAAACCCTCAAAACTAATAGTCCCGTGAGTGTCTTGTTTCTTGCAGGAAGAAGACTAGAGTCCTATTTAACAGAGTATGGATCTTTGTTCCATAATTCATCTTCTCTTTGTTACGCATATTGATATTTTTTAAGGTTTTTTAGTAAAACCTCGAGTTCACTCTTCGTTCGTTCTCGTGCTCGAAAATTTAGGAGAACGCAATCGAGTATACTTTTGTTGTCCTTTCGTACTCATCTTGGTAACACGAAAAGCGACATGCATGGAGTATCATTTAATCTCTTTTCACACTCCATAAAAACAAAAAGATTGTTGAGCGACCTTGTTTTGTTCACGCTCGTAAAAGTGTTTGAATAAAATGTTCGATGGGTAGTAGTTTATCTCTTTTTCAGTCCTGTCAAACTATTTTATGAAAAAAGAACTGAGAGAGTTCTCTTTAAGTGTTTTTCGGACTCTATAAACATGAAAAACCCCCAAGTTTTCTATCTTTGGACTCGTTAAACAAACATCGAAAGACCCACATGGGACCAAACCACTCCTTCTTAGGGTTCGTTAAAAATACTCTAAGGGACTCGTCCAAAGGATGAGCTTACATTACAAGCATATGTTATCCTCCTCAAGCTTGTGTAAAAATAAAGAGGTACTCTCCAGAAATGGTGGGAGAAAATTTGGGAAAGAAATGTGTCTTTCCATCTATGTTAGTGGCAGTACTAGTTTCTCTTGAACATGACACCCCCTTCATCATTTGAATCCAGGTTGGGAAATCCATTTGTCTCTCATCTAACCTTCTGCAAGTTTACATCTTGGGTCATCTTTGAGTCAGTGCTGCCAATACTGTTGTTGTGTCATCGATATGTTCAAGAGAATTCTAAATAATCCCTCTCTTGAGTCGGCCATCTGCAATTGTTAATTCCTACCATGTCGGCCTTCCTTGTGTTAGCTTCAAATCATATTCATGTTTCACTCTATCCTAAATCTATTACTTATTTTGTGTCACTGATGGGGGATACATCAAGGCCCTCCTGTGATGAGTCTTTTCCTATCAACTTCAACTCATCATCTGAGAACAAGAATTAGAAATCGCTTAGTACCTTAGAGCCAGCATGCCTCAATGGCAAGTCTCTTCTCTCTCGACAATGGATTCACATCATTGGTCCCTAATCGAGGGATTTCATTGAGTGTTCAACTTCAGCTCATTTATTCACATTCATTGGATTGTACTAAGGTGCCTTGGGAGCCATTGACATCAATGGTGATTTCCCTCTCACTTGTTAACGTTTTTCACCAATGACCGGTAATCAAGTGGTTTCTACCATGTTCGACTTCAACACCTGTAATCGAATGGTTAGATTCGTACTTACGGACAATGGGAATGAAGACCTTGGATCTTATATTTTTGGCCCAGGTTGTGATGGAATATTGATTATTTGTGTTGACACATAGATCTACTTTGTATGTCTCGTGGATATGGTTGCATCTGAATTTTTCTCATACATAGTTCCACAGTGTATTCTTGGTGGCTATGTAACGTTTTGATGATATGGATCCACAGTGTATTATTAGTGGCCATGACTTACACTTATGAGTTCAATCATTTGTATTATGAACATGGAAATGCCTGCTTTAGATATGGTATTGTATTTTGTAGATGCTTGTTTATTTGAAAGTTCCTGATTGGTGCATCCTTTGTTCTCGACACAAACGTATTTTACAAAGTATTTCGGTCATCATAAGTTCTGACCTCATACTTTGGGGGGCATTCTGTTACACATTATTTTGGTCACCCTGATGATGAATTTACAAGCATGTAATCATGCCCTCAAAATCATCTTTTTCCTAAGAAAAGTGACTACTTTCTTCCTCTACAAGACCACTTTTTAGAAGGATGTCATAGGCTACCCATAGTGTACAGTGCGGAAATCAAATATTTCTGCAAGTTTCTCTATAGTTGGTCTACGGGATTTCTGCAGGCTGCTATATAGGCAGGGTGCGGCGACATTTGAAATCCAAAAGAGGAAAGAGGTTCATGAACTTTCTAAAAGGGGAATCTTCTGGAATGTGAGGTGGTGTCCATATGGTTACGATCCTACTGACTTCTCTAATCTGGTGGGATCATCCTCATCCCTTTAATCACTTCATATTATCCTATATAATAATGGGCTTCTCATGGAAAAGGTTAAGCATAGTTAAGAAAAGTTGAGCAAAGGATTGCTGGAAGAATAGGCTGGAGATTGTGTGAAGAATGTTATTTCAGTTGATGCTTGAGGTCTGCATTCACCCATCAAGCTTTTGAAGATCACCTTCATGCAAACTCCAAAATGAATATATGTGTGTGTTAGAATGAAGGACCACTAAAAGGGAACTTGCAACATCAAGGCATTTTGGTTGTATCTTCCACTTTTATTCAATATAATACAGTGGAATGTTTCTTTCCAATAAAATTACTCTCATTTTATTACATGACTCCTTGATCATATGTCTAAGTTTTCATTGAATCTATCATAGTTGCTTTCACTTTGGTTAGTTTGTGTCATTGCAGATCTGGTAAGTCGTCAATTCCTTATTAGACACTTAGATCAATGATTATAACTTAGGGGAAGCATCATGTCCTATCATGTTTTGTTCTAGATCCAGGTGGATCTAGGGATATTAGTTTATGTCCACATTTACCGATTTATCCTATAACAGGGGGAACCATTGTGATCATGCATGGGAGAAGGGATTTTCCCCACAAAAACAGTACAATGTAGTTAATCCCAATCCAAGAGAAGGATTGTTTTCAATCTTGGATGAGCCTTGGCAGCTTCAGGACAGAGTTAAGAGGATCATTGATGTGTGGGATCATGATGGAGAGATCTACGATTCACAAGTGGGAATTTTTCCTCCATAATACTAACCATTCTGGTTACATTTATGATGAGGAAATAATCGATAAAAGAGGCAAAGGGTTAACCAGCTCCAAAGTATTGTTCCTACCGTTTCGCTTTTCCCTGTTTCCCCCCACCCTACTCTTCAATCCTAGGCACAGATATATCAAAGGATCAAGGATGGATCAACACTGGAAGAAGAATACAAAGTGTCGCTTTGTAGTTCGTCATGACAAGGAGGCATCTTCGTCCGACCCACAAGATTTGATAAGGAGGCATATGATGTTTTAGAAAGAAATAAAATCATTAATATGTTAGTGTTGTAGAGGCTCGGTTCTGGGATTTATGTTTGGATGAGGAAATCCAAACCACCACATATCTAGAAAACTCAGTTAAATACTAATGCAAGGAAATTATGGAGTCGGAGATCATAGATGAAGCAGTGAATTGGGTGGTAGACACGGTGCATTCCAAAACCCGGGACACATGATACTTCAGGTTGATGGAAACATATTGGATGGTGAAGGAATTGGTTGGTCAAGATCTTGGAAAGAACAAGATATACCATGGTGAGCTCCTCCATTCCATACATATTATGGAGGGTAAATTTGAGCTCTATCGTAGGTCACAACATGAAATCAAGTTTCATGTTACCCATCCATGCAACAATCTAAAGTAGTGGGAGAATAGACCAGGTGATCAGAGCCCTCCAAGTTCATTCAACTGTCACATAATGGTGGATGAAGACCATGACACTAGAACTTAGAGATTGCATGTTAGTGTGACATCGCCCAACTATTGCCCGTGAGCAAAGGAGAAACCATAATATTAGGCATGGGTTTCCTTATTTGGTGTCTTGTTTTCGTTTAGGTCTATTTAGCACGTTCAGTCTATTATAACTTCTATTTTTCCATCTATATCCATATCCAGATAGGCTTCAGTCTCAGTTAACATGGACAAGTATTTGGAACTCTGGTTATTACCTTGATATTACTTGGGTTTTATATGGAATTGAACAAGGTTTGGGGTCTAGTTTCTAGTTTTGGCAGACCCCCCTATTCATATTTTTGTACAATATTTGTGATATAATAGAAGCTTAGTATCCTCCTTTTTAGATTAAAAAAAAATATACATGTAATAAATAATATACATAATACATTATGATCAATCTCAATATGTCTTCAACTTTTCATTTTTCCACACATGTCAACTTTCCCATCTTTTAGTATTGATCATATGAGAAATGAGGTTGAAATCAAACATCATTCAAACCTTTAACTCAATATATTGCAGTAAAGGTCATACATTGTCTTTCTTTCTTTCCAATATTAATAGTTTCTTTCTACAACATCATATGTTTTCCATGATTCTATTTCCAACATATAGCGTGCTATACTCTTAGATTAAATGCATTGTATGCATCAATGCATTATATATAGATTAAGCTCTTTGTATTTTAAAATTACAATTCTCAATGTCCTAAAATTTGTAGAATTATAATTTTTAATGTAAGGTTAAGTGGCTAAATTAAAATTTAATCACTTAACTTAGAATACTAATTTAATCTATAGTAGGTTTCACTAATATGTATTTTCTATTATTTATTTTTATCATTAGTGATTTATTGAATTGTTGCACTTGATTTATTGAGAGAAAACATAATGGCATTCAATGTTATATAATGATTAAAAATTATATGCATGCATCAAATCAATAGATGGTTATTTGTATACAAGTAAAAAAATTCTTTAAAAACTAAAAATCAAAGGAATTATAATCTCCATTTCTTAATACATATTTACAAATATGAATATAATTTCTTATCATATATTTGTCTTAACTAGAATAGGAAGATGTTAGTTTTATAGTATAAGTAAGGCAAACATTCAACCCAATGATCTAGGATGTATTGAGCTTGAAAATGCTCAGCATGAATATGATTGGTTCAAGTGTCACAATAAAGAAACCTACTGCAAATTTTTGATAGCCCCCAACTTTAATAATACTGATTTTTTCGAAACTAATATAGAGAAGTTGCTTACCTTTATAATTTTTCCTAGTTATGAGTCATGTTCCAAGGGGTGCATTAGCATTTTATTTTTCTATGATGTATGCATTGATGGATAATTGGCATTATTTTCTTTGCTTGTATTCTTACAATGGAAACCTATATAATCCATGCATCTAATATTAGCAATATCATAGACAAAAATTCCTAGATAATTTTGCATGCCTCTCCTAGGTTGTGAGCTAAAAGAAAAGATAAACTTGAATACAGATTTGGAAGGTGTTGAAATGATGTGGAAGTGGTTGGACCATGATCTCTCCAAGTGACAAAACAATGGTTTTTCTTGAATCCTAGCTAACAAGTGAGTCTAATGTGTCAAGAGATCCATCTACACACTTAAATAGATAATCACATGAAGGGTGAAGAGTTGAAATATATGGGTTGAAAATAAAAAATAAAGGGAATTACTTTAATAACTAGGCACAACAAAACATTAAATAAATATGAACATTTACCAGTCATCCCCTATTAAGCTTGTAAACGTTATTTCTTTCCTTGTCCACCAATTGCTAAAACATATATCAAAATAGAGGTAAGAATCGAGAAAGGAAGTGTAGTTAATGAAGGGAGCTTGCATATATCTCTTATAGGGATATGGATGCTCGCTAGTAGTGGAGCAAGGTCTATGATATTGTGGTGACTATATTAGGGCCGTGGATTCTCACTAGCTATAGAGTGTCACCTTAGGGATAACATATTTATGCTTGGTGAAAATCTATATACCCCAAATATATTAGGCCCTATGATGGAAACTTCAACCTAGATAATTGATGAAAACTTTAAAGAAATAAACCTCAACATTTCATTATCTTGGCATAGTATATGATCCTCATTAGTTGGTATGTAAGTATGACTATTGAATTCCTCACCAAATAATATTTACTAGGACCCACTAGACATTGATTTCAAGATGTCAATGGGGAGTGAAAACATGAGAATGCATACACTTCATTCTCATGATCCAACAATACCTAGCAAAGAATCATGAATTCCCTAGTATGGTCACCAATTCTTCTCTGGGATTCATTCAAGGCATTGAGGTATTTTGATTTTGTCTTTTCTCCTAAAGCTTTATTTCAAGTTTCTTTTGAAAAGGATGCTTTATTTTCACTTCTTGATTTTCATATTGGGCCTCATTTTCCTTACTTCTCAATTGTAGGAACGATGTCTTGATCGGGCCCGATCTTAGTATTGGGCCTCTTTTGACCTTTCAAACCTCTTTCTTTCTCCCAATCACCAAATCGGGCTCGATCTAAAGAACGACTCTCTTGCTATTATTCAAAATCTATTTCTCTTTGATTCTAATATAAATCCCAATCTCCAAATCATGGCCTTTTGATCTTTATTATCCATTTATTTTAGGAGAAGTTTTGACACTTTAATCAAATCTATCCTTTGTTTTCATTTTCTTGAATTTTTACTTTTCAAATTTTTCGTTTGATTCTCTAGTTGGGATCAATCTCAAAACAAATATATCCTTTGCTTTATTTCTTATCCCAACATTAAGAAATTCCATAATATCAACTAATTATATTAAAATTCCATATTCACGATCTCACTTATATAATCATACTTACATCATATTACAACTTAGTAAACATAATCTCAACTATATTTTTCATAGTATATAATTCATACTTGCATTATATTAAAATTCCATAATCGCAATTTTAATTGTATTATTCATACTTGCGTATTTTTGTTTTCCTTATAACTAAACACTGGAAACCCTCGAAGACTTCATCATCATCGACGAGTGGTAACCAAAGTAAACTGCGAGTGCCTAGGTTCCAAGCACCTCATCTCGAGGCGATCAAAAGAGTCAAACAAGTAACCTCTCTAACTTGGGGAATAGATATCTCTTTTGGCTCATGACCACTTGAGCTAACCCTTGAGGATTAAAAAATGTTTGGAAAAATCTCATCTGACCCTCAAACATGAGATCATCAATACCTTGCTATCCCCAATCAACCCACAAGGGGAAAACATGTCACAAGTGGAGTTTGAACCTAGGTGGGAAGGATAACAATGTCTCCTCTTAACCACCCAAGCTAGAGCCAATTTGGCCAATTGACTTATACTTACGTTTATTTAAGCTCAACTATATTATTCATAGTTGTTATACTAACATTCCATTATGATAATCTCAACTATATTTTTGATGTTATATAATTCATACTTGAATTATATTAAAATTCCATGATTTCAACTATATTAATAACACAATATTGATGGTGATGGTGGCCATTAACGATATTGATGATGATGATGGTTATTAACATCCAATAAGATTAACATTGGTCTATCTCGAAAATTTAAAAAAGGTAAGGAATTACGTGGTTTTCTTTAGAATTTTATTTATGTGCTTGAAAAGCTTTAAGAGAATCATTTGTGAATCACCATAACATGATATTACTATTATATGAAGAAATTATATAATCTCAACTACAATATTCATATTTTCATTATATTAATCTTCTCATGTAATTCCAACTACAATGTTCATATAATTCATATAAATCCACACATTACTTACAAGTAACCAAGATAACTTCCATCCTTAGTAAAGTAATTCCATAGTTTTAACTACATTACTAAAAAAACATGTATTATTATTTCATAGTCTCAACTAATTATTCGTACTTGATGTTGAGAAGAACATTTTGAGCTCTACAACTGGGCGGGAAACGAGGATGGACTAGCTCCATCAATCGCAGACACTTTGCTACTAGGAAGGTGTTTTGTTAGGATGGACTAGCACCATCTTTGGTGGAAAATGGGCAATGAGGTTTCTACTAGATGATCGCTACAAAATACTATAGTTATTTAGGGGTATTATGGACTTTAGATTGGTTTTTAGGTGTTAAGGCTCCGGGTACTTTGCATAGAGTTTATTAACCGACCCTCCATTTTAGCATTGGCGTATCCTCCATGTTTTATAATGGCAGCTGGAGTTATTACATTTCAAGACATAGTTTTATTGGGATCTTGGGCCCAGTTTCCAGCATATATTTCATGTCTAGGAAATTGAACCGAGTAAATACTCACCTCAGTGCATAACAAGTGGAGGTCTCATGATACCCCCAGTTGTTGTTGACTTAGAGAGAAATGTAATGGCATTAATGAATGCAGAGGACGAGTTCGAGTGGCATCAGGGGGGTATTTTCACAAAGGTCGATTCAATGGGTGGTGTAACTGGCTCATTAAACCACAACACATCTGAACTGACCACCACTCTAGACATTACGACATCGAAACTGACATCTGTTCCAGGCATTACTTGCACCCAGGATTCAGTTTATTCTTCTAGTCCCTTCACTTTTCCCCCTACAGCAAAGGGCCTTACACTTCTAGCAGACGGGCTGGTGACTTTTCATGAACCACAGTTGGGCGATAAGGGAGTTTTCTCATCGAATAGACTGCGGAAAACCCACTAACCTACAAACTCGACTGGTGTCCGAAGGAAGGTGTGGAAGGATATTAGGAACGTTAGGAAAATAGTGTTGGGTTTGGATGTGGGCCTTGAAGAGACCTGTAGATTGGCCCTTTGTGGCTTGGTAGGAATATTCTCCTAAACCTATCTGAGTAAAGGGCATGTATCGGCCTGGATTGATAAACATTGGGATCCTATTCTCGGCTACTCGTTGGAAATACTCTTTCTAACGAAGGGTTGGATGGCTTTCATTTGTATAACCCCGAAAGATGCATCTCTAGTGTTGAATACGTTCTGGGTTCATGGGGGAAGCAACCTAATGATGAAACGTTGGCAGGTTGCTTTTGACCCGACGACCGAATATTTTCATTTCTGTCACCTGTGGGTACTATTTGTTGGATTACCTATTCATATGTGGAATGAAGGAGCCCTACAGGAAATTGGAGATGCATTGGGGAAGTTTGTTACAATGGATTTACAAACTTTGGAAAATTCTTCTAGGAAAATGGGTAGAATTTTAGTTGAAATGAATATCCATGAAGGGCTTCCAGAGATTTCAGATATAGAATGGTGAGGGAGCCATATTAGACAGTGGCTGGACTATCTTGGAATACCCTTTCACTTCATTCAATGTCACTACACAAACCACCTCCGTCAGGATTGCTCTGGTAAGATGATGGACGAATCATTGGAGGACACACTATTACAAAAATACCCACCCAACTATGTTACAGAAGTGGATTCCTATGGATGTGAGCCATTACACTATGGTACCGAGCTAGGAAGCTAGATGGAGTCTCCGGCGTCTCTTACAGGTAAGTTAAAAAATATTTTTCCTGCATTATGCTCGTCATTATCGCTCTGGGAAAAGGATGCATTGGAAAAATTGCATTGGCTACATTTGTCTACTACCTTAACTAAGGGACATACTGAGGGTGGTACAGTCACTAACGAACCTCCTATGGAAGATTCAGAGAGTCCACTAAACTTTAGTTCTTCCCCAGCCTTAGTATTTAGGATTCTACCTTTACGTTCGCATGGTTCTCTTGCTAATCCACCTACAAAGTCACTTCAGTTTTCCTTACCTCAACTGTGTAGCTCTCGAGCTACGGTAACAAACCCAGGCCACTCACTTCCAGAGATGTTAGATATTGTTATGGAGCCTTGGTATAGAGAATCTAAGGAGGATGAGCCACCCTCAGTGCGGTACTTGACTCTTTGATTCCCTTCATTCGAGACGATAACACTTCCATTAAACTGCCCACCTATATGGGGAAGGCTATCTTTGATCCTTGATTAGACTCTGGGGCTAATACCTCTCGAGCTCATACCAAGGGGAATGGGAAATAATTTTGTTGGTTAAGAGGCCTTGGCATAGAACATTCTCTTATAAAGACTCAAAGCACCCGAAAAAAATTGGCGGTATTATCTTCCCAAACAGATGACTCTATCCCTTCCTCCACTGATAATGGGGATCTTAGAGAAATGGAAGAACTAGCATGGGCTAAGTGATGTTATTAATATCCTTAAATATTAGATGGATTGGAGGCACCCTCAAAACGGCCTCTGTTCGGTGAATTTTGGATCATTCTCGACCATAAATTATTTTTCTTCAGGAAACTTTGGTTAATGCATAGAAAGCAAGAGATTTCATGCACATGTTGCACCCCTCCTGGGTTTCGTGTGTTGTAAATTATGTGGGTACTTCGGGGGGATTATTAGTCTCTTGGGATCCTAATTTATATGAAATGGCTCCCTATCTTACTATTGGTGGTATTCTTTTAACAGGAAGGTGTTATAAAATAAGTGGGAGATAGCTCTGTTTAAAATATGTGTCCCATGCATGGACCGGAAAATATTCTAGCAGTCGGTGGTTGTTGGCCCTTGAATAATTTTTGAGGATCCTTGGTCATGTTTGACCTACTTTTGGGACTTCAACAGGCTGTCGAAGAAAAGATCGCAGGATCTCGACCCCTTTTTAGAGATTTTTGGGTTTTGGGTTTATGTAACGAGACTGGGGATGTCGGCCCATGGGTTTAGCCATGTTTAGGCCCATTTTGTAATGTATAAATAGAAATCTAGGTGATATTGGAAGTAGTTCGATCTATGTGATCGAAGGAGGGACAACTATGTGATGTTAAGTGCTAAGTTTTAATTGCTAGGTGCAAGTGGTAATTGTAATTGGTTTGTGCATAATGTGTGAGACTTGCAGAGCTAAGTGCAAGTGATTGTAAGAGACTGTGGAAGGCTTTGTACTATGATACAGGGAAGGAGGATCTAGTGAGGTGCGCAGATCTTCTGTCCTCTACGGAGTAATATATCATGGCTTTGTGCATATAGAATATTGACATAAATAAATAAAGAAGAAGAGTTGGTGGACGTAGCCCCGGGGTGGGAGTGAACCACGTATATCCTGTGTTGTGGTTTCTATGTGATTTATGGTTGTATTCTTGTCTATGTGATTGAATGCTTAATGCACTGATGTATGCTTAGAAGGCTCTAATATGGTAGCTTAGTGTTGAATAATGTGAATAAATGATAGATATGATCTATGTTGGTATGCTTAGTACTGGAATTTATTGGATCTGTATAAATATTGTGTTGATATGTTGTTAGGGTTAGCTGCACTGTAAACTAAGGTTGAATATTAACGAACTGTAACTACTAAGTTCTATGTTAAGGTGTTACAATCATAGATCTGTGTCCAAGCTAAGGTTGCAGACACTGGAGTCCTGCAACCACCCATGCCTCTACCTCGGGTGAGACTTCATCTGCTTCACAGGTGTTGTCGTAAGGGCCGGTAGTTAGGGTTTTGTTGGTGCATTGGTGTAGCGTTGAACCCTAGGTCTACCCCTGTGCCAACAAATGGTTCCATTGTCGGGACCTGAAACTGTGATTGTTGGGAACTGAAGGAAAGAAAGAAAGCTCTATGCGTAGATCTGTTGCCTTAGTGCGTAGTATTCTACTTGACCTGTAAATCTCTGTGATAAGAAGAGAAGTCAGATACGAAGAAAAGAGGTAAGATCTCGAAGCTTTGTGCTCTGATAAAGGTAAGAATAGTGAAACGTTTTAGATCTGGAAGCTTTAAAATTAAGAATAGTGAAAAGTTTTAGATTTGGAAGCTTTGTGCTCTGCTGAAAGTAATATTAGTGGAAATTTTTGTTTCAAGAGTATGAATATAGGTATGTTTGATAATTTTTACCCCAGTCTGAAAACTACAACACAACTAGAAGAGATAAGGTTTGATATGAGTAGATATGGTAGAAATAATGAAAGATATGTTATTCCTATGCATAGAAAGAATGTTTGGACTAACAAATGGATGCAGGATCCCAAAAATATTTTTTTCCAGGTTAGCTACTATTGTCCTAGTGCGTAGTATAGCAAAGGTTGGGGATTATTTAAGAAAAAAAGAGGGTTAACCCTTTGTTACAGTTGCATAAGACTGGAACATCTTGCTAAGGAATGCCCTAGAAGAAGACCTAGTTGTCTTTGTTGTAAATCTTTGGACCATGAAGCTTTGGATTGCCCTATAATGATTGCTAAGGTTGAAAGAATGAATATGGAACAAGAAAACCCTAAGAAAGGCCAAGAGACTAAGACAGATCTCTCCAATGGATAAGAATTTTTCTATCAATGCAGTTTTGTTCGTTGCGGCACGGTCCCAATGGTCCGATGGTGAGATTTCTGGTCATAACTGTTGTTCTAACCATTCTAGAATGTCGGTCCAATGGTTATAATGGTTCCAACAATCATATCACTTCGCCATGATGAAGTGCCATGGGGCATTGTTCTAATATCCCAACAAAGTTTCAATTTTGCAAATATTCCTTCCGCGAAGTTCCCTATGGGCTCCTCTGTAAATTTTCGACCTTTTCTCTCTTCTTGCTGAGTTTTCTATCCTTCTTCCCAGTGATCTTCATCTCAGTATTCCTCTTTCCATTCTGATTCTTGTCTTCTTTTGGCATAGAAACTTCGTGCTATTGAGATTATTTCATAGGGTTAGAGAGTAATGTTGCTTCTTTATCTGGGGTAGGTGCTCTACTCATAGTCTTAGTCTCTTGGCCTTTCTCAGGGTTTGCTTGTTCCATATTCATTCTTTCAACCTTAGCAATCATTCTAGGGAAATCCAAAACTTCATGGTCCATAGATTTACAACAAAGAAACTAGGTCTTCTTCCAGGGCATTCCTTAGCAAGATGTTCTGGTCTTCTGCAACTGTAACAAAGGGTTAATCCTCTTTTTTTCTTAAATGATCCCCATCCTTTGCTATACTGCGCACTAGGATCATAGTAGCTAACCTGCAAAAAAATATTTATGGGATCCTACATCCATTTGTTAGTCCAAACATTCTTTCTATGCATAGGAATAACATATCTTTCATTATTTCTATCAGATCTACTCATATCAAACCCTCTCTCTTTTAGTTGTGCCCTAGTTTTAAGACTGGGGTAACATTTATCAAACATAACTATATCCATACTCTTGAAACAAAAAAATCCACTAATCTTACTTTCAGCAGAGCACAAAGCTTCCAAATCTACAACTTTTCACTATTCTTATTTTTAAAGCTTCTAGATCTAAAACGTTTCACTATTCTTACCTTTATCAGAGCACAAAGCTTCGAGATCTTACCCCTTTTCTTCGGATCTAACTTCTCTTCTTAGCATAGAGCTTTATAGGTCAAGTAGAATACTACGCACTAAGGCAACAAATCTACGCATAGAGCTTTATTTATTTTCTTCAATTCCCAACAATCATAGTTTCGGGTCCCAGCAACGGAACCATTTGTTGTCACAGGGGTAGCCCCAGGGTTCGAGCTACAAAAATGCACCAACAAAACCCTAACTACCGGCCCTTACGACAACACCTATGAAGCAGATGAAGTCTCACCCGAGGTAGAGGCATGGGTGGTTGCGGGACTCCAGTGTCTGCAACCTTAGCTGGGACACAGATCTATGATTGTAACACCTTAACATAGAACTTAGTAGTTATAGTTCGTTAATATTCAGCCTTAGTTTACAACGCAACTAACCCTAACAATGTATCAACACAGTATTTATACAGATCCAATAAATTCCAGTACTAAGCATACCAACATAGATCAGATCTATCATTTATTCACATTATTCAGCACTAAGCTACCATATTAGATCCTTCTAAGCATACATCAGTGCACTAACCATT
Source organism: Picea engelmannii (assembly GCA_009831015.1). Taxonomy (NCBI): domain Eukaryota; kingdom Viridiplantae; phylum Streptophyta; class Pinopsida; order Pinales; family Pinaceae; genus Picea; species Picea engelmannii. The sequence continues at coordinate 167,449 of ML797542.1, forward strand.
CAATCACATAGACAATAATACAACCATAAAGCACATAGCAACCATAACGTAGGATATACATGGTTCACCCCCACCCTGGGGCTATGTCCACCAACTCTTCTTCTTTATTTATTTATGTCAATATTCTACATGCACAGAGCCATGATATCTTACTCCACAGAGGACAGGAGATCTGTGCACCTCGCTAGATCCTCCTTCCCTGTATCATAGTACAAATTCTTCCACAGTCTCTTACAATCACTTGCACTTAGCTCTGCAAGTCTCACACAGTATGCACAAACCAATTACAATTACCACTTACACCTAGCAATTAAAACTTAGCACTTAGCATCACATACTTGTCCCTCCTTCGATCACATAGATCGAACTACTTCCAATATCTCCTAGATTTCTATTTATACATTACAAAATGGGCCTAAACATGGGTAAACCCATGGGTCGACATCCCCATTCTCGTTACATAAACCCAAAACCCAAAAATCCCTAAAAAGGGGTCGAGATCCAACGATCTCTTCGACAGCCTGTTGAAGTCCCAAAAGTAGGTCAAACATGACTAAGGATCCTCAAAACTTAGTCAAGGGCCAACAACCACCGACTCCTAGAATATTTTTTGGTCCGTGCATGGGACACATATTTTAAACAGAGTTATCTCCCGCTTATTTTATAACACCTTCCTGTTAAAAGAATACCACCAATAGTAAGATAGGGAGCCATTTCATATAAATTAGGATCCTAAGAGACTAATAATCCCCCTGAAGTACCCACATAATTTACAAAACATGAAACCCAAGAGGGGCGCAACATGTGCATGAAATCTCTTACTTTCTATGCATTAACCAAAGTTTCTTGAAGAAAAATAATTTATGGTCGAGAATGATCCAAAATTCACTGAATAGAGGCCGCTTTGAGGGTGCCTCCAATCCCTCTAATATTTAAGGATATTAATAACATCACTTGGCCCGTCCTAGTTCTTTCATTGCTCTAAGATCCCCACTATCAGTGGAGGAAGGGATAGATTCATATGTTTGAGAAGATAATACCGCCAATTTTTTCCCCGTGCTTCGAGTCTTTATAGGAGAATGTTCTATGCCAAGGCCTCTTGACCAAGAAAATTATTTCCCATTCCCCTCGGTATGAGCTCTAGAGGTATTATCCCCAGAGTCTGATCAAGGATCAAAGATAGCCTTACCCATATAGGTAGGCAATTTAATGGAAGTGTTATCGTCTCGAATGAAGGGAATCAAAGAGTCAAGTACCGCACTGAGGGTGGGCTCATCCTCCTTCGATTCTCTATACCAAGGCTCCATAACAATATCTAACATCTCTGGTGGTGAGTGGCCTGGGTTTGTTACCAAAGCTCGAGAGCTACACAGTTGAGGTAAGGAAAACTGAAGTGACTTTGTAGGTGGATTAGCAGGAGAACCATGAGAACGTAAAGGTAGAATCCTAGATACTAAGGCTGGGGAAGAAGTCAAGTTTAGTGGACTCTCTGAATCCACCATAGGAGGTTCATTAGTGACTATACCACCCTCAAAATGTCCCTTAGTTAAGGTAGTAGACAAATGTAGCCAATGAAATTTTTCCAATGCGTCCTTTTCCCAGAGTGATAATGACGAGCATAATGCAGGAAAAAGATTGTTTTACTTACCTGTAAGAGACGTCGGAGACTCCATCTGGCTTCCTAGCTCGATACCATAGTTTAATGGCTCACATCCATAGGAATCCACTTCTGTAACATAGTTGGGTGGGTATTTTTGTAATAGTGTGTCCTCCGATGATTCATCCATCACCTTACCATATCAATCCTAACGGAGGTGGTTACTATTGCGGATGAAAGAAACCCTAAATGATCACAGAGATATCAACTTATCAGAGATATTCAAAGAAAAATAATGCATAGAAGCAAGAATAGGAGACTTCAACATAGACTGTGTCCTAGATGAGGAAACAAAGATAAATATCATGATAGAAAGAACTTGGAAAGATTTAGGAAAGCCTGATACGATTCCTTCATTGGGAGGAATAGGATTATTGAGGGGAAAGTTGATAACCCTATGTGGAAGACTCACCCAGGTATCTATGATTTCTCATGGATCTTCGACAAAGGAATGTTTTGAGGTTGTTAGATTCATTGAGAACATCACTCCATTTACTATGTTATTAGGAAAAACCTAGATCAAGAAAGATCAGACCAGAAGAAAAGAAGAGGAGGCCCTAGAACAGAAAAAGAAGGAATTAAAATATTTCATGACTAGGAGGATAGCACACTTGATTGCAGAACAGGAGAACAGATAGAAGCTACTTAGAACCAGAAACTTGGATCATGAAGTTGAAGAACACAAGAAGATTCACAGATGAGTAGAGCACCTACCCCAGATAAAGAAGTAGTATTACTCTCTAACCCTATGAAATAATCTCAACAGCGCGAAGTTTCTATGCCAAAAGAAGACAAAAATCAGAATGGAAAGAGGAATACCTAGACGAAGATCACTGGGAAGAAGGATAGAAAACTCAGCAAGAAGAGAGAAAAGGTTGAAAAGTTACAGAGGGACCCATAGGGAACTTTGTGGAAGGAATATTTACAAAATTGAACTTTGTTGTGATATCAAAATAGTGCCCCATGGCACTTCGCCATGGCGAAGTGATATGACCGTTGGAAGCATTGTAATCGTTGGACCGACATTCCAGAATGGTTAGAACAATGGTTATGACCAAAAATCTCGCCATCGAACCATTGGGACCGCGCCGCAACAGACAGAATTGCATTGATGGAAAACTTCTTATTCGTTGGAGAGATCTGTTACATCGTGTCTACTTAGTCCATCGATTGTTGCACCGAGAACACTTTTGTGAATTGTATCAGAGCTAACAAGAGAACCCATTTCTACCACGTTGTGCTTAGTAAGATCAACACCGATTCTATTTCTTTGTGCATTCATCCATCCACCCGATTTTTCCATTCAAGAGCGTGCATATAGGACGAGCTCAACATTGTGGAGAAGTCAGTTGAGGAATTTTTAATTGATATGATGGTCGAGAGAGAAATGTCCACAGGAATTCAAGCTTCATTGACACGAGGAGTGAAAGCCTCTTCGTCGACTTCTCGCAGATCCAAACCATCCCTACCGACCAAACCAGAGTGACTCGGGATGATTCATAGGTGAGTGTTGGGGTCATGTTGGCCCTTGACCAAGTTTTGAGGATCCTTGGTCATGTTTAGCCTACTTTTTGGACTTCGACAGGCTATCGAAGACGGAGCGCAAGTCGAAGCAGAGATCGTAGGATCTTGGTCACTTTTTAGGGATTTTTGGGTTTTGGGTTTATGTAACAAGAATGGGTATGTCGTCCCATGGGTTTACCCATGTTTAGGCCCATTTTGTAATGTATAAATAGAAATCTAGGTGACGTAGGAAGTAGTTCAATATATGTGATCGAAGGACGGACAAGTATGTGATGTTAAGTACTTAGTGTTAATTGTTAGGTGCAAGTGGTAATTGTAATTGCTTTGTGCATACTGTGTGAGACTTGCAAAGCTAAGTGTAAGTGATTGCAAGAGACTGTGGAAGGGTTTGTGTTGTAATACAGGGAAGGAGGATCTAGCGAGGTGTGCAGATCTCCTGTCCTCTGCTGAGTAAGATATCATATCTATGTGCATGTAGAAGATTGACAAAAAGAAATAAAGAAGAAGAGTTGGTGGACGTAGCCCCAGGGTGGGGGTGAACCACATATATCCTATGTTGTGGTTTCTATGTGCTTTATGGTTGTCTTCTTGTCTATGTGATTGAATGCTTAGTGCACTGATGTATTCTTAGAAGGATCTAATATGGTAGCTTAGTGCTGAATAATGTGAATAAATGTTAGATCGGATCTATGTTGGTATGCTTAGTACTGGAATTTATTGGATCTGTATAAATATTGAGTTGATCTGTTGTTAGGGTTAGCTGCGTTGTAAACTAAGGTTGAATATTAACGAACTGTAACTTCTAAGTGTTATGTTAAGGTGTTGCAATCACATATATGTGTCCCAGCTAAGGTTGTAGACACTGGAGTCCTGCAACCACCCCTGCCTATACCTCGGGTGAGACTTCATCTTCTTTGCAGGTGTTACCAAAAGGGTCGGTAGTTAGGGTTTTGTTGGTGCGTTGTTGGTGCGTTGAACCTTGGGTCTGCCCCTGTGCCAATAGTGGCAGACAGTGGTATTTTGGCTATTAAAAATTTGATCATAGCTGGAGATATGAATATTACATTTTCCTCGGATGAGGTATGGGGAGGATCCACGTTTCCTGGATCGACAGATGATTATTACAGAGATCTATTTCTGTCCAAAAAGTTGATAGACATTAAACCAGCTAAATTGGTTCCTACTTGGTGGAACGGACGTTCTGGACATGAAGCAGTATCTAAGAGATTGGACAGATATCTAGTTTCTAAATATTTATTATCTATTGTTGTCCTATATAGGTCGTGGGTAGAGTTTCCATACATCTCTAATCATGCTCATGTCTTATTACAACTGTAGATTTCTCCCTATTACAAGGCCTACCCATTCAAAATAAACACCCATTGGCTAAATGAATAAGATTTTGTGTATTTAGTACGTAAGATTTGGAAGGATCCTGCCTTCTTATCCGAAGGTGGAAAACAAAACAGACTAGTTTGGAAATTAAAAGTTCTAAAGTCACATACACAATTGTGTTATAAAGCTATTATTGCCAGGAACAAAGAAAATTTGATGAACCTAGAAACTGGTATAAAGGACTCAATTATGTGACTGGTCGGTGATTCTACAAATATTGAAGAGGAAAAACTTATTTGGCAGTTGGAACTCAAAAGAAATAATATATTAAGAGGGTTTGAAGAACAGTGGAGACTCCATAGCAGGGAAATGTGGTTGGAAAGTAGGGACAATAATACTAAGTTTTTCCACAATTATGCTAGCCACAGTAGGATCCAAAAACATGTCTATGAGATTACCAATGGAAATGGAATTAAAATATCATAACAAGGAGCCTTAAAGGAGAAAGCGGTTCTACATTTCAAAAATTTCTACAAGGCCCCGATTATCCCGAATACTATTGAACAAGTCAAGATAATTAACTTGTTCCCCCAGATGTTAAATGTTGATGAATCATGTACATTGTTCAACCCAGTTACAATGGAGGAATTAAAGGTTGTCCTATTTCAATTCAAAAAATATAAGAGTCCAGTGTCGGATGGCTAGACCACTGAGTTTTTTACTTTCTTTTTTTATTTAGTTGGGGAGGATCTCTTAGAGATGTTGGATGAATCGAGATGGCTAGGCTCTATTGTGGGAAGTCTAAATTCGACATTCCTAACTCCGATTCCAAAGGAAAATAAATCATCTACCTTTGATGATTTCCACTCAATTTCATTATGCAATTTGTGTTACAAAGTGATATAAAAAATCATTGCAAATCGGATAAAACCGGTACTTTCTAGATCACTCTCTGTTGAACAGTTGGGTTTTTTACAAGGAAGGAGGATTCAATATGCTATTGGCACAACTCCTAAGAGTCTACACAGCATAAAGAAGAAGAAATTAAAATATATTGTATTAAAATTGGACTTAAGAAAGGTGTATGACTGCATTGACTAGGAACTTTTAAGATTGACCCTATTAAAAGTGGGCTTTGGGATCCAGATGACAAATTGGATCATGAGTTGCGTTACTTCATCATCCTTTGCATTTTTACTCAATGGCGAGGCCACAAATTTCTTCAGAAGCGGCAAGGGATTGCGACAAGGCTGTCCATTATCTCCATTGCTTTGTATCCTGGTTATGGAAGGTCTCAGTCTATTACTGAAAAACAACATTAGTGAAGGCACTCTAACAAGTATAAAAGTATCTCGAATGTTTAAAATTCTTCATATATTGTTCGTGGATGATGTACTAATTATGACGAAGGCTACCTTACAAGAATGGTGGGAAATCGAAAAAATTATCAATTTATTTTGCAAAGCAACTGGACTAATGGAAAATCAATCAAAGACTATTGTTCATTATGAAGGTCTTTTGGATGTTGAACTTGCTCCTTTCAAGAACTTTCTTCCATATACCTTTAGTGATCTCTCTATCGGATTCATATATATGGGATACTTTCTAAATACTGGGGCACATAGGGTAGAAGATTGGGATTGGTTAGTGGTCAAATCAACAAATAAGATCGCATTATGGTGCAATAATTGGCTTACATTGGGTGGTAGATGCATTTTAGTTAAAACGGTGCTAGAAGGTCAGCCTGTATACTGGATGTCGATCGAAGCTATCCCACACACGGTTTTAAATAAGATTAGAAAAATGTTGTTTCACTTTCTCTGGAACGGTCATAAAGATACACAGCAATACCACCTATGCAGGTGAGATACTCTTTCTAGACCAAAGAAGAATGGTGGTTGGGGTTTCCGAAACCTAGTACATTTTATCAAGGCTTTGAAAGTTAATACTTTATGGTAGGTTCTGTCGCAGGAAAGAATTAGGCATAAGGTATTAAGGGATAAATATTTTCCAAACATTACAGTAATCAATTGGTTCAAGATGGCATCACACAAACAATGCTCTGCGTCTAGAATCTGGGCTAGTCTTTTGTGATATGTTCATGTTATCACCCACTAGCTCAGTGGGTGCCCAGGATCGGGACATCTCATTTCTATTGGAAGAGATCAAATCTTAGGCTTAGGCGATAGATCCTTTCTCTCGGAAGAGATTGTCACTCAATTAAATTAAAAAGGGATCATTGTTTTGGCACAAGCCTTAGTTGCCCGAGATCCCATTACATTCTCAGAGACTTGGATAAGCAGCGAATATTTGGGCTTATCATGAATTTCATCTTCCGAATGGGAAATCTACTGTAATGAGCTTATTGGCGTTGGTGTATCGCTCCATGATACAAATGATACTCTACTTTGGACCAGAGGATAATCTTATGGAAACATCACTGTAAAAAACATATATTCTACCCTTATTTCTACTTAAGATTATCTGATTTGGTGTGGATGGAAGGTAAATTTATGGAAATGGAATATCCAGCTGAAGATTAAATTATTTATCTAGATGGCAGATGAAAATAGGATCCTATCCTGGGACATCCTACAAAAAAAAGGTTGGCAGGGACCTGGTATTTTCCTTCTATGCAAAAACAATTCAGAAGATATCAACCACATTTTCCTTCATTGCACTTTCACTCAGACAGTTTGGGCCAGAATTTCACTTTTACTAAAAATTAAAAAACCTTGGGTTGGAACTTCATTTATTGAATGTATAGCCTCTTGGACAAAGGACAAGTCTGTATCAAAATATCTAGTTGCACTTACCTATTGGTTTATATGGCTTGAGAGAAACAAAGTAATTTTTTATGAGAAAGCTCCTTCAGTATGGGCAGTGGCATATAAAACATTTGGATTGCTCAACACTCTTCCTCAAACACAAAAATTGATCACCATAAGAACATGTCTGATTACACAGATTGATGGTTATACTACTACATGTTTTGATGGGGCATCCAAAACAGGTGCCTTGATATGTGGAGCTAGGGGAGTCATTAAATTTCCATAGTCGATTGTATACAAATGGTATATCAACCGCGAGGAAGGAACAAACACCAAAGCCAAGCTGATGGGTGTATGGGCCACCCTTACACTAGCAAATCATTGGAATATTCAAAAGTTACAATTAATGGGGAACTCAAAGGTGATTATTTATTGGTTAAATCACAAAGGTAATTTACAAGCTATTGACATTGAAGGATGGAAGCGCAGAACAAAGGAATTGACTACTTTATTTCAAGGAATTTGCTTTCATCATATATACAAGGAATTCAATAAGGAAGTAGATCGACTATCAAAACAAGCTCTCTTGGAACCGAAAGGCAAAATAACTTATTTTACTTGGGAAAGAGGGACGACAGGTCCTCAAACTCATATAAAAATTATTTAATTCCACTTGTTTATGAGTCGGTTCAGGGTGTTGATTCATGGATCCAAAGTTTTTTGATATATTTTTGAGGAGATGAACTACTTTAATGTTAGTGTTAACTATGATACAATGTTTTTTGTAAAAGATCATTTTTGGATAGTCTTTGTGACAGAATAGTGTCTAGATGGATCTTCTTTGGATGTGTGACATAATAGTGACTTGAAATCAATAGTGGTCAAGAATCCTTATAGATGTAAAAAAAATTATACACTAATATAATTTTGAGTAATTTTTCTATTGGAAATTTTTTTTATTCATACTTACATTAAATTAACCTTTTCATATAAATACATGCCATAATAACATGCATGCATTATTTATTATTTTTCATTGAAAAAAAATCATCTCACCTATGTTATTCATAGTGAGTGGGCCTAATGCTTAAGAACATGTGTTTCCTCTTAAGAGGTCATAAGTTCAAATCCAGAGGGGGGTAGGGTATGTATACCTCTGTAGACTTTACCAATCAAATCATTGAGTGAAGGGGGGTCCATTATCCCACAAACAAGGGGGTCTCATACACCAATTTGATGTAACTTGGTCGTGACCTTAAAAATAGATATTTCATATTTCATATTTCATATACTAAAATTCTTTAAAATTCGTAATATCAACTATATTGAAAACATCTAAAGAATTTTATAATATGAACAATATTATATATAAAATATGAGATAAATCCATGTATGAATAACTCCGGCCCCATGTCAAACGTTAGATTTAACCATCACAAAATGTTTTCCTTTCAAGTTAAAGTAGATTAGTTATTATGTAAAAAAGTAACAAATCCACTTCTTACATGGGTGGATAAGACCTCGTTGAGGAAGAGATTATTAATTATATTTCGTTTACGTTTCTTTGCATTATATGTCAAACCGTCCATTTTCGCATGATAGTGGAAGTGAAAGTGAAAGGTCGGTGATGGTCATTAAATAATAATAAAATATTGATTAGGGTGAGAAGCATTCAAAAAGTAGATGGTCTTTTGGTACCTAATACGTTAATACGTGTCATGTCATATCAATGCAAAAATGCACGTGTCTTCATTTCTTCCGAACCATGCCTTTTCTTTGTTAGTTAGAACTTGGATTGTAGTTCAACCATAAATAATTAGCGTTGGTTATGGTTCAACAATAAATTGCTAGGAATGTACTTTCATTTTAACACTTTGGTTCCATAATGTAAAAGAGTTGTAACATCTAAGAATCATACCAACTAGGCCCCCAAAATTGTACTTTGACTTATTTAATAACGGGATGATATATGTTATATGTTATAGAAGATTTAAATAAGATATTATTTTTTATTATTAGATAAGTGAGTTTTAAGAAAATTATGCGTCCTGTACTAAGTTAATCATTTGTAGTGTACTATTTCCTTTTTTTCATTGGATATCACATTATTCACCATCTATAGGATAAGATGGAAAATGCACATTACCAATAATTGACTTAGTGTATAGTGCATATCACTTACAAGTGGGCCCATTATAAGATAACACTTTTTACTCATAAGTGAAAGGTACGAGTTATTATGAAATTATTAGCAATCAATATATATTAAACAACATGTTGTTATTGAGATGTAGATCATTGAATTTGAAGTAATTATAAATTTAACAATTTACACCCCAACAACAAATTGTTACTCTATCTACTAGGAAAGTCTGCTCTTTTGTTACTTTATCTAATGTTTCACTCACTGAATTGACTGACCTTGGGGCGCTTAGAGGCATTAAAGCCCTTGCCATGTCACGTCCATGATACTCTTGTCCCTAAACATTCATGGGGTTGGAGGCACCCTAAAAAAGGCCTCTCTTCGGCGACTGATTGATAACCTTCATCCCAGAATTATTTTTCTCCAGGAAACCCTAGTGGACGAACAACGTTTACGTGCATTTATCAATGGACTAAAGCCACATTGGTTTGTTAGTGCAATAAATTTAGCGAGCACTTCGGGTGGGTTGCTTGTGGCTTGGGATCCTGTCTATTTTGATCTAAAGCCATTCTTTTGTTGTGGTGACATCTTATTGACAGACACCTGTTGCGCCAACAAGCGACACGCCAACCTTCTCAACGTTTATGGACCTTGTTTTGATCAACTTTCTTTCTAGTCAAAGGTATCGGCATTCGGTCTTCTTGAAAAACCTAATCTCATACTTGTGGGGGATTTCAACTTCACCTTATCTTCTTCTGAGATTCGGGGAACAAATGCCTCCTCTGACGCAGCGGCCTCACAGTTCAGTGATATTTTCCATCAATACAATTTGGTCGACCTCTTACCGGCCGAGGTGGTTCCCACTTGGAGAAATGACAGGTCTGGTACAATGAGTATTTCAAAACACTTTGATCGCTTCTTCTTATCAGATTCACTTCTTCAGCATGCTGACAGATATAGAACTTGGGTCGCATATCCTTACATCTCAGATCATGCTCCCATTATTCTACAGTTGGATTCTTACTCTCATCGCTCCTCTTTCGCTTTTAAGTTTAATCCCATTTGGTTGGGGAATCTTATTTTTGAGTGACTGGTCTCCGATGTATGGACTAACCAATCCTTTAAAAACAAGACGGATGTACAGAGACGTTTAGCTGGAAAATTAAAAGTTTTAAAATCAAAAGTGAAATGCTAGGCTCGACAACAGATATCACAGACTTTTGAAAGACTATCACAGCTTGAATATAACATACAAGTTATGATCTTAGAAATCTTTGAGATAAAGGGATTTGATCTTATAATTCTTCAACAACATTTAAAACTCCCTGAGACAGAACGGAATAATCTACTACTAATTGAGGAAGCGCATTGGCATCAAAAAAGCAGAGCCACCTGGATCAGCTGTGGAGACAGAAATACAAAGTTTTTTCACAAATATGTGAGTCACAGAAGGAATCACAAGCATATATGGGAACTACAATCGGATGGAGCTGTCCCTATCACTGGACAAGAAAATCTACTAGATGTGGCATTCAAACATTTCAAAAATGTCTATCGAGATAAAGGTCTTACGAACATTGTTGATCAAGCATCTATTATGGGACTATTTCCAAAGATCATCAGTGATCGTGAGGTAGAACTTCTTTTTTCTCCTTGCACAAAAGAAGAGATTTGGAAGGCGCTCAACACCTTCAAGAAGGATAAAAGTCTTGGCCCAGATGGCTGGACAGTTGAATTCTATCTCCATTTTTTTGATCTGATCAGTGATGACCTCTGGGAACTGGTTGAAAATTCTAGACTCAGAGGAACGGTTTATCGGGCTCTAAACTCCACTTTCCTGAATCTGATTCCAAAATCAAACAATCCCAACTCCTTCGGTGACTTTAGGCCTATTACATTGTGTAATCTTTGTTATAAGATTATTACAAAACTTTTGGCCGATAGGATTAAACCGTTCATGACTCGCCTTATCTCAGAGGAACAATTGGGCTTCATCAAAGGTCGACAGATACTAGATACTATTAGATCGACACGAGAGGTACTACACAACATAAAACAAAAGAAATTACAATCTATGATCTGAAATCTTGATCTTAAAAAAACATTTGGCTGTATCAATTGGGACTATCTCAGATTGATTCTATTGCAATCTGGTTTCGTCTTTCCATTCACAAATTGAATCTTGGGGTGCGTATCTAGTGCAACTATTTCCGTTTTGGTTGATGGAGAAGCCACATCCTTCTTTTCAAATGAAATAGGCTTGCAATAGGGATGTCCTCTCTCCCCACTCTTATTTATTTTGGCCTTGGAAGGTTTGAGTATTCTTCTCAAGTCGTGTCAACATGATAGGATTATCACCGACATTAAAGTATCAAGATTGGTAAAAGTTCTGCATTTATTCTTTGTGGATGATATGATCATAGCCACAAAAGCAGACCCAAGAGAATGGAAGGAATCAAATCGATCATCAACCTCTTCTGTCGAGCTTCAGGGTTACAGATTAATGAGTCAAAATCCACTTTTCACTACTATGGACTACTGGCGACAGACATTGAGACTTTTAAATTAATATTTCAATTTGTATACCATGCAATCTCACTGGGTCTGAGATATCTTGGCTATTTCCTTAAGCCAAATTGTTACAAAGAAACTAATTGGAACTAGCTTCTTTTAAAATTTGAAAAACGCATTGCACATTGGTGCAATCGCCAGCTCACTCTGGGTGGAAGATTCATTCTTTTAAAATTAGTGTTGGAAGGCCATGCAGTCTATTGGATGGCTCTTTCCACCATTCCTCACTCCATCTTGAATAAGATTAAACAAATGATGTTTTCTTTTCTTTGGACATGCAACAACAATATGCATTCTCTTCATCTCTATCGATGGGATATTATCGCAAAGCCAAAAGCAATAGGAGGTTGGGGACTTCACAATCTTGCTCATTTCAAAAAATCCTTGGCAACAAAAACTCTTTGGCGAGTCTTGACTCAGGATGGTATTTGGCATCGTATTATATATGAGAAATATATTACTCCTTTATCACTTACTAGTTGGCTTAGACTCCCATTTTTCTTCCCCACTAGCGCCTCTTCGATCTGGAGATCTCTATTAAAAAATATTCCTTATATTCATTGGCTTTGTTGGAAACCCGGCTCGAGACATTCTATCCATATAGGTAGGGACGCTATCTTGGGCCTCTGGTCCACTGATTTACTCTCATCTGGTTTACTGAATTATCTTCGAGATATCAAAGTTTTCTTCCTTTTTCAAGCCCAACACACCTCTGATTGCGGGTTTTCTTGCACAAATTGGAAATTCAGCTCTGATTTGAGTCTCATGGGGGAACTTGCTTTGGAATGGTAGTCTTATTTCTCGACGCTACTTGGAGCAGGGATTCGACTTCACTTAGTGGAAGACACTCTTCACTGGATTGGTGGGGACTGATCTGGTCTATCGACTGTTAAGAATGTTTATAATGTTATTTCATCCACAATCTGGATACAAAGATGCATAGGATGGAGGAGAAACTTGTGGCACTGGTCTCCTCCATTAAAATTTAAAAAATCCATATGGCTAGCTGCAAATGACAAGATCCTGACTTGGTACATTCTACTTCGTCGGGGTTGGGAGGGACCCAATATGTGCATTCTTTGTCGCAACAATTCAGAAACTATCTCCCACATCTTTTTGGACTATCCTTTCACCAAAATGATTTGGCACAAGATTACACTAGTCCTAAATATCCAAAAGAAGTGGATGGGCACAACCTTACATTATTTCTTGGAAAATTGGGCATTGATGGACTTCACTCTTCCACATATCCCATCTATAGTCTGTTCGTTTATTTGGCTTACTCGCAACATGGAGATATTTGAAAATACATTTGTCTCCATTAATATTGTTTGTTTCATAATATTGGGCGAGATAAAAATTGAAAAGAAAAAGAGGAACCCTGCCCCTCAATTTATTTAGCATATTCAACAGATGAATGGAAATAATGCATGGTTTGACGGAGCATCTCAAATTACTGGCCTACAATGTGGGGTCGGCGGATTGATTCTTCATTCTGATGGCACTAAGATCACTTGGACCTTCAACTGTGGATCAAAATCTAATACAAAGGCAAAACTACTCAGCATTTGGGTCACCCTTCTTTTGGCTTCCTATCATAATATTATGGATCTTCATGTGAGGGGGGACTCCAAGATCATTATTGACTGGTTAAATAAAAAGGGACAGCTTCAAGTTACTGCGCTGGAATGATGGAAAGATAGGATCATTGAGCTCACTCAAGATTTCTCTCATATCAGTTTCTCACATATATACAGGGAATTAAATGTGGAGGCGGATATCCTGTCAAAAAATGCTTTATCGAAACAAATTGGCACATTGACGTATCAACATTAGACAGATGGACTTTGGATTCCTCCTCAATGTATCATCCTCTTTTAGTTTTGATTTTTGCTTGATCTTGTATATATTTTGTATCATCATATATTTTGAAGGTTTAGAACCTTTTTGTCGTCTTGATAGATAAGAGATGATAGGATATGATAGGTTATATCTATCTCCATATTATATGGGTTCAACATCTATTGTAAGGAACTCTATATTGGAACAGTTCTAATATGTATGGGATCAATCTTTATCCTTTTTGTAAGGACTCGAATATGTATCTTTTTGGCTTAAAAAAAAACCAGATATAATACAAGTGAAAATTTTCTTTTAGAAAAAAAAAAAACAACACTAAATACATTGTTGCTTGATGCATAAAATTCACCAAAATTATTTATAGTTTGTAAACTCATATTGTCCATCTCTTATTTTTTGATAAGTGAAATCACTACCTATGAAACTAAACAAACAACCCCTATTTAAATAAAGATGTTCCTTATATAACATTAATGTCGAACACAACTATTCACAACAATTCCTTAATACTAATCACCTAATGATGGCTTCACAACAATTCCTTAATACTAATCACCTAATGATGGCTCTTTGGATCCCTACTTATTTAAGTTTATTCCATTAATAATAGCCCTCATTCAAAGACTTATCTTATATAATATCGGGATAAAATATTTCTAATGTTTTTAGAAACTGACTCTAGTGACTATAATAAATAGTTGTAATGTAAATGTTGTATGTATATGAACATTGTAATATTTTATGATAATTGTTGTTTTTATATTATCATTATTATTTATATCTAAGCTAATATCTATTAACATAGATCTTTCGTAATTTTGGATTTAAGAAGTATTGAAAAGGATAGATTAATTAAAATGGATTTAGGTTGGTTGTAATTCCATTCAACTTCGTAGAACTCATAACTCACAATTTACGAAAATATGCATATGCAAAATTACAATTTTGATCATTTATATCTAAGATAATATCTATTAACATAGATCTTTCATAATTTTGGATTTAAGAAGTATTGAAAAGGATAGATTAACTAAATGGATTTAGGCTGGTTGTAATTTCATTAGAACTCATAACTCACAATTTACGGAAATATGCATATGCAAAATTATAATTTTGATCACTGTTAAGATATTTATATTTTGCATTATAACAATATTTTTATTTTATAATATTTCCATTTATGTGTAAATATGGTATCTATATAAATTAGTTTGTATCTATGTGTACATATCCAATCTCTCTTTCATATATATATATATATATATATATATATATATATATATATATATATGTTTATTTGTTGTTGTATCTATTCTAGGTTAATATTTAGTATTATTAGTCCCTGTCGAAGGCGCATAGGGACTATAGCGATCTATAATTCGTTGACTTCATATCAATCTATCATTTGACTATAAATTTTCGCATCATCTGTATTGTTCGTACTATAAGTAAAAGCATTATTTTTTATATAAAAAATAAAAACTTATATGTCATCATCTCATTGGAGAATATATTCAAGATCTTATTTCTAGCTTCGTTGTTCCCAATGTTGTAAATGTGTAGATATCCAAAGTTTTGAGCTTAGACGCTCCTTTCTAATTTTTATTACATTTTTACTGAAATGTTTACAAACCGAAAGTTTTGAGCATGGACCCTATTATTATTAGTATTCCTTTGTATTTGTATTGAAATGTTTGCATACCGAAGGTTTAGATCATTGGCACTTTTTTTGAGGTGCTTGAATAGGCCTGACAGCTTAAATGTTTTCATACCACGAGACCCTTAGACAGCCTGATAGCCTTGAATGTTTACCCAAATAAGCTTATTCGAGTACAATTTTCCTCGAAATTTTCCATACAATGTTGCAGTGAATTTGGACAATATTGTTGTCCACGGCTAGTTGAATAGACATTGTATGTTTCATACTTCTTCTAGGCATGGAATGCAATTTCGTCATCATTGAAGCTACATACATTGTTTATTGG
Source organism: Picea engelmannii (assembly GCA_009831015.1). NCBI lineage: Eukaryota > Viridiplantae > Streptophyta > Pinopsida > Pinales > Pinaceae > Picea > Picea engelmannii. Next base: position 183,295 of record ML797542.1, read on the forward strand.
TTCCGTGGGTGCTTCTTCTTTGTTGGTTCATCGGTTGCTACTTGTTGTTGTTTGGTTCACAATTCGACCTACACTTCTGTCGTTCATCGTTTCAGAGTAAGTTTCCATGCCATAATTTCATTTTCTAATCCTTCTTTGGTGTTCATTGTTTTCAGTTTGAAAGTAAGAATGTTTGCTTATTTCTACCTGCATGATCATCATAGGTTTTCGGTTCCTTTTGTGCTTCAGCTACAGTTTGGTAATTGTTGGAGATACATATGTTGTTTTCTGGTTCGGTGGTTGTTGCTTGTTCGTTAGTTCGTTGGTTCGTCGATTGTTGGTTGTTGTTGTTTGGCTCAAGTTTACGAGTTTGGGGCCCTGGGGATGTAGTTGGGCATGTTCGTGCTTTCTCGTTGGTTTGGTGGTTGTTGTTTTCTTTTGTTTTCTTCGGCTTTGAAGGGTTGGGGTCCTGCGCCGACAGTTAAAGTTTTTTTTTTTTTTTTNGATGTTCAGAGCCTACACCCTCGAGTGGATCTGCGGTTGTGTTATTTTCCATGTCTGGCGAATTTGAGATCTAGCGCCTGTTCCGTGCATGCCTGTTCTACTTTAAAGTTTTGTCTATACTTCAATGTTGACTTGATAAAAAATAGTGGCATAAGAAATAATTGGACAACTACATGTGCAATTGCAACATCTGTTGTTTTTTTTGTTAAAATAAAACATGTGCAAACCGCACTTATTAGCCATATATGGTGGAATGTGCCCATATCACAATACATGTTCTTTATCCTCTACAGAGACTGGTGTGGCCACGATACAATTTGTCTTGTACTTGAGATATGATATGTACACCAAAGATACAACAAAATTATATTTCCATGTCTGGAAGCATATCTAAATACTTTTCCACAGAAAACCAAAATCATTTAGCTATGGCCATGCAATTTCTTAATATTTTGTGATTTGTAATATATTTTGGGCAGGGAAAAACTTTATATATTTACAACCATGGATGGAAAAAAGCAAAGGTTCATGTTTTTGACTATTTTTTATTCTATTTGTTGATTCTCATTTACTGTATGTACATATTACTTGTTCTCCAGTGCATACCAACTTCCATTCATGTTCATTGTATTTTGTGCCTTCCCACATTCAAACAAACAAAATACCTAGAGAAAACGAAAGAGTCTTGACTACATCGGTGAAAGAGGAGATACAAAGGTACATGCTTGTATTGTTATTTCATATTTTGTTGTTTTGTATTTCATTTATTGTATGTATATGTATTCACCTAGTTTATTGTATGTAGATATTGTGTACCTTCCTACATAATAACTTATCTTCATTTCATGTCTTCCTGCATACTAACTTCCTTCATGTCCATTGTATTTTTCCTGCATTGCTACATTTAAACAAACAGAGTGGCCGGAGAGGACGATGGAATCTTTGGCATGAATGTAGATGAGGAGTTACAGAGGTGCATACCTGTACTCTTATTTCATATTCTAGTGTTTAGTATTTCATTTATTGTATGTGTATTTGTTCTACTTGTTCTATTGTTTTGCACCTTTTTTAATATATGTATATACTACGTATCTTTCTACTTATTCTCATGTGAATCGTATTCTCTTTGCTGCTACATTGAAATAAATAGAACTGTATTTCTTTCTTTTACATGTTTTCTTCATACTAACTTGCCTTCATGTCCACTGTATATTCGTCGTTTTTACCTTGGAATAAATAGACTGGTTGGACAGGAAGATGAATTCTTGTATGCAACAACAGAGGGGTCTGTGGTGCAATCTTTGAAAAGGTATACCAATTGTGCTAATAAATTAAATATACAAAATAGGTGGGGGCATATAATATTGGACTAGAAAATGATGATTTGGCAACAGTGGGCCTTTGTATCCTCCCCATTTCTACTTTTTCCATTTTCTATTATCCCTTTTGCTTTCTAATTGCTCTGCTTAGTCGTCTTTCCAAAAATTCCTTGGTGCGGAGGTTGGCGAAATCACGGGTTCACATTTATGTTCACTCTTATACCTTATTCCATACTTACCCACTTTGTCAATTGTGGGTGCTGGGATGGCAAGTTGAAGGTTGCGCCTCTGGCTTCCGAGGTTCCGCGATATACAGATTGGTCGTCGTGCCCCGCCATCACACCCTATTTAATGTTATACATTTTTTCATTCAAAAACTCTGAGGCATACAATTTGATCCTCGAGTCCTCATGTTTCCCGATTATCCCTTGACATCCTATTTCGTATTCCATCTGCTTCGACCTTGCATGTGATATTAAGAAAAATTATGGACAATATACAATGCAAATTCTTGTTTAGTCCTTCTGATGTTCATCTACACATGGTTGCATAAAAAAAAGTTGGACTAGTGACATGGCCATGAGCAGTCAGTCATCCTAGACATCAGCAGACCGACAAGGACAAAGGTAAAGATGCATACCTGTTGTTCCTAGTATGTTTTCCAAACAAATATCCTCAACTATTTATTCATCTATGGCATGGTGAATATGTTGATGTCATCTACAACACATACTTTGCAGTTCACAAGAAGTATCAACAAGTACAAGCGAGACGTCGAACATAGAGCAGGTTCCACAGACCAAGAGATCTGGTTGAAAAACTCTAGCTCCATAGTTCATCCAATATATGTGTCTACTTGTACATTTATGCCAGGAAAAAAAGAAAAAAAGAAAAATAATGCATACTACCATTCACATTACTTTTCCTGTTCGAAAATTGTCACTAGGTCTAAACTTGTGAAACCCAAAATACTATCAATAGAGGGCTTGAAAAACCATCGAACTGGACAAGTGTCCATCTGGGACATAATGGTCATCTATAACAGCTACTTGGACAAGGCAAACGAAACTAGATCCATTATGCGTGCTAACATGACAAACAAAGAGGCCCTGATGATAGTCACACTGACTATTCCTACACAACTTGTCCAGAAACATGTAGAAAATATATTGCAAGGTAATGGGATATCCATTACAAATTTTAATATATTTCCCAAAACATTATATGACCGTGGTGATTGTGATCAGATTATTTCTCTCAACGAAACAAGTATTGTGGAAAACAATTTTCGCTATTTTTTCAAAATATTGTTTCGTCTCGGACGCAACTATCAACCAACTTGCACATTGTAATGGCATTTACCCAAATGGAACCATTGGCACAACTGTTACAATGGTGAGAAAACTTGGCTCACAATACATTCTCCATATAAAATATGGAGATTCAGACAATGACAAGGCGATTGTACCGTTCTCCATATCCAGTTTTTGTCCTTTACTTTCGCATGTCCATGTATCTTGGTTAAGTTACACAAATATTTCACTGTTCCATGTTGCAGCCGCAATTATTCAATACCTACTCAAATTTGTTTTTGTCAATGGAACAACAATTGCATAAAGGGAAATTTCCACTTATGCTCTTCAAAAATATAACAAAGAAAAGGGATGTTAAAGAAATGATTTTCCGCACAAGCCAAGCATCATTTGTAACAAAATTGCGAGTAGACATAGTACATGATCTCAAGAAACTAACTAGCTCTACAACTGTTGTGTGTATACATCTACAGATTCATCCTCACTTTGCTCATACAAATAGCTTCACCAAATTTCCGCAGTTTTTTATTTTTTTTTATTTTAATTGGGTGCAATTGTATATCATATTGTTCAATATATTAACTGCTATTCTCACGTTTCCAAGTTGAAGGTGTTTTGGTTGCAGTGAATGCGTACTCGACCCCCTTTGAGCTTGTATGTGTGAAATGTAACTCTCCTACTTCTACTTCTGCTTTAATAAGTGATGATACGATTGACTGTCTGTGATGCAGTGAAAAATGTCCATACATATATGGGCATTGCCTCAATGTTGTCATCTGAACTGTGGGCAACACAACTGTGCATTGTACACTTAGACAACCTATGTTACAAGATGTGCTTCATGGGTTAGCAAAATTGTCATATGAAGCATACTTACAGAAAAAGGAAAACAATGTCTACATGTTGCGCGACTTTCGGATACATAGCAAAGTTACCTTAAATGAGGACAATGCAATATTGCATATCGACTGGAAAATAAAATAAAATAAATAAAAAATAAATGTACCTAGATGAATGTTCGTCAGACTGGAGTTCTTCGGAGTTTACATCTATAGCTGTAAAATTATCTGTCCAGATATTTTGTCTCTTCTTGTGTACTTGAAACAACAAGGAGAATCTAATTACAAATGCAATCCATGTTGTTATTTTGATGTTGTTTTGCATCTCCCAGTAAGAATTTTTCATATTTGTTTTAGTGTGCAAATAAAAAAAACAAATGGTGGCCGGTTGTGGATTTGATGTAGGGGACTGCACGTTTCTTTTTGGGTGCCCAAGTTGGAAAATTGTTTTCCAACTATATAGCCATGGAAGGATTTCTGAATTTTTTTTTGGGTGCCCGAATAAAATAAAAAAATTGTCTCCAACTATACATTTATGGTATGGTATCTGCATTTTTTTCTCGATGCCCTAATTGAAAAAAAAAGGACTCACCATGGATTGAAAAATGAGCTTGAGATTTTTAGATCTCGCTATAGAGATTGTACGCGCATAAGATTGTTCAATCCAGAAATGGAAAGCATGAGAGAAAACCCCTTAAAAAGTATCTAACTGTAAATAACTCGGGCCCATCCTTTGAACCGTCGAAATAGCCTGCTCATCTAGGAAGAATCGTGAGGAATTTCCAATAATATTGGAAATTTGGCATTCTTAAAACTGGTAGGGATAGACCATGACACTATTAGAAGAAAATGTCCATAGTGATCTTGCTTAATGGTAAAATAGTAATCGACAACTTTCTTGTTCCCCATTTTGAGGTCTGGTTATAGCTAGCATACAATGGCGAAGATCCGTTGGTTTTGTATTGTCTTGTGCTTGGAAGAATTTTGTTCATATCCCATGGCCCTAGTTATTTTCTCATGGGAACATATACCAGATGTAAGAGAAAACCAATGCCATGATGTGTTTTTTTTATATATCAAATTGTTTGATGCAAAGGTCGATGTGTACTTCTCTATGGAACCTTGTGGGATCTTGCTTGAGGCCTTATGTGTTCATGCATTGCCTTCTGCCTCAACTTTCAATACATTTGGAGTTTACTTGGTGCTTGGTTGTATGCTTCGTTCTGGAAAATTAATAATACATTCAGGATCTTTGCAGTTTTTCTATGATCTTAAAGACTATAGATGACATGATTTGCCCTTTAATATAAGCTCTGTGACACAAATGTGGTGTGTGGCTCATTTTAGCACTTTTCCTTGATCAATGAACTTAGCAAAATTAATCTCCTGGAATAATTTGAAATAAAAGAATATATATTGTGTGAAGTCTAATGGACCTATCATATCAATGAGAGGACATTAAAATTCAAATTTTTCGTTGTTATACTTGCGGTGAAGATGATAGTACAATAACTTTACTTAGACATCCCAAAATTGATTTTCTTGTATCTTTTTTAGGCTTCTCTTATACAAGCAAATCCTGGAAACTTTAAGCATGGCTCGCTATATCTATTCCTTGATTGAAGAACCTGTTCACATGTTTAATTCACTTCATAGTTACTGTTAAAACCATCAATGGGGGTTTCTTACACCAATTCCCGCTTCCGAAAATTCCCATCCCCTTTCTTTTTTCCCTCTGCTTTCCCTTTCTGGTTACTTACTAGTTTTTCGGAAAATGTCTACGTGTGGGAGTTGGCGGATTCACGTCTTCAGATTTACATTGTTACTTTTATATCACCAACCCGACCGACCGCTTCCCCATTTCATATTGAACAAAATTTTTGAATCGCGGGTTCCCGAATAGGCGGGTTCAACATTGTGTTTCCATTGTTTTGTTGGCTGCAAACAACACTCAGACTTTTGTGATCTACAAATTAGCAAACAAATTCGCCTTCATCTTGTTTTCTTTTTCTTTATGTTTACTTGGTTCTCTTTTCAAATATGTCATTTTTTTGAATGTCTCCTGGTTTTATATACAACACCCAGCGGGAGTTGGCGGATTCACGTCTTAAGATTTCCATTGTTACTTTTATATCACCAACCTGACCGACCGCTTCCCCGTTTCATATTGAACAAACTTTTTAAATCGTGGGTTCCCGGATAGGTGGGTTCAACATTGTGTTTCCATTGTTCTGCCACCTGCAAATAACACCCGGACTTTCGTGATCTACAAATTAGCAAATAAATTCCCCTTTATCTCGTTTTCTTTCGCTTTTTGTTTACTTGCTCCTTTTTTCGATGGTGTCCTTTTTCCAATTGTCTCATGCTTTTATATACAACACCCAAAGTTCCGCAATATACAAATTGCTTGCTCAACATTGCGCTTCCACTATTCCCCTACATACAAACAACACCCAAAATTCCGCAATATACAAATTGATGGCTGAAATCCATCATTGTGACATACAATTTGACCATCGACCCCTCACGTCTCATGGATATATCTTGTGACCCTTTTTTTGAAACCCGCGCGATCACTTTCCATACTTGGGCATTTCTTGGAATCGGTTTCGTGGGTTGGCAGGTGGACGAAATGTACAATTCTTAGTCTCTCTTCGCCATCCCCACTACCTTCGTACTTCTTTCTAGATATGCAATTATTAATCTTTAATGCTAGTAGTTAATCTTGCGGGAACCGTTAAGATTGACATTAATGTCCACAAGGTCGGAGAAGGTTTGTCATTAATATGAATTAAACCAAGATTTGTCGAGAAGAGTGTTATCCTTTCGAAGTATTCACTTCAAACATGATGCAATCTCTTTCATGTGTCAGACGGTGGCGCCTTTAATAAATATTTAATTATTAATCACTCTTCGTCGTCACTGCCACCTTCGCACTTTTTTCTAAATATGCAATTAGTAAGATTTAATGGTTACATCCCATTACGCACGAACCCTGGAGATTGTCATTGATCAGTGAGAGGCTCAAGGAGATCTTCCATTGATATGCATTAAACCAAGATTTGCAGAGGGTTATATTATCCCTCCCCAATTTTCATTTCAAACATCATCTGGAGAAAACGGAAATTCTCGTTAACTTATGGCAGCAGTTATGTCCAGATACAGAAAACACCTTCGGGCATGATGGCCATAGGTTCTAGTATTCCAGGGCATATTCTTACTACTCATCTCCCTCCGTCCAGGAGAAAAAAAGGATATGGTTCATTGGTGCCCCGAGAGATATATTTCAAGCCAAATAATTCCAAGGCAACCTTGCATGTTCAGACAACCTATCCACTTACATTGATGGCTAGCGTAGAGGTTTATGCGATGGATTTCGAGCAGGAAGAAAATGATTTGATGGACGATGATACGACAATGGATGATGGAAATGCAGAGATTGTTCCCACTCCTACGCCCAAATTGAAATCAACCATAACGGTTGGTACTTCTCAGCTCGGCGATGGCGGTCTTGACAACACCAAAAGAAGGAGTTTCAAAAAAGAAACCGAAATTGAACGCAATAGCCTCTTTGTAGCTCAAAAGTAGGAATTCCAGAGGTCCAAATTAGTCTGTTGTGGGCGGAAGTCTTTCACTGTAAGGAAATGATTTGTTGATGCTTGCAGAGATATATTTCAAGCAAAACAAATATTCAATTGCGGGACCATTGTTCTATTCTCTGGATATACAATTAACATCTTAGGGAATGAGGACCAGAACTCCCACTGGTTCAAGGAATATTCCTACTAGTCATCTCCTTCTGCCCATAATGGACTGATTTGGGCCTCTGGAATTGCGCTTGCAACCTGCGTCCCTGAAGTTTTCGACTGTGAGGAGGTGGTTTCTTGGTGTGTCCTAACATTCAGTTAAGGGCCATTATGTTTGCTCTGCAACATTTTTCATCTTCTTCCTCACAGGAAGCTTGTGAGAACTATAAATTTTACCACATGATTGTTGTTCATCTGCTTCAAGCCAAGGATTTATTCCACTGTGGACCCGCTCTCATGTTTCTTTGTCGGCTCAGGTATTCTGCAAAATATTGAGATTGGGGCATCGAACATTGATCCATCGAGGAGAATACTGCAAGGATTTCCTAAAAAAAAACCATGGTAATCAATGTTGTATGCATGTTGAAGAGCATATCGATGGATCCTGCATGTTGTAGATCCCGTGCCTGTGTTTATGGAATATATGTTCAATGTTTTGGCCCAAAGAACTCGGTCCAATTTCTAAGGATAGATATATAGTGCTCATTATTCTTTTTTTTTTTAAATGGATTTACTATTAAAAAAAATTCCTTGGAGTCTTGGTTTCTTCTTCTTTTTTGGATTTAACACCTCTTCTCATTGGCATGGTTTGGTAGTCTCGTAGTTCTTCTATATTGTGTTTTCTTAGGTAATTTGTTCTAAAATGGAGCATTTAACAATTATATGACAGTGCATTGTGTCAATCCATCAGACTTTTATGGAAACAAAAAAATGAATTTCAGATAGTTTCAAACCAACGTTCAATTCTATTTGTAATGTAGATAGAACATAGCAATACCAAATCACAATGTTGCAGCAAGATCGTCATTCTTGTTTCTAGACATGCAATTATTAAGATTTAATGCTAACAACCCATAATGCAAGAAGTTTAATACTTAAGTTAATATGCTACAGTCATGGAAAAATGTATCAAGAACACACTTACTCCCATAAGTTGCAATAAAATCTAATCTTCAACAAAGCATTTGCTGACAATTACTAGAAAATGATGGTTTTGCAACAATGGGGCTTGTTTGAAACCAATTCTCTCTTACGAAAATTCCCCTATGCCTTTCTATTGTCCCATTCTTTTATCCCCTGTAGTTTATCTTTCTGGTTACTTAGTCATTTTTTCCAAAAATGTCTTGTTGCGCGGGTTGGCGGATTCACGCATTTCGACTGAGCACTTCCCCTTTGTCTAAATTGCCCTTTCCATTGTTTCATGACCTGCAAACAACACTTCAGCTTCTGCGATATGTAGATTTAATTCTGGACTCCCACATCATCCCCTCTTCCATGTTACACATTTTGCATTGGAATGTTCCGATATATACAATTTGACAGTCGGGGCCTTACGTCTCCTCGGGAACCCGTCACCCTATTTTGAAGCTCGTCCGACCGCTTTCCACACTTGACCATTCCTTGACATCTCTTTCGTGGATCATCAAGTTTGCGGTTTCAGAAAATTTCAAATTTCTAGTTGTTGTTTCATGTGCTCGCTACCTTCATATTTCTTCCCAAGTATATGCAATATGTATACAACTTCTCTAGCAACATACATAAAATATATTTCCAGGAAATGGAATATCTATTGTAGATTTGAATATATTGGACATTATTTTCCCTCTTCTATAATTGACCAAATTTTCGTTTCTTTTTCCCCTCTACTCTCTCTTTCTCGTTACTTAGTCATTTTTCTGAAAATGTCTCAAGGCACACATTGGATGACTCACGGGTTCACATTTGTGCTCGTGATTTTATATTGCGACTCCGACCAACCACTAGCCATTCAATGTCTATACACTTTTCATATCACGAATTCCTTGGCAAGTGGGCTCTATATTGCACTGCCATTGTTTTGTGGCCTGCAAACAACAACCAGACCTTCGCGATATACAAATTTATTTCCACACTCCCACATCATACCCTCTTCCATGATACACAATTTGCACATGAAAGTTATGAGACCTATAATTTGACCTTTGGGTCCTCATGTCTCCTGGGGAACTATCGTCACCTTGTTTTGAAGTCCCTGAGTCTGCTTTCCATATTTCACCATTTCTTGGAATCTCTTTCGCGCCTCCAATTCCATACCTACCTGATTTTTTTCTCTTGTGGATTCCCGTACAGGCGGACTGTACTTCCAGTGTTCCTTGACCTACAAACAACCCCCCCCCCCANAATTGACTTTCGGACTCCTACATCAACCCTCTTCCATGTTACATAGCATGCACTGAAAATTTTCGATCAATACAATTATTTCGTCCAGCCCTCATGTCTCCTCGAGAAACCTTGTCAGTCTATTTTGAAGCTCATCCGACCGCTTTCCACGACCATTTATTGCAATCTCTTTCACGGATCGTCGGGTTGGTGGGTTCAGACAATTTCCAATTCCTAGTCATTGTTTTCTGTGCCCACCACCTTCGCACTTCTTTCCAAGTATATGCAATAAGTATATAAATGCTCCATAAACATGTAGAAAAGATCTTTCCAGGAAATGGAATATCTATTACATATGTGAATATATTAGCCCTTATTTTTCGTCTTTTATACTTAACCAAATTCTCATTTCTTTTTTCCCTGTACTTTATCGTTCTCGTCACTTAGTCTTTTTTTTTTAAATGTCTAGCTGCACAGGTTGGCGGACTTGCGGGTTCACGACTCCTACATCAGCCCCTCCTCGGTGTTACACAGTATGCACTCAAAAGTTCTGATCAGTACAATTTGACCGTTGGGCCCTCATGTCTCCTCGGGAACCCTTGTCAACCTCTTTTGAAGCCCATCTGACCGCTTTCCACGGCCATTTCTTGCAATCTCTTTTGTGGATCGTCGGGTTGGCAGGTTCATACAACTTCTAATTCCTAGTCATTTTTTTCTGTGCCCACCACCTTCGTACTTATTTCCAAGTATATGCAATAAGTATATAACTTCTCCAAAAACATACAGAAAACATATTGCCAAGAAATGGAATATCTATTACAGATGTGAATATATTAGCCCTTATTTTCCGTCTTCTATACTTAACCAAATTCTCGTTTCTATTTTCCCTGTACTTTATCTTTCTCTTCACTTAGTCATTTTACTGAAAATGTCTAGCTGTGTGGGTTGGTGGACTTGCAGTTTCACGACTCCTACATCAACCCCTCTTCTGTGTTACACAATATGCACTCAAAATTTTTGATTAATACAATTTGACTGGCGGGCCCTCATGTCTCCTCGGGAACCCTTGTCAGCCTATTTTGAAGCTCGTCCAACCACTTAAAATGGCCATTTCTTGCAATCTCTTTCGCGGAACGTCAGGTTGGCGGGCTCAGACAATTTCCAATTCCTATTCGTTGTTTTCAGCGTCCTCCACCTCCACACTTCTTTCCAAGTATATGAAATAAGTATATAACTTCTCCAGAAACATGTAGAAAAGATCTTCTGAGAAAATGTAATATCTATTACATATGTGAATATATTATCCCTTCTTATCCGTCTTCTATACTTAACCAAATTCTCGTTTCTCTTTTCCTTGTACTTTATCTTTCTCGTCACTTAGTCGTTTTTCCGAAAATGTCTAGCTATGCAGGTTGGTGGACTTTCAGGTTCACATTTGCACTCGTTCTTTTATATCGCGACTTCGACTGACCGCATCCCCATTCTGTACCCAACCACTTCTCCCACCGCAGATTCTCGGGTAGGCGGGGTCTAGATTGCACTTTTATTGTTTTGTGACCTGCAAACAGTATGCTGACTTTCGCGATATACAAATTTACAACTGGACTCACATCATACCGCTTTCGTATTACAGTCTACCTATCATGCCCTCTTCCATGGTACACATTTTGCACTAAAAACTTCTGAGACATACAATTTGACCGTTGGGCCCTCACGTCTCTTGTGAAACTATTGTTACCCCATTTTGAAGCTCGTCCATCCACTTTCCATACATCACCATTTCTTCGAATTTCTTTCGCACATCATTGGGTTAGCAGGTTCAAGAAATATCCAATTCCTAATCGTTGTTTCATGTGCCCTCACCCTTTGCATTTAGAAATTAGCAAGTATATACAAGATCTTATTTCTAAGTATGAAATTAGCAAGTGTTAATGCTAAACTAGGATTTGAGGATATCTCACATTAATACGCATAAAACCAAAATTTTCAAATGGTTATATTATCCCTTCCAAATGTTCATTTCAAACATCATGGAATGTCATTGGCACGTCGTCGGGTTGGTCTGTTCATGAAATATTCAATCCTCAATTCTGAAAATGAGTTCGACCAACCGTTTCCCTATTCCATACTTAGCCACTTTCCCGGAATTCTGCAAATATACAAACCGGCCGCTGAACTACCCCATCATGCTCTCTTTCGTTTTACACATTTTGCAATAAAAAATTATGATACATAGAATTTGACTGTTGGACACTCACCTATCCTGAGTATCCTCCGTAACCCTATTTTGAATCCCATCCGACCACTTTTCATACCTTGCCATTCTTTGCTTTCTCTTCCCCATCTTTGTGACCTTCGCATTTGTCTATAATAATAAAAAATGGTTTATGTATATATATCTTGTTTCTAAATATGCAATTAGTGACCTTTAATTCTAACAACTCATCGTGCAGGAACCGTATATATTTTCATTATTGGGTGAAAGACTCGAGGAGATATCCTATTAATACGCATTAAACCAATATTTGTGGAGGGTTATATTATGCCTTATGAGTGTTGATTTCAAAATCATGAAATGTCGTTCGCACGTCGTCGAGTTGGCACGTTCACGAAACCTCCAATCCTTAATTGCTCTTTGTCATACCCACCACCTCCGCACTTCTAAATATGCAATAAGTAAGTTGTATTGCTAACAACTCATCATGCAACACCCATAGAGATTGTCATTAATGAGCGAAAGGCTGGAGGAACGTTCCCATTCATAAGCATTGAACCAACATTTGCAGAGATTTATATTATCGCCTCCAACTATTCATTTGAACCATCGTCTGGAGAAAACGAACATTCTCATAAACTTATGGCATCATCTCGAAAGCAATTATGTGGAGATACAGTGAACATATTTGGGCGCGAGGACCAAAACTTCCAGTGGTCTAGGGAATATTCTTATTACTCATCCCCTACTGCCCAGAATGAAGTAATTTGGACCTCTGGGATTGCTCGTGTAGGTTTTGTCCCTGAATTTTTTGACTATAAGAAGATGGTCTCTTGGTGTGTCGATAAATTTATTCCATACCAAATAATTATTCCACTATGGGACCACTCTTCTCTTTCTTTTTCACATGAGGTCTTCCTCCAGATGTTGTGATTGTCAGAGCCAACATTGATGTTAAAAGGAGGTGATTGCAAGCAGTTCCTAAGAAATCATAATAACAAGTTGGACCTCTTGCCCCAGTTCTTGGAAGACCCGATGGTAGTTCCTGAAGATATCACAAGATTTTAGGTTATTTCATTTAGAAATCCATACCAGGAAATTGCCTAGTTGTTTACAAGAATAACGGGACAGGAGTCCACGGCAACTATTTCTTGAATGGCTCTTTATATTTTGTATTTCACACTCAATGAACAAGCCATTTTTTTATTGGGGCAAGCTAATTTCCCATGAAATCTGTTCCCAATTGTCAAGATTCAAAAAGGAGAAGAAATTGTATATGTCATCTTACTTGGTTTTTGTGATAGCACATTGCTTCCAGTTTCCAAAACTGTCTCTCTCCAAGAAGGTCAACTGGGAATTCAACCCAGTAATGTTCTGGTACTAGGCCTTGTGGAAGCACAAGGCCTCCCACTGTTTTTATGAGGTTTTTAATGGCTTTGTGTCTGTTTTCAAAGTTTTGTTATTAGGAGAATATTCTCCCCGCATATCTGACCAGGAAACCAAGTTTTTGGACAGAAAGGAGGCACTTAAACATATGGATAACTACACTGTGATAAGAATTTTTGGCTCCAGGGAAAAACCTACTCTCCTTCCATGTCACATTACGAACATACTATTTGTTACAGAAGTAGCAAGGCAATACAACTATTGGTTGCATCTATTCCAAGAGAAGAGAAAAAAACAGTCCATTCCTCTACCTTGGAAAGTCGGGGACTTTGTGTTGAAAAATGTCAACAAAATTGACGAAATCACAACCCATTTTAGCAATTTGAACCTAAGATATGTTGAAATCCTAAGAGGGTTCGACCCCAATAATTTTTTTTTACATCATTTACAAACACTTGGCTTCTACAATTCTTTTTTCAAAAAACACTTGCTCGACAACGCTCTTGTTTATGATGTCGGTGACCTAGACACACTGCAAAGCACCACTGAATTGTACAAGCAATAGGGAAAATGCCCCGGTGAGAAGAGTGTGAAATCGAAGGATAACACTCCCAAAAGTACGACATCCTGGAGCATCACTCCAACAGCCCACCACAGCAATAGAGAAACTCAGAGTTCTTCAAATGGAGGAGGAGATAATGACCCTCCACACCCTAAAATTGATAGTTCTCACAAGCTTCCAGTTGACAAGAAAAGAAAAAAAATGTGGGATAGATGGAACAACTCGAAATTGAGAATGAGAACATGGAACTTGAGCCTGATCTGGATAACGCAGTTTGCCACCTTGATCAGCTTGGAGACGTGATCCAACATAGTCGTCCAATGGACATATCTAATACCAAAAATTTTGACGAAGATGAATCCTTCATATTCTAGAGCGTTGTTTTTGACAGCCAGTCCAAAAAATTAAATATTGAAAAAAAGGATGTAAAAAATAAGAAAGGAAAATTTCATTCAGAGGTTAACCTTGCAAAAATGCGACCATCCTAGATCTGTCGACTTCACATAATGACTAGAGATTCTCTTGATGATTCTGTTGGAGGCATTAAGGCCGAGAATTCCAAACTAAAGGGTCGGGTCAAGGAATTGGAAGAAGTTTTGATTCCTATGTCATTGCTTGCCAATCCGTTGGCAATAGCCATGCCTGCCACCCCTACAGCCAAGTTAAAAGGATCCTCTAGACTCCTCGCATCATGTAGAGGATATGTGGAGAATAATATCAAGAAAAGAATGGAACTGATTACTGAGGTGTGGTAAACATCACAAACCATGATTTCCCTTGGAATGAGAGCACATAATTTGCTCGAACATTTGCAGATGGATTTAAACGATGAGGAACATTTCTATTTAGACATGGTCCTTCCTTTTGGCACCATTGTCAACAACATGATAGAAACAAGGAGAAGAAAAAAAGATATCCCATCCAAAAAATGGATCGGTCAATTAAATGGATGCTGGAAAGAAAAAGTGAAGAACTTGCATCTCATTGTCCAGTCATGTGAACAAACCATATCAAAGAAAGAAAAATTATTCACAAAGCTGACCAAAATAGACTTAGCTGGAAGGACCAATGACTTCCAAGAACACAACTTAATCGTGAACTCCTTGCCCTTAACTAAGCAAGCCTTTGATAAACAGGTTGATATTTTTAAAGTGTTGTCTTTGGAAAAGTTTTACAACATCCTTGAATATGGTCAAGATGACGTCGACAACTGGCTAGTCGACTATTCAGTACAAAATGAGGAAATGGATTAGGCTCTGCGTAATTTTTCTATCGACTTCAGGGAATTAGAAAATTACCCACCATCTTTACCGACGAAATGAACCTTTACTTAGAAGAAGAAGTATCGAAACTAGAACTAAAGGAATCTTTGTTCTCCATGATTGATGGTAAAATCCAAGGCCCAGACGAAGTAACTATGGAATTCTTCAAATCCTTCTATGATATTCTAAAACAAGATTTGTCTCTTATGATAAGAGAATAAAAAAATGAAGGAATATTTCATGGACCTCTCAACACAACCTTTCTATGTCTCATACCTAAGAAACAATGCCCCTCTTCCTTTTAAGACTACAGACTGATTGCTGACTGCAATGTAGTCTACAAATTAATCACCAAGATCATGTCCAGGCGACTCAAGCCAATGCTAAGTGAAATCATTGGTGAAGATAAATATGGCTTCCTTCATAAAAGACAAATACACGATGTTGTAGCCATAGATTAGGAAGTGTTCCACTCAGTCTCAAACAATGTGCCATTTTCCATAGTCCATGAACAAGCAAACAACGTTTCATAGTCCCGCCCATCGATTACACCATACCATAGGGATATTTCGATGGGTCCAACCAAGGACATCTGCATGCATGTGGTGTTGGGGTGGTGTTGTTTATCATCCATAGCCACTATATCCATATTAGATATTCGCTAGGAGGCAGAACAAACAATAGAGAAAAAATGATAGCACTCTGGACCATTTTGGAAACATCCAAAGAAAAAATTATGACAAAGCTTTAGGTGTTCGGAGATTCAAAACTGGTGATTGATTGTGTAAGAGGACAAAACAACATCTAGAATCCTAGATTGGCCTCAATTCTAAGAGATATCAAACTCACCTTTAGAAATTTCGAATGGTTTTCTTTCCATTACATTCTAAGGGAACTCAACACAAAATTAGATGAACACTCTACAGAAGCTCTGTAGGTGCAAAAATGAGCTTTTTGGATTTTATGACTTCTTTGAAGACACAAAGACTAAGGCAATGGAATTTCTCCTCCGAAAAATGTTTTTTCTTGTAAGGTTGTAAATGTTTTGAACAATTGGAACAGTTTGTATTGTAAAAGGCCTTAAAAGGTATTTTGGCATACGTAGAATATATATGTAATAAATCCTACTAAGGATGCACTGATAAGACAACAACACGTATATTCCTTTTTTGAATATATCATTTTTTTTTCTACGGG
>ML797542.1:199926-210882 GCA_009831015.1 Picea engelmannii
AGATATAGATATAGATATAGATATAGATATAGATATAGATATAGATATAGATATAGATATAGATATATTGTAAACAATGAAGATATGATGAATAAAGAATTAGAGGTGTGGCTCCAAACATGTTGTTGGTTTTCTTGGTGTTGGGTTTCCAAGGTAAAATCTGTATGTAATGTGTGTGTGTGTGTTTCATTGTATTGTTTATTTTCTTATTAAGAATCTATTTGCATAATTGATTGTACAAGGTTAAAATCTACATTTGGTATCAAAGTAGTTATTGGTTTCAAGGGATTTCCTATGTGGCTAAGGGTTTGGATATGGTCTATGATAAACCTTGTTACAATGGAAGCTCTATAGTATTGATTCTTTTGGTGAAAAGAAATGGCGAGCAGTTCAAAAATAGAGATTGAGAAATTTAATGGGAAACTTTTTGAGCCATGGAAGATCTATTGGTGGACAAAGATTAATGGATCGTCATGGATCCAGGTACTGCACCTACTAGAATGTGAACAAAATACTAGGAAAAGTTGGATCAGAAGATGAAGAGCACAATCTGTTTGTGTCTCTCAGATTCAATATTACTGAGTATGTCATGGGAAGCTACAACCAAGGCATTATGGGATAGGTTAGGGGATTTGTACCAGTCTAAGTCCTCAGTAAACAAATTGGTCCTATGGAATAATTTGTACAACTTGAGAATGAAAGATGGAGACTTGATGAAAGAGAATCTGAACACCTTCAATATTTTGGCAAGTTAGTTATTGTCTATAAATATTAAGATTTTTGATGAAGATAAGTGTATCAATTTATTTTGTTCTTTACTAGACTCATGGGATAGTCTGGTTGTATCCATAGAAAGTAATGCAAATACTTTAAGCTTCAAGGATGTGGTCTTATCCTTGTCGTCGAAGGCGATGAGGCAGAAAAACATGGAAGGACATAGCACATATTCCCTATTTGCAAGAGGACACTCCTAGGAAAGAAATAGACCTATAAGTCCTCAAGTGGGAGATGTAAATCTAGGAGAAGATATAAATCTCCTGGAAAATTTGTATAGGTATGATGGAGATGTGGAAAAGAATGGAACTACAAGAAAAAATGTAGATCCAAAAGTGTTGAGAAAGGGAAGGGATCTGATGATACCTCTTATATAGAAGAAAACACCTCTGCAGATGAAGGAGGGGATGTGTACTTGGCTTCTTCAATAACACATGCATATCATGATGCATAGATGGTATACTCGGGTACATCCTTTCATATGAATCCTAACAGGGATTGGTTTTGAAAATATGAAAGGTATGACAGAGGTGACGTTTTTCTAGGAGATGACTCAACAACCAAAATCATAGGATGAGGAAAATTCAAGTTGAAGCTCATGGATGGTAGGATTAGAACACTCATTAGTTTTATGTGCATCTCAAGATTGGCTAGAAATTTGATTTATGTAAGTAAGATGGACGATGTAGGTGTAAAAACAATGTTTGAAAAGGGAACTTGCAAAATGGTTTGAGAATAAATGGTGTTGCTAAAGAAATTTTGGTTTGGAAGTCTCTATAAGTTGCAAGGAAGAAATATTAGTTATGGGTGTAATAGTGTCATTGTTCCCGAGTTTGGAGATGAAGAAGAAAAAACTCCTACAGTCTCTGGAGAAAACAATATGTTGTGGAATCAAATATTGGGGCATATTAGAGAGAAGGGCCTTTGAGTACTACATGGTAAAGGTATGGAAAATTCATCTCTGGATTTTGATTTCTATGAACATTTATTATATGGGAAGCAAAATCATGTAAGATTATCCTATGGTGCTATGAGCGAAGAGGGAATTTTACATTTGGTACACAATGATGTGTTTGGACATGTGTCAGTTCCATCATTGGGAAAATTAGTGTACTATGTCTCATTTATAGATGAATTCTCAAGGAATACATGGATTTATTTCCTTAGGAAGAAGTATGAAGTCTTTAAAAAATTCAAAGAGTTTAAGGCTCTTGTGGAGAATCAGACAAAGAAAATAATTATCGTGTTGGGAGAGGATAATGGTGGAGAATTATGTGGAAATGAATTCGAAGAATTTTGTAAGAAGTGCAGTACAGAAAGGAATAAGACTACTCCATACACATCTCAACATAATGGAGTTGCAGAAATGATGAATATGACACTCATGTAAAAAGCAATGAGCATGCTCAGTGGTGTCGGGTTAGGAAAAGAATTTTGGGAAAATGAAGTGGGTATTGCATGTTACCTGGTCAATCGATCAACATTCTTCAGTGCTGGATGATAAGACTCCACACAAGATATGGACTGGTAAGAAACCCCTTGTTACACATCTTAGGGTATTTGGTTGTGATGTGTATGTTCACGTTCCAAATAAAAACAAGAGTAAGGTGGATAAAAGGGATGAAAAGATTATCTTTATTAGGTATAAAGATGGTCTAAAAGGTTATAAGATTTGGAACCCAGAAACTAAAAACGTAGTGTATAACCAAGATGTGGTATTTAGAGAAATCAAATATGTTATCAAACAGGAAGTCCTGCCAAGGGAGAAAGAACCAAAGAAAGTAGAGTTTGAATTAAAGGATAATGAATTAGGCTCTACATAAGAACATGAATTAGAAGAAGAAGAGCCTCATACTCCATTATTGAGGAGATTGGTTTGGGAAAGAAGGAAACTGGAAAGATATACTCCACCTGATTTCCATTCAAATTTTTCTTTGTTTATTACTAATGATGATCCTAGAATTGTTAGGGAGGCAGTGGATTCATAGGATGGAAAACTCTAGAAAAGGGTCATGGTGGAATAAATGGAATCCTTGGATGAGAATTAGGTTAGGGATCTAGTGGAGTTTCTGACTGGAATAAATCCCATTGGTAGAAAATGGGTGTTTAAGAATAAGTTGAATACATAAGGAAAAGTGAATAAATACAAAGCTCGGTTAGTAGCAAAAGGTTATTCCCAAGTAGAGGAAATTGACTTTGGTGAATTTTTTTTTGTTGTTTCCAATTTAACTTCTATTGGATTTATTTTATCTTTTGTTGTTGCTTTTGATTTTGAAGTGAGACATATCAATGTGAAGACAACATTCCTACATGGGGATATAGAAGAAGAAATCTACATGAAGGAACCAAAAGGATTTGGGGTGAAGGGAAAGAAGAGATGGTATGTAAGCTGAAAAATTCCCTGTATGGGTTAAAACAATCACCAAAGAGGTGGTATCAAAAATGCGATACTTATATGTTGGGCCGTGGCTTCACAAGGACCAAATCTAATCACTGTGTGTATTTCAAAATAATTGGTGATCATCTTATTTATTTGGTCTTGTATGTGGATTATATGTTGCTGATAGGAAACAACAAGGATATTATCCAAGATGTGAAAAATCAGTTGTCCTCTAAATTTGACATGAAGGATCTTGGTGTTGCAAATTTTATTTTGGGCATGGAAATTAAAAGAGATCGGGAAAACATGAAACTCTTGTTAAATGAGAGGAAATATGTCGAGACAATATTGTAGAGGTTTAATATGAAGGAATGCAATTCAGTCAGGGTTCCTATTCATTTGGGTGTAAATTTATATGCATAGCAGTGTCCCAACACACAAGAAGAGGAAGATGACATGTCTCGTGTTCCATATGCTAGTGCGGATGGAAATTTGATGTATGCAATGGTATGTACTAGACTAAACATTGCACATCCAGTGGGAGTTTTGAGCAAGTATATGTCAAAACCAGGGAAGGAGCATTGGACAACAATTAAGAGGGTTTTGAGGTATTTGTGTGGTACTACTATTTATGGATTGTGCAACCAAGGAATACCAAGATTGGACAAAGTGTTGGACATACATGGGTTTGTTGATGTAGACTGGGATGGAGATCTAGATCGCATAAGATATACAAGTGGGTATGTGTTTAACTTGTTTGGAGGAGAAATTAGTTGGATGAGGAAAACACGAGCTGTAGTGGTTGATAGTCAGAGTGCAATCTTCCTGGCGAAGAACCTAGCTTATCATTGAAAGACAAAGCATATTGATGTTCAATATCACTTTGTGAGAGATATGGTTGAAGACAATAAGGTGTTGTTGATTAAGGTGGACACTTTGAATAATGTTGCAAATTCATTGACAAAGTTTGTGAGCATTGAGAAATTATCCTGGTGTAGAGAAACAATGGGCATTGTTGCCCTGGATTGTTGACTATGTAATCCCGTGACCCCTTGTATGCAAAGAAAACAACAAGTGGGAGATTGTTGGGTATGTGTATTGTACAAGGTCAAAATCTACAAAATAAATTTAGTTCAAAAATCATTATATGAGAAGACTAACACACCGAGAAGTACGCTAATACTTACATATTACTTTATGTATTATGACTTATCTAGTAAAATAAAAGTAAATATAAAATCATTCACATACAACTTAGGGCATCAAATTTAGATTGCACAAATCCATCTCAACTCCATATCTATTATGCATTAAGAGGGATCCAAAAAAATACCAATACAGATTTATACATGTTTAAATATCTAGTATTAAGAATTTTACATGAAAAACAATTTAAAAATATTTTTTATTTCCCAAACATACAAAGCCATTGATGAGAAAATAAATTAACAAAAAATTACTTGGAATACTTTTTCCTTTTATTTGAACGTTGTACAAGATCTTTTCTCAAGCTTTCCACTCAACAATAAAATACACCCTTAAGTTTAAGCAATTTCTTCTCTACTTGGATTCTCAATATTTAAAGTTTTAACTTTCTCCTTCTTCGTTCCCAATGTTATGCAAATTAATCAAAATTTGATATTGATTTTTTTGAAATAATATATATTAATATAATATTATATAAGAATTATCTTATGAGGAGAAAACCATAAATCTAGGCAAGCTTACAAGAAAAAATAAATGAAATGCTTATAACTCAATTCAACCATTCCCCAAGAAAGGAATTCGCCCAACATTTGAATCTCTATGCCTACAACCATAGATCACTCCATAGTCTGGGCATACTTTGATGGGGCTTCACAAAATTCACATTGTGGGGGGGGGGGGCGGAGGGACCCACCTTCATCTCACATACACACACTATTTCAAAATAAAAATGGGACTAGGGAAAGGCACCGACAACTATGTTGAATTGATGACTCTCCTCCTTCTACTCAAAATAGAAAAAGAATATGATCTAAAATCCATACAACTTTTTGGTGACTCATTGAATGTAATAAACTAGGTACAAAAAACACAGCATTGCCACAATATTTTATTGCAGCCTATTCTAAGGGAGACTCACAATTTGTTGGATACATTTGACCATTTATCTATCCAACATGTATAAAGGAACATGAATGCCATAGCATATTCGTTTTCCAAAGAAGGGCTCACCCTCAATTTTGGGCAATGGCACTTTACAAAAACAAATGGAGATACAGTTCGTGATTTCTACCACAGACCCTTCATTGAAGATCTGACTCAATCTACAGCTCATTAATCCACAAGATCATTGTTTTTTGGCATGATATCAACAACAGTTCTCATATCTACTCCTAGGATTATTATATTTTTTGATGTATTTACAGCACTAAAATTGCATACTCTATTAGCATATGAACAGACTTTGGACACGAAGAAGTTATTGGTACACCAACTATGGTCTGCAAAACTATCAGCAGATCAACACTTTCCCTAGTGAAAACCATATCACTTTCTTTATGCTTTCGAATGTGCTAAACTAGCACCTACAAAATGTAATTTTGTCTCTCTGGATGAATAAAATTATGCTTTTTTTCCAAGGAAAAAAACACAATTCAACCATTATGAGGTTACAAACTTTTTAATAATTCAAATCCATTTACAATGTGGATTTGATAGTTGCATTGTTTTTCCTTCATCGAATATCAAACCTCCTTTGCAATCCCTTCTACATAGAACTTGTTGACCCCCTCCCAGGGAAAAAAATTCTCTCTACACATTCTCTATATATCCATGCCACCTAAAAATGTTAGGGAATAAACTACACCACTTCTTGTATTCCAAGGGAATTGGAAATGTGTTGGGATTTGTAAAGGAGTTTTTTCTTTGTCTTTGATCCTTAACTAAGGATGCATTGTTCAATATAAAATAGTTTTCACATATTCATCAATTACCACTTTCTTGGGCATCAATATCATTGTTAACCCGTGTGATTTAATACTAAGTCAAATATGAACTTTCTCAATAAATTACTACAATTACTTCCTTATCTCTCCCTATTAAAAAAAATTGACATGATATTTTTTACAACATTTTTTATTATAGTATAGAAAGTCAATTAATTTCATGAATACAAATTCATATTTTCCAAATAATAATAGCTTATCTTACTTTTCCACGATAAAAGTTACTCTTTTATATTCAAAAGTATATAAAATTTGTACATAGCATCGGTTAAGTTGCCATCAAACGGAGACCTGTGAAGAAAATGCTTATAGCAGCTCGCAGACCTGTGTAAAATATGCATAAAGTAGCTCGCAGGCTGTCAAAGAAATACCATAAATAGCTGCCATAATGTGCTCTGATACAAGATATCGCTGGTAGGAGTGTTGTTGGCAGCTCGCAGCCTGTTTTAAAATCCATTTTAATCTGCCTTTTTTATATCTATTCCAAAGATATCGCCGAAATAGCCCAAGATTATGATGCAAAACAGTGATGTTGTTCCATAATTAAGTTTTCATGACCTGGAGTCTTCTACATCAGATTTTGAGAAGAGTTGAGGGGCCCTCGTTGCCATCCTCCCATCGGGCGAAATTTATGAGACCGTGAGGCCGGGATAAAGCCAATTTTGAAAGGTGGTCCGCAATGACAGTGTCTTCTCTGTAGATGTGAGAGGCAGAGAGGTTCTTGATGAGTCTTTTGGCTTCGATGGTTCTCTCTTTCCAGCATTCCAGAGCTGCTGATCGAAGTTCAGCCTTGTCATTTATCCAGTCGAGTATGACTTTAGAGTCTCCGAGAAGTAGCAAGACTTCGATGTTCAGCCTTTGAGCCAGGATAAGGGAAGCCCATGCCCCCAATAGTTCAGCTTTGGTGTTGGTGCCTTGTCCGTCATTGAGTGTCCATCTGTAGGAAGTGTGAGAGTTGATGATGATATGTCCTCCCGCCCTGCAAAGAGATCCATCTAATTATGCTGCTCCATCGAACCAGGCGATGGCTTTGTCAAAAGGAAGAGTTTTAGTGGATCTGCAGAGTTTTTGAGCAGTGGTGGGGATAGAGGGTCGGTTGACAACAGATAGAATGAGTTTTGTCACCAAGTTAACCGAAGGGGGTTTATCATCAAAGATGGTTGCGTTTCTAGTCAACCAAACATTCCAACAGACGGTGGCTGACAGCGAGGGGTAGAGTTGTTGTCTTGTGCACCAAGAATTAAAGCAAGAGAACATCGTTGGTCCAAGCCACTGTTCGGCTAGTTTTAGAGATGCTTTGACCTGATGCCAAACTTGTCGGGTAAAGTGGCAGCTCACGAAGAGGTGGTGTGAAGTTTCACTGTCCTCCTTATCTTACTTACCACTTTGTAGATTAATTTTCAACATTTGACTTATTATGTTTTAGTTTCTTGAATGCTACCAATAACATGTTTTGGTTAAGTATTAAGTTCTCGCCCAATTGATCTTAAAAGTAATGAGACTTTGTTTTCTTTTCAAGTTAAAAATAAAACTTTTATTATCTTTGGCAATAACATGTTTTTGTTAAGCATTAAGTTCTTGCCTAATTAATCTTAAAGTAATGGGACTTTGGGACTTTGTTTTCTTTTCAAGTTAAGAATAAAACCTTTATTATCTTTGACAATCTTGTATTGAATTATTCTTAGTTGTAATTTACCATTTTTTTAAGTTGAATTGAGCCATCTATTTATTAGTTGAATTGAGCCAAATAAAATATGGTAATAGAAGAGATGAAAAGCGCTTATAATCAACCTTTCATCGAGAAAATATATATAATTATATATATTAGTGGATATTTTTACTACATTTAGATGAATGTTATGTATTACAAAATACATAACACTAAACCCAATCCACAATTGATCTGAATATTATGTATTACAAAAGACATAACACTAAACCCAATTCACCATTGATGTAACCACCAGTGGAATAATTTCATGGAAATATATTAATGAACTATAATATTCCTACTTAATAGCATTTTCATTTCTCCTCTCCTGTTGCTTACAAAACAACTTAGTCCATCGGCTTTTCAGATTAAAATATTTGGAGGATAGAAAGAGCTATCTATTGAAACTGGAAGAAGAGGAATTGATATTGAATAGACAAGTGATATAGATTGCAAAGGGGATAAGAATACTAAATATTTTCATAATTATATTAATGAAAAAAAAAAAAGGCTTACAATACCATATGGAAAATAGAATGTGAAAAAGGCAGAAAATAAATTTCTTTTGAAGGCACAACATCCAAGAACCAGATGCATTGCATCCTTAATAGCTGAGCAAATGGAGATAGTGAGGCTATTTCCTTGTGTAGTGGATGAGAAGCTATATAAGGATCTTTAAGCAACGGTCTCCAAAGATGAATTGCAATATACTCTCAGCTCCTTTAAAAAAGAAAACTTCTTTCTCACAATGCAATACACATCACATTTCAGGAAGATGAATTGCTTTGGTAAAAAAATAGTTCAACATGACAACTTACGACCAAGCATATGTTAGTTATAACCTCAACAGTGTAGAATTTTAAGTTACTTATTTCAAAATATTTTTTCTACTATAATCATATGATTATAGAAAATAAACATTGTTAAGATAAAAATGAACTTAAAAAAAAATAAAAAATGAAAGTTTCAAAAATAACTTGTGAAAAATGAATTTATAATTTCTTATGATTAAAAAAAGTAAGAAATAAAAAGTAATTTTTATTAAATTGTTCTTCCAATACACAACGTTAAATTTTAATTTCACAATATTTGCAAAATTAATTATCTTCCTAACTAATTATTATTAACAAATATAAAATAAAAAGTTTTTTTTTTAATATTTTTTATCATAAAAACAATATATTAAAATAAATTAAAATTTATTTCCTTATAAATTGTATTAAGACGAGATGTATAAAGTTGGTCTAAGTGAACAACCATCAACATCCTCCTTATTATATTTTAAAACATTACAATTTTTTTCTAAGCAACCATCAACATCCTCCTTAATATATTTTAAAACTTTTACAATTTTTTAAAAATAAAAAAAATTGAAGAAAAACTATTTTTATGTATTATAATAATAAATAATTTTAAAAAAAATCATAACAAATTGGTGTAGGAGATCTCTTTGTTTGTTGAATTGTCTGTGAGACAAGAAACTTTCTCAATGGAAAATTTTCACTGCTAAAAACTTCCAAGGTGTACATACCAAACCCCTTCATTGTCAATTTTATTAAGATGAGATAAATAAAGTTGATTTAATTGAACAACAATCATATCCTCTATATTATATTTTAAATCTTTGTACAATTTTTTAAAAATAATAAAAAGAGAAGAAAAATTATCTAGATATATTATAATAATAATTAAATTAAAAAATCATAATAATTATTTAATTTAAAAATAGGCTTTGGCTAAACGTTTTATCTTTTTGGTTTTTTGATCTGAATCTGGGTATCATGTGGCACTAGGATTATACAAACTTAATCACTCAAATCTGCAGATCCAACCATTCATACATAATTTCAAGCAAAATCCAACAAAAAAAAGTTACCAGAAAACAGCTAAAAAGTAGAACATTTAAACTACTACTTAAAAATAGGAGTAGGAATGGGCCTCTACCAGATTTTCAGGGTAGTTTGAATTTCTCATGGATCAAAGTTCCATGCATTTCAAAACCTTACCCTAGGGGTTTTGCCCCATTTTACATTACCCTAGGGGTTTTGCCCCATTTTAAACTAACCGAGATGCTCAAAAAATAGATGAGAGTTGAAATTTAAAATGAAGCCGAAAGAAAGATTGCTCCTGAGTTAGCCCACTCCCTTAAAAATATATATAATTAACAATATTATGATTATTATTTGATGTTAAAAAAATTATAATTACTTACCTTTTATTTCGATTTAAATTTGATTTTTCAAATATGTTAAACTTTGAAAATAATACCCAATTTTCATTATAAGAAAAAGAAAAAGAAATGAAATATCCAATAATTATTTTTCTCATTTGAAAAGCAGTTCATGTTCAAATTTTATGATAGGAATCTAATTTTAAGGACAAGACACCAAATTGATGTATGAGACTTTTTTGTTTGTAAGATTGTTTGCCAGATCACAGATTCCCTCATTACAGAGATTACATTGCTTAAGTCTACTAAGGTGTACATACCCTCTATTTGAACCTATAACTTTTTAAGAGGAAACAGATAATAATTTTTACCATAAAAATAATATATTAAAATAAATTGAAATTTATTTCATTATAAATTTTATTAAGATGAGATAGATAAAGTTGGTCTAAGTGAAGAACCATCAACATCCTCCTTATTATATTTTAAAACTTTTACAATTTTTTTAAAATAACAAAAAATTGAAGAAAAACTATTTTTATATATTATAATAATAAATATTTTTAAAAAAAATCATAACAAATTGGTGTATAAGACCTCTTTGTTTGTGAGACAAGAGACTCCCTCAATAGAAATATTTGACTGTTAAAGTTGATCTAAGTGAACAACAATTATATCTTCTGTATTATATTTTAAATATTTGTACAAATTTTTAAAAATAATAAAAAGAGAAGAAAAACTATCTAGATATATTATAATAATAACTAAATTAAAAAATAAAAAATAAAAAAAATCATAATAATTATTTAATTTAAAAATAGGCATTGGCTAAACATTCTAGTTTTTGTGTTGCATTTTTGAATGCATAAATGGATTTAGCGTGCTGAAAAACCCAGGAACACTCGAATTATACAAACTTAACCACCACTCG
>ML797542.1:210932-226901 GCA_009831015.1 Picea engelmannii
TTCTTCTTTTCTTCAACACTGGAAGTCCTCTTTCTCTTTAATGGTTCACGCGACTTCCTGTCAACTGATTTCTCATCCCTGCTGTTATTGCTCTCCTGCCTGCGCCTCCTGCCAACTGCTCTCTCCTGACTAGTATTGCTCTCCTGCCTGCGCCTCCTGCCACCTGCTCTCTCCTGACTAGTATTGCTCTCGCGCCTCCTGCCACCTGCTCTCTCCAGACTAGTATTGCTCTCGCGCCTCCTGCCAGCTCCTCTCTCCTGACTAGTATTGCTCTCCTGCCTCCTGCCAACTGCTCTCTCCTGACTAGTATTGCTCTCGCGCCTCCTTCCAGCTCCTCTCTCCTGACTAGTATTGCTCTCGCGCTTCTTGCCCATTGCTATCTCTGCTCGCTATGAGTACTCATTCAAACAAGGGATCTACATATCTGCATTGAGTGAAACGCTGGCTCACAGGCGAGGTGTTGCATTGTTCAATCATTGCTTTCATAAACAAGACATCTCATACACTAATTTGATGTTTAAGGTTTTGACATTAAAATTAGATTATTATTATTATTATTATTATTACTAAACAAATTAATGGATTTGTACTTAATCTCAAATTAATGGGTTTGTATTAGTAATTGGCTTGTGCATGCATTCATATTAATATCATTTATGATATATTAATGATATACAGGGCCTTAGTAGGTATATTAATGTCATAAGTTCAAATCCAAAAGGGGTATATTTTGAAATTGAGATCTAATATGGGTATAATATTAATATTAATTTATAATGATAATGATTGTGTTTCATTGATACCATAAATCCATTGTTATAATGGTGGATTTATTTTAATATAACATTAATTTACAACAAAAAGATAAGGAATTTTGCTTTAAGTTTTTTGTTTTTATGATATTAAAAATTAGTCTATCCTAGCATAGTTATAATATTCATGTCAAAGTCTTTCATGTCAAGTCTTTGTAGGCTTCCTTCCGGGACTGTACTGACTACACATCTTGCAGCCTTACAAAAAAAGAAAAAAATACTTCTTTAGAGGCGAAATTCCATTCCCTCGGTTTCTTTTCCTTCAAAGAACTCGTAAAATCCAAAGGCTCCTTTTCACAGCTCTAGTGCTTCTTTTGAGAGTTCATCTTCCTTTGTGTTCAGCTCCCTCGGAATGTGCTAAAAGGAAAGCCATTTGAAGTCTCTGAAGGTAAGCTTGATGTCCCTTAGCAGTGAGGCCAACCTAGCATTCTGAATGTTGTTTAGACCCCTTGCTCAGTTGACCATCAACTTGGAATCACCGAAAACTTGTAGCTTTGACAAGTTTTTTTCTTTTGCAATTTCCAGGAGGGTCCATAGTGCTATCAGTTATGCTTTGTTGTTTGTTCTTCCCCCTGGCGAATATCTGATGTGAATATAATGGTTGTGACTAATAAACAGAACCAGTACCACTCTGTAGGATGGAGGATGTCCTTGACC
This sequence comes from Picea engelmannii, assembly GCA_009831015.1. Taxonomy (NCBI): domain Eukaryota; kingdom Viridiplantae; phylum Streptophyta; class Pinopsida; order Pinales; family Pinaceae; genus Picea; species Picea engelmannii. Next base: position 212,402 of record ML797542.1, read on the forward strand.
GGCCCCATTGAAAAATCCCCATGTGACCATGTAATCAATGGGAGGAGGGATTATAATCCAAGATTTACTTGCCCTAAGCTCTGTCTTGAACTCTTATGCCTGACTGATCGATATTTCTGTAAAGACCTCTGGGGAAACAAACTTGTCTTTAAAAACAACACTATTTCTTTCCCACCAAATGTTTGAGATCATGATATTTGGAATACCTGCATTTAAGGATGTTGTTCTGTCTTAGATCCAAGATCTGAAACAGTCTTCTGTAGAGCTCTGGTCCCAATTGGCCTTGGTTTTTAGCTGATATTTTATAATATGTGCAACCTTTACTGCATAGGGACATGAGATAAAAAAGTGAGTAATGGTTTCTTGATTTTCCTTGCAAAGAGGACATTTGTTGGGGTCGCACCATCCTCTCCTAAGGAAGTTTTCCCAAGTCAACAATTTATTGTTTAGTGCTAGCCATAGCATCAATTTACATCTGGGAGGAGATTTTATTTTCCACAAGGGCCTCCACCACCATTTTGGGTGTATCACAGAGTTTTCTTCTAGCCAGGATTTGTATCCCAACTTGACCGAATATGAGTCGTTTTGTGGTTTTTTGACCAGCAAAGGGAGTCCACGGAATATCAATCCAAGGAAATGAAGTTTTCGCATAAAAGGGAGATAAATGGGTCCCATTCATCTTGTAGTTATAAGGGGAGATCCAAGGAGTTTGCATTCTTCCAACCCAGTCTCCCTCGAATCTAAGGATAACCAATGTTTAGGTTGCTCAAGAAGCGAAGGTTTGTGTCTTTGAGGAAAAGAAGTAAGGGAGGGGAAAGTTTGCAGTTGTTTCCTGCTCCCAACCACAGGTCTTCTCCCAGTCTCACCTTTTCCCTATTTCCAATGTGCCATACCGTCCAATTACCAACAAGGGGTAAGGCTTGCATAAGATATTCTAGACAATTGAGCCTTTGGAAGATTTTGTAGGCTCTCGAAACCATTCAAAGATATAAAGAGTAGGAAAATACTTGAAATTCATAACTCTTACCCAAAGGGTGTTGCCCAAGGTTAGATGCCAAAGCTTCCTTCCTACTAAGGCTCAAGCAAAAAGTATTAAGTTTTTTAATCCCCAGCCTCCCATTTCTTTAGGAACAACAATTGAAATCCAATTGACAAAGGGAGGGCCTCCATGAGCGTTTATCCCTTCCATAAAGAACGAAAACTTAGACGGTGAATATGATTCAGAACTCCCTTAGGGATAGCAGCTATTGAATTCCAGTAAATAGGAATTCCTTCTAGGACTGCTTTGATTAATATTAGTCTACCTCCTCTAGAAAGGAGTATGTTGACCCAGATGGCTATGCAAGCCTCAAATTTTCTGATTAACCAACTCCAATCTTATTTTCTATAATTATATGTTTTTAAGTTGAAATTTGGATACTTGAGTCCTTCAGAGAGAGGTTTCCTTTGGGAAAGAAAGGTATTGGCAATAGATGACTCTTCTGCTTCTACACAATGATTAAGAAATAGACAAGATTTTCCCATGTTTAATTTCATACATGTATCTCTACAAAAGATATTTAAAATATCCTTCAAGACATTTAGATTCCTCTAAGAGCCAAAAAGGTTGCAAAAGATATCATCTACATAAAAAGTGTGTTATTGATTATGATTCAAAGATTGTAATTCCTCTTAGGAGGCCATTGGACCTTGCTTCCTTTATCAAATAACTTAGTGCTTTTGTGGCAATCAGAAAAAGAAAGGGAGAAAGGGGGCATCCCTGATGAAGACCTATGGAGGCTTTGAAGAAACTGGACAGATCTTCATTGATAAGGATGGAAAAGGAGGCGCTTCGAATGCACCCCATTATCCAATTGAAAATTTTTAAGATCATTCCCATTTGGATAAGGACTAGATGCAGGAAAGTCCAATTTACTCGATCATAATCTTTGGAAAGGTCCAATTTCAGGATGGTTTCCTTGAGATTTATTTTCTTGATAGAATGGAGCACTTCTTGAGCGATAGAAACTGTGTTGTGTGTCTGTCTTTTGTGGAGGAAGCCAAACTATTCTTCCTCATTGAAAGCAGTTAACATCGATCTAAGTCTCCTAGAGATGATCTTTGATATTAATTTGTAGATGACATTGTAGTAGGTGATCGGTCTATAATCCCAAAAGGAAGACATGCATTTTTGGGGGGGGATAAGACATAGGAAAGTGGCATTAAGAGGACCATGAATTCTTCCTTCCTTTTGTGATTCTCTTACCACCAATAGAAAACTATTTTTCAGATGGTCATAAAAAGATTTAAAGAATTCCACCGTAACTTTGTCTAAGCCTGGGATTTTTCCCGTTCTTCATGGAGAACAACACAACCCTTAGTTCTGGTTCTGACACTTCTTTCTCCAAGGATAAATTCATTTATTTAGAGAAGACGGTAGGGAATTTTCCCACTACCTCCAGGATTTATTGAATGGGGCATTCGGGAGGGGCTCAAAAAATATTGTTGAAGAAGTTTACTCCGATATTTTCGTTTTCCACAAAGGATACGACCACATTTCCTTGTTCATCCTTGATTTCCCAGATTGTGTTGAGGTTTATGCGATAGTTCGCAAACTGATGGAAAAACTTGGTGTTATTATATCCTTCTTTTATCCAGAGGGCCCTGCTCCTAATAGACCATTCTTGTTCTTTTATCTTGAGCCACTTAGCACGCTTGTCCTCCAATTCTCTTAATTATGTTAACTTTGCATTGGAAAGGGGGTTTTCCTCCATATTTCTAAGGACCTCGACAAGTCTATCTTCAATGTCCCTAATGAATTGGAACCTCTTGGACTTCCATTGAGGGAGCCAATTTTTTATGGCGTTCTTCAAATTCTTAAGAGTCTTTGCAAATTGCACCATGAGAGGGGCATGATTCATAGGGAAAATCTTGACCCAAGAGGATAGGACCAGTTTCTTGAAATCTTCCTCTACCAGCCAAGATTGGCATAATTTAAGGGGGAAGGGGGGGAATCAAATCTTGATGACCAATATAAGGAGACAATGTGATGGTCTGAAATACCTCCCACCTTTACCCATGATATAAAGTTTGAGCCCATATTTAATAGAGATTCAGAAAATAAGAACCGATCCAATTTTTTTGCAACCTCCTTGTCCCCAGTTCTGAAATTTATCCACGTAGGAGAGAGCTTCATAGGTTCAATATCCACCAATATGGCCTTCTCTAATAAGGATAGGAAAACATCACTTTTCTTGTCTACCATGGGGTGTGCTCCCTAGACTTCCCGTAAGGATAGGGTAAGATTCAAATCCCCCCCACCACCACCCAAAAAGAGTCACAGAAAACGCCTGTAGAGACCAATTCCTCCCAAAAGGAGGTCCTATCAGAGTAGGGACCATAAATATTCACCACCGATAAGGTTAAGTTCCTATTCTTATGTTGTAACTTGACTGAAATTGTAGAGCAAACGAAAGAAGAGGCCAAAACCTGCATATTTGGGCTCCATCGAGTGATTTGACCTCCCGAGAGACCTGAAGCATCAATTGTGTTGAAAGACCAGTTCCTAAGCCAAGGGATGAAAAAATATATGGTTTTGTCCCCAGAACACATTGTCTCTTGGATGAAGATTATGTCCGTCTTTAGGCTTAGGATAATTCTTTTGAGGGATAACTTCTTAGAGGAACCACCAACCCCCCGTGCATTGAAGGAAAGGAAGATCATTTTTCCCTTGATGAAGGGGATTTCCTTCTCTAAGGGCCCTTATGATGCTCACTTGAGTGCCTTTTCATATTTATGCGACAACTCTCTCTTTTTCTTTTGAAATGAAGGATTTTCTACCATCCTAAGAGAGAGAGAGAGGATCGAGGGACAAACCTCCAAAGGAAGGAGCAATCTCTCGATATTTATACCTCAGGGCATATCTATTACCTCTAGGAGGGGAGGAGAGGAAGGGGAATAATGGGAAGGGAGTAATCGAGAGCGGGTGAGGAGGGAACCAGAGAAGGGAAGGAGAGGAAGAGAAATGTCAAGGGCACTTGCTTGATTTGGGGAGATGGGGGAGGAACTCTCAAGGTGTCAATTTCCTGGACCGACGGTGTGTCCGGTGAAACCGAGGGAGGGGAGGAAGAAAGGGGGTTTACAGGAGAAGGAGAGGACCTGGGAGAAGGGAGGGGGGTAGAGGGAGAGGGTAATAAAGAAAATAACTCTGAACCAAAAGGAGAAGATGAAGAAAGGGGCTTATGAGGCATACCTGAAACATAAGTTTTTTTAACCAAGTCGCCTAGAGCTTGAATGGAGAGTACTCGTTTGTTAATGTCCAGTGGACATTCTTCATTTTTTACTTCCACCGAGACGACCTCCACAAATTCCTTCTTTTTAATTGTAGACTTGGTTTTCCACATTTTGGCAGGGGGTTTTTGCAGCGACACGAGTTTGGTGCACTAAGAATGAATGTAATCTATTTCATGGCATCCATGTCACCTAAAGGGTAGTCTCCAGTAGTCTACTTTCTAGTTCCAAGTAATTCCAACATAAATTAGGTCGATGTTTCCCACTAAACCTTCTCTTACATCCACTTCGATCATGATCCAAGCCCACCTGTGCACTTTTTTTGAATCCTAGTTAGGTTTGAGTTTTATGAATGAGCCTGGTTTGTTACCAATGGATTTCATCGCTTCCCTAGACCAAAAATCCAAAGGAAATCCGGATAAGATTTCCCACACTTTCATTACCACCATGGATTCCTTAAGGGGGTCGAAGCCCACAGTCTAGGGTTTCAGTGAAATATCGGACGAGACCCAAGACCAGTTCTATCTTCGAATTTTGTCACAATCATCATCCAAAATAAAAAAGAAGGAGATTTAGTTTCTGGACAAAATATGTACCTTTAGGACGTATCCAATTAAGGGTTTCCACTGATTATGCATCCAACCTGTAAGGGCCTTTTATCCTGGAGATTTACCGTTAAACCTTCCAACCAAATTCTTCCCCATAAGTTGAGGGATGTTGTTGAGGGGAATGTCGTCTCCTATGACCAATTTCACATAACCCTTTTTATCCTTGATGCACCGGGCTGAAAATTTTTGGGACAAAGGAGGCCATGGTTGGTTTCCTTTGCTAAATAAACCCTTCTCTTCTTCCTTTTGTGGATCAACAGGAGTAAAAACATTTCCTTTGGGGGGAGAAGATGAAGTTTCGAGAGGGGGTAATCGTTTCTTGTCTGGAGAGGGAGGTCAAGAGATTGAAGAGACTTCATGCAAATGGAAGGGGGAAGCATGCTCAATAAAGATGGAGCCATGTGCTAGCAGTGAATGCAAAGGCATGCGAGGATCTGAGCAAGAGTTATGGAGTATTTCCAAAAATTCACCATGAGACACAAAGACAGAGAGACCTAGGGGAGTTTCCTCGTATTCCATGTCCTCCATTTTGAATGCCTCCATGTGTCCTGACCCACGTGGTAGGCATGCAGGTACCACCTGGGAGAAGTCAAAGTACGTCGTTGTAGATGAAACCTGAAATGGGAAAGGGGTACTGGAAAAGGGATCACGGGAACCTGAAAAAGGGTACGGGAGAGGGATTGGGGAGCGAGAAAGGGTAGGCTTGCAGCCTCGCCTAGGTTTCTATGTCACAGAGAGCATAGCACATAGTGATAAACCACAGAGCCCCTTAATAATCCCTATTTTCCATTCTCTCCAAGTGACCTCATGCATGAAGCTCAAAGCACTAAATCACTCTACCTAGTCTATTGGGATATATATATATATATATATATATATATATATATATATATATATATATATATATATATCCAAATAGACTAGGTAGAGTGATTGAGTGCTTTGAGCTTCATGCATGGTGGATTCCTCGAATTTGTTGCCCTTGTTACGTACCTCACTTCATGTCCCTTCCAAGTTAGGATTCATAAATAGATCCAACATGTTCTCACTAGGTACCATTAACAAATGCACACACATAGATATTCCAATCTAGTAATTAATACTAGATTTTTTTTAAATGTTTATTTTTAGATTAAAAATTTACATGTTAATTTATGTTTGAATATTATTTTTAGCAAGTGAATATTTTTTTTTTTCATTTTAATTTATTATCCTACATAAATTAGATTAAATATTCTTGAAACTATACTAGCATACCTTAAAATTTAAATTGGAAAAAGATAATGCCAAAAGCATTAAAAGTGAAAAAAATAATGATGTGAATGAAAAAATGTCAAAAATGGAACATGTATACATAAAAGGTGCATGTTATAAATAAATTCCCTTACAATAAAAGTACATATGAATGGAAATCTACTTAGAAATAATGGAGATTAGTTGCGTTGATTAGTTGAGTTTGGCTCCAACTGTTTCAAACCGAATGTCATCGTCATATATATATATATATATATATATATTGTACTTATCATTGATTAATTGAACGAAGCTTGGCTTTCCTTCCCCGACCTCCAAGTGTTGTGAGTCAGTTTTACATTCTCTCTATTTCTTAAGTTGGTATCAGATCTCTTTGAGTCTTAAAGGCCAAGAGGCAAATCTCTATTAGAGGATAGTTGCTCGCTCAAATCGCTGTGTGAAGAGGATTGACCAATGTGGAGAGGTGGATCACTAAGTTTGGAGCACCTACGTGGAGTTGAGTGTCGAGAGGTGCGCAACCTGCCTCATCAAACGAGATCCTGTGTGCTCCAGCGATAAGAACGTGAAGCTATAGAAAAGAATCGTAACGCTGCATTCCAAGCTCGTAGACAACATCCATGTAACATACCTATGGTGGGGCATAAAAATTTCATTCTTCTTAAGAAGAACAACACCCTCATTCGGGGTCTCTATTCCATTCTACTCTTCCAGAGCTTTCCAACCACGGTATCCATGCTCTAAACCGAGCTCAGAGTTGGCAAAAATACTCACCCAAGTTCTTCGGGTTCTTCCATCCCTCTATACTTGCATATGACCGCAAGCTATGACCAGATGCCAAGACAACAGGCACCAAGACAACCACCATGCGAATCCTCCGGAGTGGAAAATATCTGAAGTTCACAATCCGACGCCGCATATCCTTAGGGATTTTGATGGCCCTGATTCACTTCGGGACTTCGGTGTTTGGGAGTTTCTAATGCTCCCAAGCCTTTTCTCCCCGAATTACTTCGTACCTAAAGTTATAGATTGAGTGCCACGTGTCCCTCATTATCGACGACTGTGATCCACTTCGGGACTTTGGTGTTCAGGAGTTTCAAAAATTCCAATGCCTTTTCGACTCTGAAGTAATCCATACCCAGAGTTACAAATCAAGCGCCATGCATCCCTTTGCGATCGACGACTCTGATCCACTTCGGGACTTCGATGTTCGGGAATTTAAAAAATTCCAACGCATTTTTCCTCCGAAGTACTTCATACCTAGAGTTACAAATCAATTTCCATGTATCCCTTCATGATCGACGGCTATGATCCACTTCGAGACTTCGGTGTTTGGGATTTTCAAACATTCCAATGCCTTTTTTATCCTAATTACTTTGTACCTGGAGTTACAGATCGAGCGCCATGCGTCCCTTCACGATCGACGGTTGTGATCCACTTTGGGACTTCGACGTTTGGGAGTTTCAAACATTCCAATTCCTTTTTCCTCCTAAATAATTTGTACACCAAGTTATAGATCGAGTTCCATGTGTCCTCCTCCCAATGGACGATTTTGATGGACTTCGACACTTTGGAACTTCACTCATTGTGTTCCTTTGAAGTGTTCTTCTCCAAAGTCAATGATCTACTACCACGTGCCTTCCTGTGGTAACGGATAGGATCTACTATGGCACTTCGACACTTCGAAATTTCACTCCTTGTGTTCCTTCGAAGTCCTGAAGTCCCAAACTCCTGGAATCCCATTCATTTCACCAACCACGTGAGCAAGGTATGCATGTGCCAGGGGCTGACACGTAGTTGGTTCAAGGGTGACATGTGTCATCGTCGCTCCAGTCTGATCGTCTTTTAACTTCCCTCAGGTTTTCATGGTCATGATCCGGCCAATACCGATTTGTTCACCGATCGACGGTTCACAATGATTGTGGGGCCCCAACGTCCTCACTCTTTATCGTAGATCTCAATCTCTGCAATATGAAAATTACTCACCCAACTCGGTCTAATCGTGGTCGTTGATCCTCCACCCTGACGAGATCAACGACATTGGTGAATTGTGGGTAGCGAACTAGAACGTCCTCTAATTTTACCTTCGCGCTCTGCAATGATTCCCCACCATCAATCTTTGTTCACGGATCGACGGTTCCCAACAATTACGAGGCCCAATCTCCACAATCTATGAAGTGCTCACCCGAATCTATCTAATCGTGGTCATTGATCTTCCATCACCAACAAGATCAATGACGTTGGTTGATTGCAGTCCATGAACTAGCATGTCCACTAATTTCACCTTCACGCTATGCAATGATTCCCAACCATCGATCTAATCGAGAAGCTGGTGTTTGATTCGTTAACTCCAGTGGGTCTTTGGGTTGATCTGACAAATGAAATAGGTTTTCCTTTTGATGAATGGTTCGCATTAATCTCCTTTGTCATGTTCTTGATTCATCTATGTCTCTTGTTATTCAAGGAGTTTTGGTAATGTTGGTCGTTGGTTAGGTAAGGAAGTGAAGGTTAAGGAAGAAAGGCGAATTTTGAACTGCGCGGAAGGCACATAAACCAAGGAAGGGTCGAAGTGGGAAAAGAAGGAGAAAAGAAAGAAAAAGCTAATCGTTGGAAGAGAAGATCGAGGAAGATAAAGAAGTAAGGAAGATAGATCATGGACAACTTGGAAAGCAGAAAAAGACATCAATGTGTGCTTTGGATCACCTCGCGGAAAAGAAGGAAGGACAGGCTGGCGAAGCCCTAAAAAGGAGGGTCAAGTTGACCTAGGGTTTTGGACCTAGGGTTTTGGATCTATGGTTTTGACACCAAGACTTTTGTGATGTAATGTATAAATAAAGGTCTAGGAGAGTCAAGAGGGTTGCTCAATAGTTGGTTCGTTATTACTATGACGGTGGTTGTTCATTGTTGATTATTGTTGTTGTGAGCAGTATTGAGACTGTATTGTAATATCTTCAGTTGGGTGTGAAGATCGACCCTACAGCTGGGTGCACAGGGAGGGAAGGGATAAAGAGAGAGAGAGAGATCTACAGCTAAGTGCGCAGATAGAACTGTATGTTTCCACATAATATATCAAGAAACACAGTTATGTGGATGTAGCCATAGGGAGAGGGTGAACCACGTATATCTTGTTGTTCTATGTGATTGATGTTGTGTTATTTTCTTTTTGATATACTATTATTGCATTGATGTGTTGGATCTGAGGTATAACTTGCAAAGTAGGTTTAAGTGTGGTAAAGGATCTCTAGATTGGTTTGCGTTGTATTTGGAATCACTTTGCATTTCCTCTAGTTGTAGACACCTATTTCCTACAACCCCCTATCACTACTTCGGGTGAGACTGCATCTGCCTCGCAGGTGTTGTCGAAAGGTCCAGTAGTTAGGGATTGTTGGTGCGCTGTTAGAGTTGAACCTTGGGTCTTCCCCTGTGCCAAGAAATGGTTCTTTTGTCGGGACTGGGATACTTTTGAGGGAATTTCAAGGTGGTTTCCATCGAAGACAGAAATTTAGAAGTGGATAGAAGAACAAGAAAAGGAATTTGCCAAAGCCCATAATAAGAACCCTAGCATTAGTATAGAAGACTAGTTGGGAAGCTACATCTTTACCGACATACACGATATTTTCTTTGGAGGAGTTCATAAGGAGTTATATGAGTGGTTAGCGAGATTAGCATATACCCAGTTTGAGATCATATCTAGACCACCTGTTGTTTGGACAGCAGTGTTGATCAAGAAGGTCGAGAGATTTGATAACGTTGTGTCTAGAGTGATGGATCTCTGGTTCGATAACACTATTGGAGGGTACATTACTGAGTTTTCCATTGACAGAGTCGAATCGTATATTCAAGCAGAGAGGTACTTCTTTAAGGGACCTAGAGGGAAGTTCCTACACTTTTTGAAGCTAAGGATTAAGATGCTACTACATGAGAAGAATATCCTAAAGATACAGTAAAGGTAATGTTCAAAATTCAGATAGGGACAATGACACAAAGGTTGGACACACACACAGTGGGAGACTATTCAGAGAGGTTCCTCTTGCAAACCTATTTAACAAAAACTATGGAGATGAGGGATTCTACAGTGGAGAAGAAGAAGATTTAACAGACGAAGAGCATTCAAAGTACGCAAGAACATAGGAGGTAGGATCTGAAGAACTTCGCCAAGGAGAGATAGAGACTTTAGGAACTACTCCTACTTTCAAAGTAAGTAGTATTAATCCTCATGGTGTTTTAGCATCATTAAGTAACCAAAGTAACCAAGGTAGTTAGATCCATCAAAGTGTTGTTTCAAGTAGTTTAGCACTTACTCATTCAAGAAACCAAGGAAGATCTATGGCAGATGAAATGAGGTTACCCATCATCAGGGGAGACAGATATGAAGATCCTGACCAACACTAGTTCTTATGCGAAGTTGTATGGAGCATCAAGAAATTCAATGACAAAGTTGTTAAGAGAACTCGGATTAGTACTACCTTGAGGGATCACACTCTAAACTGGTACATGAAGTTTTTTTCAGGACCGGGACAGCCTAAACTGTTGAATGACATTAAGACTGCGCTGAGTGTGGAATTCAAGAAACCTAAGTCAAATTCACAATGTATTACAGAGTTGAAGGAAATCAAGCAGAAGGTCACTTAACCTGTTTGGGAGTTTGATCAGAGGTTTAAGACCCTGACAGATCATTTGAGTTTTCAGATCCCAGACGAACAGAATAAAGAATGGTTCATCGATGCTCTCCTGCCACACATCATAGTTCCTCTGATGCAATAGAAGGTTTCTTCATAGGTTGAAGCATTGGATATCTCCATGAAACTAGAGGCAGCCCCTGTAGGAGAATCCAGCCTGAGTATGAGTCAAATCTTGAATCAGTTAACTAGTTTATCTTTACAGGTCGAAGATATGAAGAAAGATAAAGGAAAAGAGAAAAGAGAAAAGAGAAGATATTTGGTGTATCAAATGTAAATCAGAGAGCCATGACAAAGAGTATTGTCCCCTATTTCATGAATACTTGGCCTCTAGAGCACCCAGTCCTTTGAAGCAGGATATTGTACCCTGGTGCGAGGTATGTAAAACGAGACATCTCCCTAGTGAATGTTATTATATGAAAAAATATGTCCAGACACCTACCAATCTTTATTGTACATTGTTTAAGTCTATGGGACACAATGAGAAGGATTGTAGGGCTTATGATCTCTTGCATGAAAGATCGAGGGATACATATAGGATTAAAGGAGAAACATGGCAAGAGGGAAACAATGCGCATTTCAACTCCCCAAGAAGAGGAAATTTTGACACTCATGGTGGATTCAGAGGAAGAGGATGAGGAGGAGGTATGGGTTGAGGTAGAGGTCGGATTATTTGCTATAACTGCGCCCAACCAGGACATTTGGCAAGGGATTGTCAGAACCCTTGTGCCACTTGCAACTACTGTAAGTTGTTTGATCATGTCATTGAACATTGTCCAATATTGTTAGCCAAACTCCAGGAGAGATGAGGAGGAAGCCACCAAGTTCAACTAATATCATTAGAACCTCGTGGTGAAGACCCTAGAGTCACTGTTATTACTAGAGGAGGTGTTGTTACAGGAGAATAAAAAGTGACCCCAAGAAAGACTGCAAAAGGAGCAGGGATCAGAAGAGCTGCAAAGAAGACACATTTATTTGATCCAAGGAGGGAGAGGCATACTTTTGAAGAAGAAAGGAAAGAATTTGTAGGAGAACAAGCTTATTAATCTAAGGCACAACCAAAATTAAGGGAATGTGAAATGCCACCAGCATTTGATCAGTCTTCTATAGATAAAATAGGAAAGGAGGTAAGAAAGCTCATGGACTTCTTATATACATGTATCAATTTGATTAAAGATGAAAAATTTGTACAAGAATTACAACACCTAGTAAGACAGTATGAAATTGGGAGAATAGATCCTATGTTGGGTAGATATGTGAACCAAGTATCAAGGAAAAGAAGAAAAAACAAGGAATTGCACCTTAGTACTCATATTGGAGACTACAACGGGGATTATGTGGTCCTTGACTTAGGATAATAAGTCAATGTTATGATGAAGAAGACTTGGGAACTAATGGGAAAACCTAGACCGATTTACTCTCCTATCAGGCTTAAGATGGCTAACCAACAGGTGGTGAGCCCCTGGAAGACTAGAGCATGTCCATGTAGACATTGATGGGGTAAGGACATTTGCATACTTCGAAGTAATTGAGATTGTTGATTATAGTTGTCCCTATCCTGTGTTGTTAGGAATTGATTGGGATTTCAAAAATTCAACTGTTTTTTACCTAAAGAAGAGAAGAATAACATTTGAAGGTAATGGCCTTAAATTCATTGCACCGCTGGACCCGGATGACATTCGTAGATAAACAGAACCTATCAAGGAAGAATACCATGCATAAGATCAAGAGAACATTTACAAGCTAACAACAAGACAACATGATTACATTAATCCTACAGCAGATGGAAATCTCAGCTGGTGAAGTGAAAGTGCATGTTCATAAGATTCAGAAGAGGCATTAGAAAATTGGCAGAACAGGATGTATGAAGTCTCCACATGGCGATGTTCCAGACTGACCGGAGCAGTTTGATGTATCGACACAGAAGTAAGCACTCTTCCAACATTTGATGGTTTGAATCACTTAGAGACATTTCTAGCTGAATTTGAGAAAATTGTACCATTACAACAAAGGATGTTGGCACTGGATGAAGCCTTGAAAGCCACAATATCTAGATGGTGGGGATCACACAAGAAGAACATCGTGAAGTGGACACAATGTCACACCTTATTGACAGTGTGATTTTTAGATCAAGCATAAGGATTCGAAGTTTGACACACAGGCTAGAGTTGTCCTAAGGACCACATGCGAAGTTATGAGGAAGCCTGGAGAAACATTACTAAAGAATAGTGGGTGCATAAGTTCATTAACACCTTGGATACTACGCCTATAAACTGGTATCTTTAAGAAGAACTGTGCCTCATCACTACAGACTAGTATGGCATGAATCATAACTTTATAGCTACATTTTTATTTGAGAGCCAGTACCCTACAGTAGATCAAGATTTACAAATTCTAAGACAAAAAGTCTTTGAGGAGGCACCTAACCTCCCTTTTGAGCAAGAAGAAGATGAAATGGACTGCGCCTCTTCAGCAGTTACAAGATTTCTACAATATTAATGTCGATGAGGATGATGACCCTAGATATGTAAACATTGCAGAAACTAAAGGTCACAGAGACATAGAAGGGCCTAGAGTGAATTACCCTTTGTTGGGCAGCCTATTAAAATCAAGAAACTTAATATTGGAACGAAGCAAGCACCTAATATGGAAAATGTGGGAGACTATTGGGATGATACCACTATTAGCAAGATCACAGAACTATTACATGAATATAAGGACTTGTTTCCAACCAAGTTCACAGATATGAAGGACATTAAAAGGCCCATGGTAGAAATGAAGATCCCTCCAAGAGAAGATGCCAGACCTATTAAGTAGAGACCTTATAGACTGAATCCCAAATATAAGTAGAAATTTAGGATTGAATTGGATAGAATGTTGGAAGCATGAATCATAAAACATGTTGAAGAATCCGAATGGATTATCCCTATGGTGGTCCAAGATAAGGAGTCAGGAGAAATCAAAAATTTTATAGATCTAAGGAAGTTGAACGATGCATGTCTACATGACCCATTCCCTACACCTTTTACTAATGAAGTTCTCAATAACGTAGGAGGACAGGAGGTCTACTCATTCACAGATGCATTTTCAGGTTATCACCGGATCAAAATTGCTAAGGAAGATCGACATAAGACCAAATTTGCAACAGAATGGGGGTCGTTCTAGTATACTGTGATGCCTTTTGGATTGAAGAATGCACCATCCATATTTTCCAGGGTGGTGTTCAAAGCATTTAAGGACTTTTTACACAAGTTTATGGAAGCTTATTTTGATGATTGGACTATCTTTAGCCTACTGAAAGACCATATTGAATGCTTAATATTAATGTTAGATAAGTGCAGGCAATGTCAGATTGCCTTGAATTTGAAAATCTACAATTTCTTTTCACCCTTTGGAGTGTTTCTCGAGCACATCGTGTGTAAGCACGGATTGTTGGTAGATCTTTCCAAGATTGTTGTGCACTGCATTAGGAGATCCTCCTACTTATGTCAGATAGTTTCGCACTGCATTGGGACACACTGGATACTACAGAAAGTTCATTAAGGGTTGTGCACAGATAACAACACTTATGGAGAAGCTATTAAAGAAAGACAGTAAGTTCCAAAGGACAGAAGAATGCCAGTAGAGTTTCGACACACTAAAGAATAAAATGGTCACTGCGCTAATCTTGGTTTTTCCAAATTGGAGTAAGGA
>ML797542.1:241189-256364 GCA_009831015.1 Picea engelmannii
ATTCTGCATTGAAATACTTAGTCAACAAGCCAGTGTTGGGGTGAAGAATATGCAGATGGATACTACTATTCCAGGAATATGACTTTGATATTGTGGTCAAGCCAGGGAGAATGAATAAAGGACCTGATCACTTATCCAAGTTAGAACATGGGGAGGAACCTACTAGTCTGGAGGATACACTACCAGATGCACAGTTGCTAGCCATCAGAAAAGTAGATGATCACTTCATCGAGATAGTTCAATTCTTGTCCACGAGAATGGCACCTCACGAATATACAGTTATGCAAAAGAAACAGTTGGTAGTCCACGCTGTCGACTTTCAACTTATAGTTGGACAGTTATATAAGATGGGACCAGATGAGATCTTGAGGAGATGTGTTATGGAGGCAGAAAGACCATTGATTCTTGCAGAAGAACATGAAGGCATTGCAGGAGTAAACTATGCATGGAAATCAACAACGCAGAAGATTCTCATAGCTGGCCTTTTGTGGCCTACTTTACATAAGCATGCTAAGGAATACTACGGAGCCTGTGATGTATGTCAAAGAGTAGGAAATCCTTCTAGAAGGGATGAGATGCCTTTGGCACCGCAATTAACATTACAAGTATTCGAGAATTGGGTCATTGACTTTGTGGGACCTATTAACCCACCAGGAAGGTGCACAGGAGAGAGATACATTATCAGTGCGACAGAGTATTTGACCAGATGGGAAAAAGAAAGAGCATTTAAGGACTGCAGTGTAGCTACAGCTATGCAATTCATTTTTGAGGATATCATAACAAGTTTTGGATGCCCAAAGATACTCATGAGTGATCAAGGCACACACTTCATCAACAAAAATATTGAAGCTTTGACTCAGGAATTTGAAGTTCACCATTAGAAGAGCACCCCATACCACCCACAAGAGAATGGTACAGTCAAAGATTTCAATAAGATCTTGGAGACAACGATGACTAAAATTTGTAGTGTTAACAGAGATGATTGGAATTTAATAATTCCAGCAGTACTATGGGATTATAGAACTACTTGCAAGAAGCTAACAACACAGACTCCCTTCAAGTTGGTGTACGACTTGGAAGCAGTGGTACTTATGGAATATTTGGTTCCTATCTTAATAATTGCAGCATTTACAGGTATGGATGACACTGGTGCTATTCAAGATAGGCTTGCGCAGTTACTAGAACTAGAGGAAGACAAGTTCATTGCAGGATTTCATCAGCAGGTACAGAAAGAAAGAGAGAAGGATTATCATGGCAGACATATCAAGAGGAAGGCATTCAAGCAAGGAGACTTGGTATTGTTATATGACAGCAAGTTCATGAAGCATCCAGGGAAGTTTAGGACACATTGGCTTGGGCCATTTGAGGTTTCCTATGTCATAGAAGGAGGAGTCGCGTAACTGAAGACCCTTAATGGAGAATGGAAAGAAGGTTTGGTCAATGGGATCCGGTTGAAATTGTATTATGACAACCAGTTGCCTCGCAACTCTCAGTAAAAGTAAGGAAGAAGGATCTAGGTACCAGGTGCAGTTGAAACTGGGTACCAGGTGCAGTTGAAACTAGGTACCAGACACAGAAAATACATTATGCACAAACATGGGAAGGGACAGAGAAGAAAGCATAGGCTACTCTGCGCAGTCTACAGTCGAAGTGAGGTAGAAGGTTCAATCTTGCAGTGACTCGAGACGAGTCACATGTGAGTGTTGGGGGGTTGTTGTCCCTTGGTTAGGTAAGGAAGAAAAGATTAAGGAAGAAAGGTGAAGTTCAAACTGCGCAGAAGGCACATAAACCAAAGAAGTGTCAAAGTGGGAAAAGAAGGAGAAAATAAAGGAAAAGCTAGCCGTTGGAAGAGAAGATCGAGGAATATAAAGCAATAAGGAAGATATATCATGGACAACTTAGAAAGTGGAAAAATACATCAACGAGTGCTTTGTAGCACGTCGCGGAAAAGAAGGAAGGATAGTCCGGAGAAGCCCTAAAACTACAGGTCAAGTGAACCTAGGGTTTTTGGACCTAGGGTTTTATATATAGGGTTTTGACACCTAGACTTTTCCATGTAATGTATAAATAAAGGTCTAGGAGAGTCAAGAGGGTTGCTCAATAGTTGGTTCATTAGTACTATGACGGTGGTTGTTCATTGTTGATTATTGTTGTTAGAGAAGTATTGAGACTGTATTGTAATATCTTCAGCTGGGTGTGAAGATCGACCCTACAACTGGGTGCGTAGGGAGGGAAGGGAAAAGAGAGAAAGAGAGAGAGATATTTGCAGCTAAGTGCACAAATAGAACTATATGTTTCCACATAATATATCAAGAAACACAGTTCTGTGGACGTAGTCCTAGGGAGAGGGTGAACCACATATATCTTGTTGTTCTATGTGATTGATGATGTGTTATTTTCCTTTTGATATACTGTTATTGCATTGATATGTTGGATCTGAGGTATAACTTGTGAAATAGGTTTAAGTGTGGTAAAGGATCTCTAGATTGGTTTGCATTGTATTTGGAATCACTTTACATTTCCTCTGGTTGTAGACACTTGTGTCCTGCAACCCCCTATCGCTACTTTAGGTGAGACTACATTTGCCTCACAGGCGTTGCCGAAAGGGCCAGTAGTTAGGGCTTGTTGGTGCATTGTTAGAGTTGAACCCTGGGTCTGCCCCTGTGCCAACAAGTAACTTTGATTATCATGAAGTTTGACATTCCAGACATTGAAATCCCAAAACTCTGAATCCATTATGAACTATCTCCTTCTGGTCTTAGCACAGGGTTCCTAGACCCAGGTCACATGGACCTTCAAATGAATCTCAGGCTATGATCTCTACTATTAGCCGGGTTTTAGTTAAGGTCATGGGCACAAGTTCAAGGTCTCTCAGGATACTGGTTTGAAGGAAACCCCTTCCTAATTCAGAGAACCTTAAATTATGAAACATGGCGGTGTAAACTCGTGAGGTTACCAAGATGGTAATAGTGTCAAGAGGCTTGCTCCAATTCTAGAGATGTGAGGTAGATCCTTGGGGAAAACACCTTCGAGAGTTAAACTGGAGCATACGGGAAAAGCAGAAGCATAAGTTCTCAAGGAAGCCAACGTATATATATATATATATATATATATATATATATATATATATATATATGTATGTATGTATATATATGATTTAACCTTTTCAATGCAGAAACCATTTACAGATATGTAAATACATGCATGCAACCATTAATTCCCAATTCAACACATAAAGTATGGAAATTCTTATTAGAACCAGATAACATGAAGCGACTGCTGGAAGGGGTGCTCATTTCCACCCAACCATAGGCTCAGTCACTCCTAATGGATTTACCACTATCCACCCTCGAGCTAGACCACAATTCTTTGAGATTGAATCTCTTCTTCCGGCTCATAAATAGATAGGGAAGACAATTACTCTCCTTATCTCATCTCAGTTTCCATTTCCTATGATCAGAACACACTCTTTTCACAGTTCTCCCTTAAACCCAAGAGCTTGGTCTCTCGTCTCTGCACTCTTCGCATATTTTCCTCTCTAACCCCCATGCTTTCCTTTATTTCCTTTTCTAGCAAGATTGTGTGTGGCCTGAATTCCCCATCCGTGGTCAAGTCTGGAAGCCTTACAGATGGGCGGTTTTCCCCATCCCCTCATTATCTCTTGAGGAGGTCTTCCCACCTACCAGCCTAACTGTAATTCATTCATGGGTCAGAGGGTTGTTCTAATGCTAAGAAATTAAATCCAGCAAAGTATTGGTTAGGTGGAGGTTAACGCAACCATTCATGGTCCCCTCCACCATATTTTTCATAGCATTCGTGGTCTCTCTTAGAAAATCCCCTTTCCAACACTCATGCAACACATATCCATTTTCTATTAAAATAACATAATATACATTCATCAACCTTTTATACAAAGGTCCATCAAATCAAACATTCACACCTTTGAGTTTTCCATAGTTTCTTGGCCAATATAGTTATATTTACAAACTGGGGGAAACACGGTGTTACAATCCACCAGGTTCATATTTCAATTGCAAATCATTCTTGTCATCCATCAATGATCGGGGGTTGTTAAGGGGAGACTCATGGCTGAGTTATGGAGAAATTATAATTCTGGGCTTGTAATTGAGTAGGAGATATGATTGTTCTTCAATCTTTCTTTGGAGGCGCTTTGCGGCTGTGTGCACCTTCTCAAGTAACAGTTTGGGTATGTTGGATTGCTACATATTGTTGATATTTCTCCCCAGTTCTTGAACCAACGGTGCGGCCTTCCTGCTAGCCTCCAGAAGCTCGCTTTCAAAAGAATTCCTTAGATAGTAGGATGCGTATGTTAAATTGACCCCAATCTCATTAAATGAACACGTAATTTATGAATTGCACTAGCGCATCTAGTTTGGAAAAGCATCGTGTGGCAATCTGAATCATGAAGCTAGGATTTTTCATCATGTGGCAATAAAGAAATAAAGAGGAGATCGCTTTCTAAGCTATAAGTTTCATTGTTGTTCTGAGGTATCTTGCTGCGATTTTTCTGTGTAAAAGAGTTTGCAAGGATGGTGAATACACTTGCTGAAACCTACCTCAATGAAGCCAATAAGTTAGATGGCTCGAATTTCATCAATTGGAAATTCAAAATGCAAACCTTGATGGAAGGTTATGGCATATGGACGATCGTGAAAGGACATGAGGTGCGACCCAATGCGACTGCGGGTGCGACATCGGCAAGAATCCTAGATTGGGATAAATGGGAGAACAAAGCCAAGGTATTATTGAGAATTTATGTTAAAGATAGAATAATTCTACATATTAGAGATGCTAAGACTTCTAGTGAAACCTAGAAAGTACTTAAAGATTTGTATCAGACTAATAATAAAAATCACATTATTTTCCTAAAGAGTAAATTGCTAAGTATTAAAATGGATATAAATGAGTATGTTAGTACTTTTCTTGGGCAAATTAAAGACATGAAAGATCAATTGGGAGATATAGGAGAAAAAGTGTCAAATAATGATCTTGTCACAATTTCCCTAAATGGAATGTTAGAGGACTATCAAATGTTTATAACAGGCCTTGCAGCGAGGGAGAAAGATCCTACTTTTGAGGAACTGATAAGTATATTGTTGCAAGAGGAAGAGAGGCGCACGAATTTGAAGCCTCGGAATTCAGATTTAGCACTATGGACAAAGAAGAGATTCCCTAAAGGGAAACCACGAGAAGGAGGAAGAGGAAGTCCATTTCAGAGGAAGTCATTTCCAAAGACAAATCAAGGTATGCCATCGAATATAAATGAACCTAAGTGATTCTATTATTGTAGGACTGGGCATCTTTCCAGAGAATATTATAAGAAGAAAAATGATGATGAGGCTAGGCATAAAAATAGAAAACATTCAAGACACTTTGCAGAAGAAAACCCGAATATTGATTCAAAAGATCTCAAATTGTTTGTGTCTAATGTTGCACTGTTTGTTGAAACTAATGATGGTGATGCATGGTTTGTTGATTTTGGAGCTTCAATTCACATGACATGTAACAAGAATTGGTATATAAACTTTAAAGAAACACATAATGGTGCCCATATTTATCTTGGAGATGATTGTTCTTATCAGATCAAGGGATATGGAGATATCCCAGTAACACTTCTGAATGGTACCATCACACACATTCACAATGTTGTGTATGTCCCTATGATAAAGAAAAACTTGATTTATGTGTCCACCATTACAGATCAGAATTTTAATGTCGAATTCTTCAAGACACATTGTATAGTGAAGGACTTGCAGGATCGTTACAATATTGTTTCCGTGGGAGTCAAAGTTGGAGGTCTGTACAAACTTCATGTCACCAGCAAGAATCATCAAGCATTGACTTCTGCAACTATGCCTACAGAAAATCTTTGGCACCAAAGGTATGGTCACATTAATTATCATGATTTGTTGTTATTACAAAAAAAAAGTATGGTTGAATGACTCCCTATGTTGAAGAATGTGTATGTTGCTTGTGAAGGTTGTGCATTAGGAAAGATGCACAGAGATGAATTCCCCTCTAATCCTGATAGGAGAAAGAAATATGTATTAGAACTTATACATACTGATGCTTTTGGACCAATGCAGACAAGGTCCTTAGGTGGTGATTATTATTTTTTGTTATTTATTGATGACTACACAAGATACACATGGGTTTATTTCCTTAGGAAAAAGAGTGATGTTTTTGAATACTTCAAGGAATTTAAAAACATGGTGGAGAAGCAAATAGGAAAAACCATCAAAATCATCTGCTCAGATCAAGGGGGAGAGTATATATTGGGAAACTTCATCAAGTATTGCAAAGATCATGGAATAGTACAACAATTTATAGTACCCTGCACTCCACAGCAGAACGGAATTGCAGAAAGGAAAAACAAAACTCTAGTGGAGTGTGCACGAAGTATGATGAAAGGTAAGAATCTCTCAAATTATTTTTGGGTTGAGGCCATTAGCACTGTTGTTTACTTAAATAATAGAATTCCAACAAGGTGTCTTGATCATAAAACTTGTTTCGAAGCCTTGTATGATTATAAACCAGTAGTTAATAATTTGAGGATATTTGGGTGTAAGGCCTTTGCACATATTCCAAAGGAGAATAGAAAGAGGCTTGATGCTAAAGCTATCAAATGTATTTTTATAGGTTACTCTTCAGATTTAAAGCATATAAATTGTTTGATCCATCTACTCACAAAGTGTTTGCAAGTAGAGATGTAATTTTCGATGAACATGCAGAAGGAAACAATGAAGAAAATTTTCATGGAGGATGGCATGTAATTCTTGAATATGAGGAGGTAAAAGAAGAGAAGCAGCAGCAGGAAAAGGCACCCAGTGACATGGATACATCCAGCAGTGAATAAGAATCTTCACAAAACAGAGAAGAAGTCACCATCCAATTGAGAAGATCTTCACGACAAGTTTGTCCACTTAAAAAGTATAAATATTATGCCCTAATGAGTAATATTTCAAATGTCATAGAACCCATGGATTTTAATGAAGCTAATGAACATGAAGAGTGGATAAAATCAATTGAGGAAGAATATGACTCTATAATAAAAAACAAAACTTGGGAATTTACTGAATTGCCTAAACATAAAAATCACATAGGGTGTAAATGGATATACAAACCTAAATTCAAAGCAAATGGTAGTATAGATAAATATAAATCTAGATTGGTGGAAAAAGGGTATTCACAGAAAGAGGGCATTGATTATGTAGAAAAATTTGCACCGGTAGCTAAATTAAACATTATAAGAATGGTAATTGCACTAGCTACAAAATACCATTGGAAGCTTCACCAAATAGATGTAAATTCTTCTTTTCTGAATGGTGAGTTAAAGGAGGAGGTTTACCTTACTCAACCAGAAGGGTTTGTGAAAAGTGGTCAAGAACATTTAGTGTGTAAATTAAAGAAAGCATTGTATGGACTGAAACATGCACCTAGGTCATGGTATGAGAAGATAGATTCCTTCTTTCTTCAACAGGGTTTTATGAGGAGAAAAAGTGATCCAAATATGTATACCAAGTTTGATGAAAAGGGGCATGTTGTATTGATTTATTTATATGTTGATGATTTAAAATGAAATATGTCATGGGTATTTGAAATGAAAGATCTTGGTGAGCTACATTACTGCCTCAGTCTTGAATTCTGGAGAAATGTTGGTCAAACCTTTGTGTCTCAGGGTAAATATGTCAGAGAAGTACTTAAGAAGTTTAAAATGGATCAGTGTAAATTTTATTATGTTCCAATGCAGCAGAACACGAAAATTTACTATGATGATGGTTTGAAGGAGGTAAATGATACAGTGTATAGACAAATGGTGGGAAGCTTGAACTATCTCACTACAACCAGACCTGACATAGCATACTTTTTTAGTGTGTTAAGTCAATTTATGGAAAAACCTCTAGAAAGCCATTGGAATGAAGCGAAAGGGGTACTCAGGTATCTCAAAGGCACAATTGATTATGGTATTAAATATATTGATTCATTCGATGTTGAGATGACATGTTACTCATATTTAGACTAGGCTGGCAATCAGGATGATCGGAGGTCTACTACAGGTTATGCTTTTGGTATTGAATCCAGGATTGTTTCATGGAGCAGTAAGAAGTAACCTATTGTATCTTTGTCATCCACTGAGGAAAAATATAAAGCATTGTGTGCAACAACTTGTGAAGTTGTTTGGTTGAGAAGACTACTTCAAGATGTTGGAGAAGAACAAAGGTAATCTACGATAATCAAATGTGATAACCAGAGCTCAATCAAGTTGGAAAATAATCCAGTTTATCATTCAAGGAAAAAGCACGTTGATACTCAGTTCCATTTTGTTCGAGAAAAGATGAAGTCTAATGACATTTCTTTAATGTATTGTAATACTAGTGAAAATGTTGCTGATTTTTTCACTAAGCCTCTTGGGAAGATAGAATTTGAACTGTTTAGAGACATGTTAGGTGTGGATGTCAATACTTTCTCCATTAAAGGGGAGACTTAGAAATAATGGAGATTATTTGCAGTGATTAGTTGAGTTTGGCTCCAACCGTTTCAAACCGAATGTCATCATATATGTATTGTACTTATCATTGATTAATTGAACGAAGCTTGGATTTGCTTCCTCGACCTCCAGGCGTTGTGATTTGATTTTACATTCTCTCTATTTCTTAAGTAAGCTTTGTCCAAATGAACATGTTTATCATTGCAAAATTTCCATATGGTGTTGTAGATAATTGATTTACAAGCAACAACAAATAATCACATTGAAAATTCTAACAAACATACTAATACCATCATGTTGCACAATGGTTGGTCCTTCCTTTGAGTTTATAGTTTACTAATACCAACATATGATTGGATTCTCTACCAAACAATGAGATCTATATTACATTGACTAGAGTGTAAAAATATCCTTCTCAATGTTGTGTGTATTGGTGTTGTCTAAGAGCATACAATCAAGAATATATTATGATATTTATTATATCTAGTAGTGTATATTGTAATTGTTTTTTTTTTTCAAATAGTATTGATTTTTAATTAGTTGGTTAAGATTGTTTAAATATTTCAAAAGTTTTTTATTTTTTAAATTAATTTTAATTTTTATAAAAACAAAAATATTTTTATTAATTTATAAAATTTTAAATATCTATTTTTTATTGGTGGAGTACACATGGTCATCTTTAACTTATAATTTAATGTCATTGTACTTTTGATTAAAAATATGCCATTTTACTCTACTTATTTATACATTTAATAAAAACCATTCCATTTCATAATTTTAATGAGCACTCTTGTGATCTCCACTCACTCATTAAAAAAAGATAACAGCTTCAAGGGCACGACTATCCACATTCTTCTCCTACACACATTGTATACCTCTACATATATTTAACTAGCATACCCCCAAAACGGGGGAAAGGGAACACTGAAAGAAAACTGAGCAACTGACAAGAAGGTCAAGTCAGGAAATTATAGTTGCTTGTTCGTTCGGTTGTTTATACTTTTAATAATACAAATGTTGTAAATTCACAGGTCTGGAAGCCTTGTAATCATAAGCGTTAAAACAAGAGAGAGGGGCATAGATCCAGAGGCAAGAATACAATAAAGGGAGTGAGTTCCATAGGTGATTGATCCGCATAAAGGACCCTCTTTTTCTTCTTAGTTTTTGTGTGTGTTCTTTAATGAGAGAGAGGTAGAGAATTAGTATGTAAAGTGTGAGGACTCGTGTGGGCAAGTATAGCTTGATTTAGCTTGATACAAATTCCCCAACTTTTCCAAAAAGTTGTTACTATTTTTTCTTCAAAAATGTTTAATAATACTAAATTGCCCACACATAGCCTCATAAGGCTTCTCGCCTTTCTCTCCAACACCACCCACTCTTCATCCTTCATACCATTGGGCTTGGTTCCATATACTACTTTCCATAAATATTAATCTATGAGAAGATCCTCCATCTTGAGTTTCCATAGCTCAAAGTTAGTGCCATTAAACTTCTCCATTCATAATCTAGATGTGATTTCCATTTCCCTACAACAAAATTTCATTTTGCACAATCTCCCACTCAAACCAAGATTAGATCAAAAAACATTGTCCCTAACAACTTGGATCAAAGTTGATCAAGCTCTAATACCAAATGAAAAGAAGTGGAGATGCAGAAAAGAAGCGGAGATGTAGAATACGCTTCCTATACTAATCGATAACATAAGAATGTGAAGAAATTAAATCAACACAATTGTAGTAATAAACAACATCGAAATATAGAACCATTAAACAATGATTTCAAGGGGAAAACCCTTATGGGAGAAAAACCCAACACTCTAAAACATGGGTAGGGTATTATTAAATTATTAAATTGTTAAAATACATTATACATTATGTGTTCTCTCAACAAGAGTGTTCAACAACAGTGTAAGGATTTTGGAGAAATTTCAACAACATGATAGTGAGCTAAAATTTGCACCTTGTTTTCCTCCGACCCCAACATTGAATAAATAGGCATAACAAAACCATAAAAAATTATGGTTTTCCAATTTTACATGGTGGAAACAACTAGCAAGTAATGTCAATTACTACAACTTAGCATTCATTGCCTATTTGTGATCTTCATTTATTCACTGTCATTACTCAACAACTTTTACCTACTCCACTAGAGGATTTCAAGGTATATAACACCCATGTTCGAACATTCTAGTGATGTCAGTCCTTTTCTTAAAAGAATTTCACTTCAACAATTCCCTAGCTGGCTCATAGTATCATTCCTCCTGGTTCCCAAATAGAATTGTTTTCCCTTCCTCATACTATTGTTCCTCCTAATTCTAAAATGGAATTCATATTAACAATGATATAGTCTCAAACTATCATTCCAAATTAAATGGAAATACAAGTCTAACATTACATAATTTGATAACAAATATTATGTTTATTGCATTATGTACTAGTTCAAAACAACTCACAAGTTATAAATGTGCTAGCCTTGTTAATTTTAGTTCATGTTTCCAAATGCATTTAATTATTATAAATGTTGTTTTACCAATGTTGTTTAACTATTATGAATGCTTTGTGTTGTGTTGGTTTTGTAACTTGGGTGAGTAAAACAACAGCACTTGCATGTCTAGATGAGCCTGCTAGATAAGACATAAGTTTTGTGAGTGGGTTAGATAAGCCAAACACATGTATAAACAAATAAATAAACTAAAACAACTAAGAAATAAATGTTAGAAAGCATGAGAAACTTAGAACCATTAAAATAAAACAATGACCAACGTAATGTTACCAATGGATCAATAGATTAGTAGGCAATACATCATAGAGAAAGTTTAGGGACTTATGAGTCCCCTCTTCCTCCTTGGGAGGGCTCTTGAGTTCCCTAATTGAGAGTTCTTCACTCTTTACAATGGAAGAAATAGAAAATGGTAAAGATAAACAATGCATGTTCTCTCAAGAAGTGAGTGGAATGGCCTATTGCAATGGTGCTTGAAGGCTTCTAAGAGAAAAGAGGATTCTTAAGGAAGAATTCTTGCAACATAACAATATCTTGAAGATCTTGGTTTCTTAGCACACCCATGGCTCTTATTTATAGCATTCATACATGGTAAAATGTAATTAGTTCATAGTGTGAACAAGGGGCCTTTTATGTCACCCTATAGTCCTTGACCAACCTCCCATCTAGATTTCGCTCAGATATGAGTGTCAAATCGCTTTGGGGGGTGGACTAGAAGTGGTTGAGGAGCCGACAAGATCCATAAATGCATTGTTCATAGAAGTGTGTGGCTTTTCTTGTAGACAGTCGCACATTTTGCGCATTGTGTGCACTAAGGGCTATGTTGGCCCACGCATGTTGCACATTGTGCATGTACCTCCTTTGGTGAGTCTGGGCACTTTAATTTTTTGACCCATTTGTATATATTTTTTCCTTATGGATACATTCTAGTGTTGTAGGTGGACTAATTGTTGTTGGCATTGATGTGTTTCTTCAATCATTTGAGTTTGATGTTGCAGATGATTTTTCAATGATAACAGATGCCCCCTGATGTGTGAGGTTATGAACATATGTATAGTCGAAATGCATCAATGTTTATTTTGTTGAGAGTGCCATTGTGATGAAGAGTAAAGAGAGGAATTGCAAGAGAGATCTGTCAGAGGGAGAGGGAAAACTGTGGGACCCAAACCTTTCTCGAGGGAGAAAAAGGAAAATTTGTTGCCCCATGCTCATGTCATGAAACCAAAATGTGATTGTAACTAAATATGTATGTTGATGTAGATAACTGCAGCGCCCTTAGGGGCGGTTGATAACGACATATGATAGTTCTGAATGGTGAACGGACTCTGAAGTGAGGCAAGGACGACTGTAAGAATTTTCGATGACTCGTAGGAATTGGTGGCCTAACGAATTAAGAGGTCTTCGGCTGGTATGAAACAACTGCAATAGTCGCATAGTAAGACCCACCATAACATGAGAGTTTGTTGAAGTCGAATGTTATGGGGGCCAACGGAATCATAGAGCAATGATGATTCTCTTTGTGTCGTCCAAGACTCCTCATTATAAAGGTAATGAGAGTCAAGATATTGTCACCCTTCTAGAAACTGTGTTGGTGTCAACAAGAAGGGAGACACAACTCCAAGAATAAAAGGGTTTTGTGAAATCCACTAAGTAATAGGTGATATTAGGTACTGACGGGCAACATGAACGAAGTCAAGATTCTGTGAGACTCAAGACTTCCCTTGGTTGGAGAATTTTGAAGGATGATTGGTAGAAACGATAAAACTATATCTAGTGTCATGGGGACGACTACATATGGGGTTAAAATGTGTTAGAGGCTAACAAAGTGGACAAACTAAAAGATCATGGGTACATGGAATTGGGATACTTGGGGTTTGTGAATGATGTCAAAATGAAAAACGAGGGGATTCCCCAACCAAGGGCGACATGGGTTTATTTTCCATGGAAAATAAATCCATCAAGGGTGACGAAGAAAAAGCTAAGTCTATGCTGGAAACAAAGCCTTTTTACAATTACCAAAGAAATAAAGAATAATTTGGGTTGAGTGTACAGATACAGAAATGGGTGCCCCAATGAAACATGGCTTGGCATGTTAGGGCACAAGTTGTGAAAGAGAACTAGTGGAGGGTGATGACCTCATGGGTGGGTTTCTGTATTAGGTAAATGAATGGAGGACAATCTGCAGATGGGGAAACTGATGGTGGGTGATATGGAAAGCTAATGATACTGCAGAGGTGCAGTTAATAGAACCGAGATGATATGATTTGGGAGTCCATTGGGAAAGTTAGCAATATGATGAGAAGAAGTATGGGGTTCATTCTCGAAAGTGCATAAGACTATCGGGACTCCCATCCCTAGGGGATGAAATTAGCATGAGTGTCAAGTTTCCATGGGGAACTATGAATGGGACAACTCATGTGGGGGAGAGTGCTACTGGTTGATAGTACCCAAATGCAACAGAGGTAAAGGTACTGCAAAGTCGGATGTAGGGACCCTAAAGGTAAATGTCAGAGGATATGACTCGGATATGAAATTGATTTACAGAGGGAATAATTACATGCCAGTGTCAAACATATACCTGAAGGGGCTGACAGCTTGCGGAACAAGTACCTGCACACATGAAAACCAAATACCCGATGTGAACAATATCTGATGATAAAGAACATATAGTAGCTATTTGATAAAATTGAACATGAGCATGTGTACCTAAACATGATGTGAAAAAAATCTCCTCCAGGGCCAAGTGCAAATGGTGACCCAGGGAATGTGAATGTGTAGATGGTAGGACCAGGATCTCGTGGCTCAGAACAGATCGGAAAACGGAGGCTATGGGCTCCTGTAATAGAGTGTGGAAGTTGGGAAAAAGGGGCTATATATGGCTGGTGGGCCCACAATGCCACCTCATTTGTACCTGTCATTGTTGGTGATCTGGCGAGAGTGATGTGAGGTGACTTGGAAGATTACGAGAGCTTGGGATACCAATCAGGCAGGTGAAAGACCTCTTGTGAGAGAAAAAGTGCTCGATGATGGAGTGCATTCCAAGGGAAATAATGGATATTTAGCTCCTCCAGGATATCTTCGTCGCAGTAAAAAATGTGAGAATACAAGGGATCTTGGGAGGTGACAGGAGGAACTGTCAATGGGTAAGAATTATTGTCCTCAAGTGGTGAGCACATACACGAGATATCATGTACCATGTGTGAGGGACAATTGGTCATAAATTGAATGTCTCGATACTATGGAGGATACCTCGTTCTCTCAGGGACTGACGATGAAATATATTGAAAATTAGTAATGTGAGTCATAGTAGAGGGTGGATGAGAGTAATCTGGCCGAGATTTTTGGCGTACTACGGCTAACGTTTGGAAAAATTAAGGTAGATTTGGGAAATGATGAGTGTAGTGGTCATACTCTAAGCATATGGTGCAAGTGAATTTGGTTCGCAACCCTTTATTGTGTGTGGTTGAGGACTCCATAGTAGTAGTGGACGTACTTGGTGAAGTGGCAAGTAATGTGGTTGTTGATGGGAACTAGATTAGATTGTGTAACTCAGGAAGAGTGGTACATCTGTTAATGGGGTGTCCTTCTCTTTCGCATAGTGTGCAAGGAGGTTGATCTCGGGGAGGAAGTGGAGTTGTGGGTGTTATTGGATAAATCGGTAGGTGCGAACACTAACTGATCTCCCTAGATCCACCTAGATCTAGAACAAAACACACCAGAACATGACACTTTCCTTAAGTTTTAAATATTTAATTTACTAACTAAAGAGGGATGGGTGACATACCATTTAAATGTTGCTTCCTCTCGCCATAACCATCCTAGCTCCATTCCAACTCTCATACAATGATGAACCTACAAAAGAACACAACCAACCAAAGTGACAGTAATAGCATAAACTCAATATAAACCTATGTATGTGATCAAGGAATCATACAATAAAACACAACAAGATTTATAGGAAAGAATCGTATTACTGTATCATATTAAATGTGAAAGAGAGATTACAACCCTGGACTTGATGTCATAAGGTCCCTTCCAACTATCCTTCATTCCCCACACACTTCTTGCTCCAAGGATTTTGAGACCTTGGATCTGATAGCTACTCACAATCTATCTTGACAAAGAAAATATCAAAGCCACTCTAACCAAGCTAACAATCCCAAGCCA
>ML797542.1:297708-326401 GCA_009831015.1 Picea engelmannii
TATTACTTTTATTTTACTTTTATTGCCAAAACCTCCAAATTACAATTTTTGTTTTGTTTTTAAAATGCTTTTTATCATCATCCAATTTTATCAAATTCAATTAACTCCCCTAAATCATACACATTTATTTATTTATGATAAATACATGACAAACTTACTATAAATACACTTAAAATCTTAATGTTTTGCAAAATTCTCAAACCAGTATTTATAACAAATCTATTACTTAAGATTTACCTCAATATCCACCAAAGAATCACTAGAATACCAACCATTTCTTTGATACTAATAGTTTGGAGGTCCCGATCATGCTCTAACTACCATTTCATAATATATTTTAGTTACTCAATTTCAAAACAAATAAATCACACATTAAAAAATATTTAAAAATATTTTTCCTTTCTTATATATATATATATATATATATATATATTCTACTTAATTATATAGCATTGATATTCACCACAAGCTCAACTAGAATTATAGCATAGAGAAAATGATTACTGGGGGATGTAAAGTTTATTATGTGCTTGAAAACAACTGTAATTCAGACGATCTTTGGATTTGAGATAAGAAGAAACGCCTCTTTGAGACTCTTGTTGCACCCTTTATTCTTTATGGATGTGAAGTCTGGGGCTATACTATCTCTCGTGAATCCTGCAGAAAGATAGAGAAAATAAAAAATAATTTTATAACGTATAATCTCAAAAGTAAAGGAAATACGCCCTATCCCATCCTCCTCTTAGAAACAATCCTCTCCCGCATTGAGAGCACTACTATCACTAGATACCTAATGTATAAGAACAAGTTAAACAACATGGAAGACAAGAGGCTTCCTAAAATTGCTTCAAAATCGAGTCATAACCACCATCGACTCAAGCAATGATGGCGTAAATATGCCCAGTCTTGGCTAAACTATTGGGGAATCATGGAAGACACCGTTTTGTAGAATAAAGATACTATTAAAAATATCATCAAATCAAAATTTAAGGAGAAAATGTGGTGTGATAAAGAGTTAGAGGAAAAACGAAAGTTAAGGTATTATAAGGATGTAATCAACCCTAATCTAGAAGAGCAAAACTATCTATCTATTTTAACTAGTGTAAAGAAAAAAATAAGCATTGCTAAGATAAGAACAAATTATCATGAGCTCCATAGTGAAACTGGGTGTTGGTCAATTCCTAAAATGCCATGGGATGAAAGAGTGTGTCATCTTTGTGACACTAAGAAGGTTGAAGATGAAAAACACTTTCTCTTAGATTGTCCAACCTATACCCAGATTAGATCTTATTTTCAAAATATTTGTCACACTACCAACCTTCCTAACCTATTAACTCAACAAAACTATGATGATCTTGGAAAGCTTCTCTTAATTACTTTCGAGCACATAAACAAAATTCTAAAGAATCACAAGTAATCACTTACCCTCTTAAGGTTTGATAGACCAATTCGGTCTTAGTGGACGTTAATCATCATCATCATCATCATATTTTTAATTTTTAAAATATAAAAAATTCTATATTAATAACATTTTAATATTAATTTCAATTACAAATATAAAAAAATAAAAATTACAAGACGTAAAATTTTAGATAGTCATTCAAAAATTTATTTTAAAAAAAGAACATTTCATAATAAACTTGAAATATTAAAAGTTTAGGATGAATTATTATAATACAAATAACTAGAAATGTTAGGATAGTTTTGAATGTCTAATTAGTTGATATAAAATAGCTTTCATAGCTTGTTGCTTCAAAGTTTATAGGAACGTGTGTTTTAGTTAGATTATACTATAGAGCCTTATAGATAGGAATAATATGCCAGTTTTTTATTCATCAATTTATTTATTTTAAAAACTTTTTGAGAACTTCAATTGTGAGATTGTCAATAATTACTATTATCACTTTTATTTTAATTTGAAACTATGCACAAATAATACACCATCATAAGTTTAAAGTGTTTCATAATTATTTTAACTTTTGAGTTTGGATTATACTAATTTCAAACAATTTTTTAAATATGAAACAAAAATAATGAATGATAGATAATTTTGAAGCACTGTATCACTATATTAAACCAATTCTCATTATAATTACAAAATTTGTGTATTGTCTAAGCACCAAATAATGAAAACATGCTTAGAAATATTTTTCCATTTCCACCAATTTTACACGACCATTCTCTTCCCACCAAAATAATTGAATATATCCTTTTATGTTTTTTAAAGTGGTTTTACACAATATACTTAATACTTGTATATGGCATATCTATGACGATGAACCCTATAATGAAAAGTGTTTATTCCATAGCAATGACTAGAACCAAGGACCTCTATTGAGATTTGCATATGCATTATGAAACATGGTGATATATAATATCACAATCTTATTTTTTTTCTTATATTCGCATTGACCAAGTGACCCATTATGCAACTACCTAATAACATTATGAAGTCTAGCTTTGACCAAGTGACCCATTATGCAACTACCTAATAACATTATGAATTCTATCTCTGCAACTACCTAATAACATTATGAAGTCTAGCTCTGACATTGTTCTATGAATGAGTAAAGAATCATTTATCTTTTGTTGAGAATCATATGCACCTTGTTCAGACAATGTTTTTTTAAGGAAGTAAGGAAATTTATATCTTATATTAGGCGTTATAGTTTTATATGATTTTGATATGCCCTTTAACCCTATATAGAAAAGTTTTAGAAGGACATCCTTTGGCATATAAAAAGAATAAATACATACCCTGAAAAAAAAATCAAAGATTTCAAGGAAAATAAAGGAATTTTTTATTTGATGGGTCCTTTAATTGCATGGCCTATGTTTCCTCTGTGAGATGGCATCAAAACATCCGTTTTTAATGAAGCAATATAGTTAATAGTAACAAGAATGGATTATTTCCAACTGATTGAAACCACATTCCACACAATGAAAGGATTTGCTTCTTGTGAAAATTAGGGAAATGTTCTTCAATGGTTATAGAGATTTTTCCTTTCCTAAGGGATCTCCTCTTTCCTAATATATACAAGTATGTATTAGTGCTTTCGGAGATTTTCGAAGCCCTCATTAAAAA
Organism: Picea engelmannii; assembly: GCA_009831015.1. NCBI lineage: Eukaryota > Viridiplantae > Streptophyta > Pinopsida > Pinales > Pinaceae > Picea > Picea engelmannii. The sequence continues at coordinate 300,794 of ML797542.1, forward strand.
AAATTATTTCGGGCCTGATTTAATGTGGATCAATGTAAATGGGAATTAATTTTTTGATATGTCAACATAATTTGGTGGCTCATGAATACAGAAATCATGAAGAACATAAAAAAAACGGGAAAACAAAAATGTTTAACTAAAGAAAATATTTAATCAACTTCTTATTATAATCAAAGCAAGTAGGATAGCCAATTCATAAATAGATAAGTTCCATAAGACAACTAGGCCATTTAAGCTATGGAATGAAACAAGCATTAAAAAAAACGTAGGGTGATTTTGTAGTAAATGTAGCTAATAAGTATGAATTCCCATTTCTAGTTGTTCCTTGGATGATCATATTCAAGGGTTCTATGTATTCACATTATTGGAAATGTTGTCATAGTATCTTGAATGCTAGGTGTTTCTTTTTCTAAATAAATAAGAATATGGAACCACATGTTTATCACTGTGTAACTAGATCAATTAATTTCAATGAACTATAGTTTTGTGGCTAGGGTTCCATATGACACTTTGAGTTGTTATGAAGCATGTTTAGTGTTGTATAGATCAAGTATGTCAAGTTCATTGAAGTGCATATTGTTAGTGGGGAAAAATCCATATAAAAACTACCATTCATTCATATCCATGTTCTGATTCTTGTTTATATGATTATCCTCATTTTCATATGTTGTCATGTTTTCAATAGGTACAAGTGTATGATTGATGCAAGAGAATATGTCCTCCTCTAAAAACCACCTCATAATTCAAGCATCGAGAATTACAAAGCCCTCGTGTGAATGTAAAATGACCTCTAGAAGAGAAGATTTAGTCAATGAGTAGTTAGTCGATAAGGTCAAGTAATTAGGGTTTTAAATTTAGTAAGTAGTTACACGATCTATGGAGTTTGTTAAGGGATTAGTTGCAAGTTTTATGGAGTTGTTACAGGAATTTAGGAATATGTTTGGAATTTTTTTTGGCCTAGAAGTTTATCTTCCATGCATAAAAATGTAAGCTTGTGGGGCGTATTGGTGGAGACAAGGGCTAGAGAAGTGGCCAAGAAAATGTAGACTGGGCCATTAGAGAGATAGGAGGTATTTATGGATCACATAAATCATGTATAAAGTTTTATTTTTAACGAAGGATTGTGTTAAGCCTCCATCTAGTGTATGAATGTGTTTTTGTGTGAATGAATACGTTGAATGGTTAATGAATTGGATTTGTGTGTATAACCTAGTAACTGTGAAAACCCAACTTTTCATTTTGTATTGGTTGAATGTGGTTTAATAAAATTCCAGATGGATCGATTGGAGGATTCTTTCCCTTTTGGATAGTTTAAGAGAGAATCATTTTGGAATATGGTGAGTGGACAAACAATTCATGAAAGAATCGTTGTGGATCTGCATTTTTTTTAGTGTTGAATCCTAAGAGGCATCAACATAAAGGGACACCTTGGGAGATCAAGAGAGAATAAGTTCATATGAACTTCGTAAGGGAAAAAGAAAATTTGGCGTGTGAAGCCAGTAGAGGAAGATGAATTCGGTAACAGGTGAAGGAGAAACTCAAGGGTGAAATTAAACCAATTTAGAAGTTTCGGGATCAAATTAGAGTCCAAAGTATTGTTATTACATAGGTCTAATCACATAAATTGTGAAATCCTAGTTAAATATGGGTTATACATGTGATCCTTTTTGTTGACCTTATATGACAAGATCGAGCTGAGATAAAATTGAGACCTCTAAATTTGTCTTCAGAGTTTCTGATAGAGGTATGGTTGTTTATTAAGCTTGAATTATTGGAATTCTTTCAGAATAATTGATTCTTATATGTGTCTTGGGTGAAGTATTCAATTTTGATTCACACTATTGGGATTTGGTGTACGTTGTGGAGGATTTTCAGTCTGAGAACTTGATGACTAGGCCTCACTCTCGTGAAGGAAAGAGTATGCAGTCTTGTAGCGATTTGTAGAGGGAATGAATTACAAACATTGTTAGAGCTAGGCACATGTTGGGGTTATTCCTCTTTACAATAATTGAACTTAGGTCACATAGGTTCCAGAGCAATGGTGATTTACCTTGATCCAGTTTTGAACATGAGTCAAGGTTCTCCCCAGTTAATGCTAACCACTATAGGGAATAGATTTTCTTGTAACCATTCCAAGGCTTAGAGTTTGACATAGGAGGAGGGTTCTTAGTAAGTCTGAAGGGATTTAGGGACCTTGTATGCCATCATTTTTGGTATCATAGCAGAAGAGTCATGTAGGTGGGAGAAGAAAATCAGAGCTTGGATAGGTTATATATAAAAGGAGAAGAATCAAGTCAAGATTTGCAAAGGAAAAAGTTGCAGGTAATGATGTTTTGATATTGTAACTTTGGCAGAGTATGTGTTGTGCGGGTAGCAACAAGAGAGAGAAGAAGTTGTGTAAAGAGGACCCTCACAACAAGAGGAAGCTATGATGACTAGAAAGATGGAGGAAAAGTGAAATTCTCAAAAGAATGTGAAAGGAATTGTAGAAGCTTGGAGGAGCATAGGAAACTCAAAAGGTTCTAGTTGAAAAAACCCAAAGAATACCAAAAGGTCAAATTCAAGAGAAACTTGGTGAGGTATTGCATCAAGGTGAAATAGATTGGTTACTGCAGAGGCTATTTTCAACTCACTATTGATCATTATGAAGCTCGGAGAGATGGAGATGACTAGAGACAGACAAATGAAGGGTTCAGAGGAAAGAAGCCACATAAATATGAGTGATGAGGAATTTGACATAGAGATAGTTGAGATGAAGGAACAACTTAGTGATATGATGAAGCTTCTATAAGGAAAATTTGAGGACAACCAAAAATATGGTTGGAGTTTGAGAAGAAAGGTCAAGTGTCCTATTGTGCAATTATTTGCTAGGAATTTGAAACACACGTTAAATGTCTAGTTGAAGATAGAGGATAAACTCAGAGAGGATGAATATGTATAGAGATCCATGGAAGAGGAGTCAAAATTTCATATCTATGAACCAGAGCAAGGACCAATCCTTGGAAAAGCTAATGATTTAGATGAGAAACAAGATGAGGATCTTGTAGGAAGTTTGGAAAGTGAAATTCAACATAAGGAAGAGATGCCTAAAGAATCAACCAAGACCAAGGGGTCTCATGACTTTGAAACTAAGGTTTTGTGTGCATGTGTGATTTCAAGTACTGAACAGCATGAAGAAGGAAAACACTTAGATGCAATGCTAACATATTTGATGAAGAGTTAAAGCTATTGGAAGAATGGATAGCAAAGCCTAATATTTGTGAAGACTGTACATAGGTTGTAGAATTATCATGTGAAATCATGAAATAAAATGTACAACAAAAATTGAAGAACAAAGAAGATAATGGCATTTTTATATTTAAATACGTAGTCAAAAGAAACGGTTGTCCAAAAATTCTTGTCGATGGAGGTATGTCACAAGTTGGATTGTTTGATTTGATGATGTATAATGAAAAGAATTTGAATATTGCATGGAAATAATTGTTCTCTGTTGAATATAAATTAAGGATAGTAGGTGAAGGAATGAAGAGGGTTGTGATATTGTCAAGCTCACAAGAATGTTTGTTTCAAATGATGATGGGTGTCGTAATCTTGAGGAAAACCCATGTGGAAAAGTTATGAAGGGCCAGAGAATATGCAAGGAATGCATAGGTGTAACATCATTGAGTTTAGTGAAAAGAATGCAACAAGAAATTTCATTATTGAATGGATTATCACTTGGTTAAGTAGGAAATAAAATGAAGAAGTTTCTAGTGCCACAAGAAAGTGCAGGACTTGGATGATGGAGGAGAGGTTGAGGAAGAATCAATCAAAGAAGATGAGAATTACAACAACATAACAGCTCAAGGATGGTTGTAGCATTCCATGGAAAGAGGAATGATTGTTTTGTTTGTTGGAAATATTGAGAGGGGGAGATGAATCAATATTACCTTTTTAAAAAATTAGTATCTACTTTGTTATTATAATTATCACAATAGATCATCAATGGGCTTGTATTTAAAAAATCAATTATATATATATCAAGAATTACAATGTTAATAAAGAATAATATGTGATTGTGAATGACACCAATCCTCTTTAGAGCACCAACTCTTGGAGACACATATCACCTTCTTCAAGGAACCAACCCTAGGAAGCACCAACTCCCTTGTTTTAGGGAACCAACACTAGGAAGCACCAACTCCCTTATTTTAGGGCACCAACCATAGGTGTCACACACCCACTACGGCATAATAGATTTTTCGCCTTTTTCTTTCTCCTTTTTTATCAAGGGACAGAGTCCTCGAATTCCTACGAGGTCCTAGCATAGGCTATTCTTTCGATCAAGACCTTCACTAAACCAATCCACTGGTTCTTTCATTGAAAATTCGTCATGTACAACTCAAGCACCAAGCGCAGGCTTCACCTCCAGGTGATCATCGGTTATGACCGTGGGCTAAGCCAAGAGGCGCCTTTCACATTTTGTGACTCAGCGATGCCCAAGAGTCGACTCTTTCGACTCTTCAAACCCTTAAACCCGAAATCATACATTCGCTAAGATCGACGACTACGAATCTCTACCCTGATCCGATGGTCCTGGCCGTATCGGGACTTCGGAAACCGGGAGTTCGAAATGCAAGAGAGTCAAGTTCTTCGACTCTTCAAACCCCGAAACCCGAAATCCTATTCACACTAAGTCAACTCGGAGTTTCACATACCGGGATTTCACAACTTGCGAAGATGAGGGTTCATACCCTTGGGCTTTCCGGGTGCCGAAACGTCAAAATCATTTCACACTACACCGCCTTGGGATTTCACATACCGGGATTTCGCAACTTGCGAAAATGAGGAGTTCATACCCTTGGGTTTCCTAGGTGCAGAAACACCGAAATCAATTCACACTACACCACTTCGAGATTTCACATACCGGGATTTCTCAACTTGCGAAGACGAGGGGTTCATACCCTTGGGTTTCCCAGGTGCCGAAACTCCGAAGCCCATTTACACTAAGCTCTTTTCGGGGTTTCACATGTCGGGACTTTGCGATGTGTGAAGACGAGGGGTCTCACACCTAGGTTTCCCGGGAGCCAAAACTCTAAATCCCATTAACACTAAGCTCTTTTCGGGGTTTCACATGTCAGGACTTTGCGATGTACGAAGACGAGGGGTCTCGTACCTGGGTTTCCCGGGAGCCGAAACTCCGAAGCCCATTTACACTAAGCTCTTTTCGAGGTTTCGCATGTCGGGACTTCGCGATGTGCGAAGACGAGGGGTCTCGCACCTGGGTTTCCCGGGAGCCGAAACTCCGAATCCCATTTACACTAAGCTCTTTTCGGGGTTTCGCATGTCGGGACTTCGCGATGTACGAAGACAAGGGGTCTCGCACCTGGGTTTCCCGGGAGCTGAAACTCCGAAGCCCATTTACACTAAGCTCTTTTCGGGGTTTTGCATGTCAGGACTAAGCGATGTGCGAAGATGAGGGGTCTCACACTTGGATTTCTCAGGAGCTGAAACTCCGAAGCCCATTGACACTAAGCTCTTTTCGAGGTTTCGCATGTCAGGACTTCGCGATGTACAAAGACGAGCGGTCTCACACCTGGGTTTCCCGGGAGCCAAAACTCTGAATCCCATTTACTTCGCGACAGGGGCAAGGTAAACTCGTGGATTTACTACAATGGTAGTCTTTTCAAGGGGCTCACTCTGACTGTGGAATGCGAGGGAAATTTCTCGAAAAAGGGTGCCTTTGGAAGGATAAACCAGGGCATAGCACAAGTCAAGTTAGATGGGTCAATCCCCAGGGGAACGGACTCGTATCCTAAACTTATACATTCTATACATTAACCGATTTGTAGTTATATCAGTATAAGCATGCATCCATTATTTCCAATCAAAGGACAAGGCAAACACTTCGATACAGAAACTATTTACAAGCGTATAAAAATGAGCATGCGATTGTGACATTCAATTCCAAATGCAAGACATAACACTTATCAGAAATTCCAGACATGATGTGAATGCTGAGAGGGGTGTTCATTTCCACCCAACCGTAGGCTCAGTGATTCCAACCAGATTTACCACTAGCCACCCCCGAGCTAGACCACGATGCTTTGAGACTCAGTCTCCTACTTCCAACTCAACAGAAGTCAAGGACAAAGGTTACTCCCCTTCTCCTTTGATCATGTCTCTCTGTATTTTTGGAGTTCCTCTGGTTCTCCTTCCACAATCTCCATTGTGCACGCTTTTTCCTTCTCCCCCTTACCACACTTCCCCTCTTTCCTTTTCTCTACAAGATTGTGTGTGGTGAAAATTTCCCCATACACGGTCAAGTCTGGGAGCTGCTACAGATGGGTGGTTCACCCCCATCCCCTCATTATATTTTGAGGAGCCTCCCCACCTACCTATCTGACGGGAAATCCATTCCAGGGTCAGAGAGCTGCTTTGATCTTTGAGCAAGTAAAAACCAGTACAATACTGGCCCAGTGGAAGTTAGCGCAACCATTCCAGGTCCCTTCCACCACCTCTCATTATCCATCGTGGTCTCTTTTAGCACATCCCCCTCCCAGCAGTCATGCAACACATAATCATAACAAAATTTACATTCATCGACCTTCTATACAAAGGTCCGTCAAATCAAACATTCACATCTTTTGTGTTTTCCATAGTTCTTGGTCAATATAGTTATTTTTCCATACTGGGGGAAACCAGGTGTTACAATTCCATCCCCCTTAAAGGAACATCGTCCTTGATGTTATATCTATCAATATGACATGTATGTACAGAAGTAAACAAAATCGGATATGCTTATTTCATGGCATCTTCCATTTCCCAGGTAGCCTCATCTAGGCCAAAATGTTTCCACTGCACCTTGACCTGCGCAATGGTTCGGTTCCTGAGTGGGATTTCCTTTCTGTCCAGTATGCATTGAGGTTATGGAAGGAATTCTCCCTCCGGTTCCACCTGGATCACAGACTAGTCAATTATATGATTATAATCGTATACATATTTCTTCAATAATGAAACATGGAAAACATTATGTGCTTTTACTGTGGGAGGAAGTGCTAGCCTATAGGCTACAGGTCCCACTCTATATAGAACTTCAAAGGGTCCGCAATACTAAGGTGCCAACTTGGCACAAGCTTCCATCCTCAGGGAACTCTTCCTGGGCCTAACTTTGAGATATATGTGGTCTCCCGTCTTGAATTCTCTTGGAGTTCTCTTTCGATCGGCGTAACTTTTCTGTCTGTTTTGAGTGACCTTCAGGTTTTGTTTTATCTGAATCACTTGTTGTTCCATTTCTTTCAACATGTTGGGTCCAATAGTAACTCTATTTATAGGATTACTCCAACTGACTAGAGTGTTGCATGGCCTACCATAGAGGACTTCGAAAGGACTCATCTTCAGGGATTCTTGGTAGCCGTTGTTGTAGGCGAATTCCACCAATGGCAGGTAGTCTTCCCACTTTTTGGGTTGATGCATTACATGCATCCTTAGCATGTCTTCTAATATTTGGTTCACTCTTTCCATCTATCCATCGGTTTGAGGATGAGAGGTTGTGCTAAACAATAATTTGGTCTCCAGACCAACCATCAAGGATTTCCAAAAGTTGGAAGTAAATTTCGTGTCTCTGTCAGACATTATCTCTTTAGGCATACCATGTAGTCTAAATATCTCCTTCATGAATACGTTGGAAATATCTATTGCCTTGCAAGTCGATTTGACGAGGATAAAATGGGTGGAATTTCTCAATTTATCCACCACTACCATGATGGTGTCATTTTGTTTGGTCGATGTTGGTAATCCGGTGATGAAGTCCATGGAAATGGTTTCCCACTTCCATTCCGGGATTGGTAGAGGTTGTAAAAATCCTGTTGGGTGCCGGTGTTCTGCTTTAACCTGTTGGCATTCTAGGCACTTAGCTAAATAGTTAGCTATGTCTTTCTTTAACACATGCCAATAGAATTGTTTCCTGGTGGCCGTGATCATCTTCTGGTATCCTGGGTGACCAGTATAGGGTCTTTTATGTAGTTCATCCATTATGAACCTCTTCAAGTCGTCACAATCTGGAATATACAATCTATTTATGTAAGTTAGTAGACCTCCATCTATCATATGGTAGCCTTCATACTTTATCCCTGTGGGTTCTTTCTCTAGGTACGAGGTCACAGTCTGGAAGAATGTGTCTGTTTCTTGTGCATTCCTGACTCTTTCCTTTACATCCGTCTCGCAGGTGCTCACCGATGCCAGGTGAATTGTTTTCATACTTCTGCTAAGGGCATCGGCCACCTTATTTTCCTTTCCTTTAATATGTTTGATTTCAAAATCAAACTCGCTAAGGAGGGCCATCCACCTGGCTTGTCTGGCATTGAGCTTTGGTTGGTCAAACAGATATCACAATCCACAGTGGTCTGTCATAAGTACACATTTCCTTCCTAGGAGGTAGTGTCTCCACATTTTTAAGGCATGCACTATGGCGGCCAGCTCTATATCATGGGTCACATAGTTGACTTCATGCTCATTCAATTTTTGGGATTCATAGCAGACTACACTTCCTCCTTGCATAAGGAATCCCCCGATCCCTTCCTTATAGACATTTGTGCACACGAGGAAGTCATTTTCGGGATCATCGATCTTCAACATGGGTGCATGGGTCAGAAGGTGTTTCAGGGATTGAAATCTTTCTTCACATTCTTGTGTCCACATGAATTTAGCTCCCTTCTTTTGGAGGGAAATGATTGGACAACCAATCTTGGAGAATCCTTTTATAAATATCCTATAGTATCCTTCTAAGCCCATGAAGGATCTGATATTCGAAACGTCCTTTGGGGTAGGCCATTCCATGATAGACCTGATCTTGTCAGGATCTACTTCTACTCCCTCTTCAGATAGGACATGGACCAAGTAATGTATTTGCTTCTGGAAAAAGTCACACTTGCTAAATTTGGAATAGAGCTGATGTTCTCTTAGCACATGAAGCACAAGTCTAAGATGTTCCTCATGTTCCTCTCTATTCTTGGAATAAATTAATATATTGTCAATAAAAACCAATACAAATATGTCTAGGAATTTGCTGAGCACATTGTTCATCAAGAACATAAAAGTGGCAGGGGCATTGGTCAATCCAAATGGTACTACCACAAACTCATAGTGACCATATCTCGTCCTGAAGGAAGTTTTGTGGATTTCTTCACCCTTGATTCGGACTTGATGGTATCTAGATCTCAAGTCAATCTTTGAGAAGATGGAAGAACCTCCCAATTGATCGAACAGGTCATCGATCCTGGGTAAGGGGTACTTGTTATTTATGGTTACCTTATTGAGTTGTCTATAATCTATGCACAGTTGGAGGGTACCATATTTCTTTTTCACAAATAGGACTGGTGCTCCCTATGGTGACACGTTGGGTCGGATATAGCCTTTGTCCATCATTTATCTTAATTGTCATTTAAGCTCAACTAGTTTGGGTGTGCTCATCTTGTAGGGTGTCCTAGACACTGGCACCACTCCTGGTGCAAGTTCTATCAAGAAGTCAATGTCCCTTCTTGGAGGTAGACCCGGTACCTCTTCCGTAAATACATCTCTATATTCTCTTAGTGTGGGGTGGTCTTCGAGGCTTGTTTTGTCACCTTTAACTGATTCCAACACCTGTATCGCATATAGTGGACATCCCTTCCTACAATACTTTTTCATTTGAAGGGCTAATATTCGCCTCACTGAGACAGGTTTTTGGATCCCTTGAAGGGTTATCCTTCTCCCTTCTTCACTTACACATTCTAAGGTTTTATGGTAACAGTCTAGTCTGGATTTATATGTGGCTAGCCAATCCATACCAATCAACAGATCATACGATCCTAGGGGTAATATGTTAAGGGTTGCTTGGGTGGGGAATTCAACCATAGTGAATCGGAAAGATGGTATGACTTCCATTACTTTTCTTTTGGTGCCAGTGGCTAACTATACCAACCATGGCTTGGCGTGTTTATGTGGTTGTAATTTACACTTATCAACAACCTTAGGAGCTATATAACTCAAATTTGAACCAGGGTCAATTAGAATAGACACTAGATGGTTGGTAATCATACCTTCCATATCCACCACTGAAGCTTGGTGGTCATCTTGTTTATTATCCATGGCTGCATAAATTTGTGGCATACTACTGGCCACGTCATTGACGGTGGTAGATTCTTGAACGCTGTAAATTCTCTGACTATACTGTTGTCAGTGCGGGCAGTCCCTCAGTAGATTCTCTTCTCCACAACCCCAACATTTCAATGGTTCTTTCTTTGGGTTATCAATCCTTCTTGGGGTAGATACAAAAGGTTTATTTCTGCTCTAGGAGGGGAAATTATGTTGGTGTACACTTCGGGTTGGGAAGCTCATCCTTGAGTCCTTTTTATAATTTTTAAATCTTGGAGATTTAAACCCCTTTTTCTGGAATCCCGAACTATTCTTCTACTTCTAGCCTTCATGAGGTTTTGTCCGATGCCCAAGTTGTTCATAACAATATCTTTCCTTTCGGATAGTGTCTTCTAGGGTCTTTGGCTCATCAAACTCAATCTTGTTCTGATAGTCCTTAGGTAGTCTGCTGATGAACCGTTGCACCTTTGCCTTTTTTTCTTTTATATAGGGTACGTACCTTAGCAACTCAAGGAATCTGCTAACATAATCCTCTATGGTGAGTTGCCCCAACTTGAGTTCATAGAAATATTTAGTCTTTTCGTCAAAATACTTTTCCGACAGATACTTCTTCCTGAAGTATTTCTCAAACCATTCCCAAGATAGGTCTTCTTCGTGAATCCCTTTTACATTCTTAAGGTGGCTACTCGGGCCTTCAAATTTTCTGAAAAGTCATGGACTTTGAAATGCTTCTTTAGTCCAAGCAGTCATGCCTCCACTTCCTCTCCCTTCTTTATTTCACCGTCGAAAGAGGGTGGTTTGACCTTCCTGAATTCTTCGAGATTATGACTCTTGGAATGCGTTCGCTTCTTCCGTTTTCTTCGGGAATAAGAACTAGTTCTGCTACTACAAGATCCCTCTGAGTCGCCAGCTTCCTTTCCAGAGGAATCGTCCTATGCTTGTCCCTTATCTCTGGGGTGAACCTTTCTCGAGGTGCTCCTCCCAGTGTGGCCACTTAAAGGACCACGTTTCCATATCCCATGTGGGCTTTGACTTCTCTTTGTCTGTCGTTGGTCCGCGTGACTGTTGTCAGGTCCATGCTGCAATTGTCTTTGTATGTCGGATAAGCTCTACAGGAAGACTGCATTAATTTCCATTTACTTCTCTTGCTCTTTTATCATCCTCTCGTTGTCGGCCTTGCAGCTCTGTAGTTCGACCATGAGGCTCCTCACAGTCTCAGCTAGATCTAGAGGGGTCCCTACCGCCCTCCTTTCGTCAGACTCTTCGTCTCTATTGTGGGATCCATCTCCCACTTCATGGTGAGTCACCATTCTATGTGTCTGCAGTTTCCCACGGTTGATCGTCCGATTGTGTGCAAAAGAAAAACTCTTGTTGTTAGTCAATATTTATATTCATTCATAACCAGCACATAATTCATATTTTTCACATGCATACACACAATAGGATTTTTCATTCTTAACTTCGACTCGTGATTAAGGGGGTTAAGATAGAGGGTTACTCCTTTTAAGAGTACTTCGAATGGAGTCTTTGCACAACCCGTTCATGAGCCCAAGCAGGCCAAGTGTTGTAACCATGCTCTGATACCAATTTGTCACACACCCACTACGGCATAATAGATTTTTTGCCTTTTTCTTTCTCCTTCTTTATCGAGGGACAGAGTCCCCAAATTCCTACGAGGTCCTAGCGTAGGCTAGGTCTTTCGATTGGGACCTTCACTAAACCAATTCATTGGTTCTTTCATTGAAAATCCATCGTGTACAAATCAAGCACCAAGTGCAGGCTTCACCTCCAGGTGATCATCAATTATGACCCCAGGCTAAGCCAAGAGGCGCCTTTCGCATTTCACGACTCAGCGATGACCGAGAGTTGAGTCTTTCGACTCTTCAAACACCGAAACCTAAAATCGTACCTTCGTTGAGATCGATGGCTGCGAATCTCTACCCTGATTCGACAGTCCTAGCCATATCGGGACTTCGGAAATTGAGAGTTCGAAATGCAAGAGAATCAAGTTCTTCGACTCTTCAAACCCCGAAACCTGAAATCTTATTCACACTAAGCCGACTCGGAGTTTCGCATACCAGGATTTCGCGTACTGGGATTTTGCAACTTGCGAAGACAAGGGTTCATACCCTTGGGTTTCCTGGGTGCCGAAACATCGAAATCATTTCACACTACACCACCTCAGGATTTCACATACTGGGATTTCGCAACTTGCGAAGACAAGGGGTTCATACCCTTGGGTTTCCCGGGTGCCGAAATGCCGAAATCAATTCACACTACACCACTTTAGGATTTCACATACCAGGATTTCGCGTACCGGGATTTCACAACTTGCAAAGACAAGGGGTTCATACCCTTGGGTTTCCTGGGTGTTGAAACTCCGAAGCCCATTTACACTAAGCTCCTTTCGGGGTTTCGCATGTCGGAACTTCACGATGTGCAAAGACGAGGGGTCTCGTACCCAGGTTTCCCAGGAGCCGAAACTCTGAATCCCATTTACACTAAGCTCTTTTAGGGGTTTCGCATGTTGGGACTTCACGATGTAAGAAGACGAGGGGTCTCACACTTGGGTTTCTCGAGAGCCAAAACTCCGAAGCCCATTTACACTAATCTCTTTTCGGGGTTTCGCATGTCGAGACTTTGCGATGTGCAAAGACGAGGGGTCTCGCACCTAGGTTTCCCGGGAGCCAAAACTCCAAATCCCATTTACACTAATCTCTTTTTGGGGTTTCACATGTCGGGACTTCACGATGTACGAAGATGAGGGGTCTCGCACCTAGGTTTCCCAGAAGCCAAAACTCCGAAGCCAATTTACACTAAGCTCTTTTCAGGGTTTCGCATGTCGGGACTTTGCGATGTGCGAAGACGAGGGGTCTTGCACCTGGGTTTCCCGGGAGCCGAAACTCCGAAGCCCATTTACACTAAGCTCTTTTCGGGATTTCGCATGTCGGGACTTCACGATGTGCGAAGATGAGGGGTCTCGCACCTGGGTTTCCCGGGAGACGAAACTCTGAATCCCATTTACTTCACGACAGGGGCAAGGTAAACTCGCGGATTTACTACAATGGTAGTCTTTTCAAGGGGCTCACTTCGACTCTGGAATGCGAGGGAACTTTCTCAAAAATGGGTGCCTTCGGAAGGATAAACCAGGGCATAGCACAAGTCAAGTTAGATGGGTCAATCCTCAGGGGAACGGACTCGTATCCTGAACTTATACATTCTATACATTAACTGATTTGTAGTTATATCAGTATAAGCATGCATCCATTATTTCCAATCAAAGCACAAGGCAAACACTTCGATACAGAAACTATTTACGAGCGTATAAAAATTAGCATGCGATCGTGACATTCAATTCCAAATGCAAGACATAACACTTATCAGAAATTCTGGATGTGATGCGAATGCTGAGAGGGGTGCTTGTTTCCACCCAACTATAGGCTTAGTGATTCCAACTGGATTTACCACTAGCCACCCCCGAGCTAGACCATGATGCTTTTAGACTCAGTCTCCTGCTTCCAGCTCAACGGAAGTCAAGGACGAAGGTTACTCCCCTTCTCCTCTGATCATGACTCTCTGTATTTTCGGAGTTCCTCCGATTCTCCTTCCACAATCTCCATTGCACATGTTTTTTCCTTCTCCCCCTTACCACACTTCCCCTCTTGCCTTTTCTCTGCAAGATTGTGTGTGGTGCAAATTTCCCCATCTGTGGTCAGGTCTAGGAGTTGTTATGGATGGGCAGTTCACCCCCATCCCCTCATTAACTCTTGAGGAGCCTCCCCACCTACCTATATGATGGGAAATCCATTCTAGGGTCAGAGAGTTGCTTTGATCTTTGAGCAAGTAAAAACCAGTACGGTACTGGCCTGGTGGAAGTTAGCGGAACCATTCCAGGTCCCTTCCACCACCTCTCATTAGCCATCATGGTCTCTTTTAGCACATCCCCCTCCTAGCAGTCATGCAACACATAATCATAACATAATTTACATTCATCGACCTTCTATACAAAGGTCCGTCAAATCAAACATTCACATCTTTTGTGTTTGCCATAGTTCTTGGCCAATATAGTTATTTTTACAGACTGGGGGAAATAGGGTGTTACACTAGGAAGCACCAACTTCCTTGTTTTAGGACACCAACCCTAGGAAGCACCAAGTCCCTTGTTCTAGGGCACCAACCTTAGGAAGCACCAACTCCCTTATTTTCATATTTTACTTAGTAAAGGATATGAATCCTTCCTTTCTCCTCCCTTCCACCCTCACTGTATAAGTATCTTCAATTTTCCTTCTTGGACATTGCTTTTACTTTTGATCTACTGATATGGACTGCAGAGAAACTTTCCTTTCACCTTTTTTTCTTGCTTATATACTTTCCAAAAGGTATAAGGTTGAACCATTGTGTCGTTTAGTATTGAACTATTGTGACTTTTTTTATGAAACAATGCACCTCTTCACTTTAAGTAAATAACTTATGTTATTGTGATTATTTATTCATATATCAAAATTAAAAGTTCTTTTTAATTTAGTAAGAGGGATTTTCATAAATCGATCACAAGTATGGATCGATTTATTTTAATTCAATCTCATGCCTCTTTATTTCATTCTCAATTTAAATTTATCATATATGAGCTTTTCAATTATCTCTCTAATGCATTTCTTGTATTGGATCACATAAGATCAATCAGGACAAATTTCATATGTTTATATGATTCAAAATTCCTTCCTGTCAGTGGAAAAACACATCCTCTCTATGTTAAATTGTGTACAGAAGCGCTTCAGGACCTCTATTACATATGACCACAGGTGGTGTCTAAGTGCTAACCCCGCGAGCGCTTAATCGCTTATCAAGATCAACAGTCGTTTTTTATTTGCAAGTTGAGATGGATATTTATTGCTTACTCTAGGACTTTAGCGTTTTGGAACTCCGACCTTTGCAGTCTTCCAACTCTCCTGGAGGAAATTTTGTCAGAGTTCATATCAACACTTCCCTTCTTAATAACCTTCACATGTCTAGGAGCTAGGACTGTAGGCTTAGGAGAAAAGTAGCTCTCGCTTTTTGGGTATTCAGCTATTCGTGACTCTGAGACTCAGGGTTACTTGAACTCTAAAGTAGTTCACTCCCTCTGGAGGTTTACCTACCGAATAAGTCATAAAGTTGTGGTGACCGCTTGCTATTAGTTGTTATTACTCCTTACACTATCCTTACACTTTACTCAATCGAACGATTGAGAATTCTCCTGAAGTAGATCAATGTTTAATGTTAATTCGCTACTTCTCCCTTCGATGTTTTAGTTTTTTTGGATTCCTCGTAATTTCGGAGTGGTCAATGTCGGGCTGACTATTCCTTCCCATGTATGATCAAATGGGCCAGAAATATTAGATCAATGATCATCATTATTTTGTGACTTTGGCCTTTGGTGCTCTGGGTATTTCTACTGGTAGGAGAAGTTGGTTATCCCTGGATGTTGTAGTCTCAAACTTATGTGGCCTGTTGACGTCACCTATGATGATGTGGAACTTTGGTGAGTGTGACACATGTAAACCTGATTTGTGATTTGTACACTCCTTATGTGCCACATCAACCTTGACGCTCGTCACTATTTGATTGAGCCACATGTCATCAATTCCTAACATGGTCTTTTTGACTAGGATTTTGACATTTTGTTACTTCGTAGCTTCGAGAGTTTTGGAACTTTTATACTATCCTTCGATCATTGTCAAAATTTCGAATAGATATATGACCGTAGATATTTCCTTGTCTTGATCGATGGCTTTTGTTAACTACGGGGCTCTAGAGTTCGTGATTTATTAGTTTATCTAAGCTTCTTGTCACTAGAGTAGGTCAATATCGAAGTTGACCACCTTCTTCATTTTAGCGCAATCTGACATTCCAGGATTGTCCTGAGAACTACATCAACAGACAAGATTCTTCCTTGGTTATTTTGGAGTTTTACTATGGGGATTTCATTCCCAATATATGCAATACGCTCTCCCTTAGTTTTACTGTGGGAATTTCGATCTTGATATCTTCAATGTGCTCTCCCTTCCGAGATTTCCATTATGTTGACATCAATCACAACATTATACCTATTGTGTCCAACATTGTTGAGATTTGGGTACCTTGGAAAGTGGTCCCCTTGTGGTTTTGGGCCTCTAACCACAAGAGGGAGATGTTTGTACCATTGTGTCATGCACTTTATGTCTAACTTGACTTTGACTTAGGATATTTAAGTCAAAAGTGAAATTTATTCATTTTATCCTAAAGTGACTAATTATTCACTAAGTGGGTGAATGAGGGGACATAAAGTGAACTTAGGGAACTTGACCCAATGTGGGTTTTGAGTTGAGATTCTTTTGGAGAGATATAAACCATTTATTAGGGATGGCATGGGGTGATCCTAGACATCCATACTTTAGGTTTCCTTATGGAGGTTCAAGAGGGGCGCAAGGGGAAAAGGGAGGATCCTTCACTCATTTTTTCACTTGGAGAGTTTGAGACGGAGCATTGACATGAGGATGGAGGATATGGTTGAGGGAATCTTGGGTGCCTCCTTGCATGGAGGACTCATGGAGACTTAGACCCTCATTATTTTTTGGTGGTTGTTCTTGCTTGGAGGAGGGCACACCCTTAGAAGGCACTAGCTTCACTTGGAGGATTTCATATCTGTCATATTCAACATGGAGGTAGCACACAACAACTTGCATGTGTGCAATGGTTTCTTCATCTAAGGTCATGGGGTCAAGGGCACATTGTTTCAGTGGATAGAGAAATAAGGGAAGAGGGTGCATTTCTCTTCTTGGAACTCCAAATCATCTCTAGAGGAGTTTTTATTATATCAGGTTCCATTATATTTTCTTACTTGTTGTATCTCATGCTTTAGACATCACATTTATACACTTCCATTCTAAACTGGTTTTCCCCGGGGGGGGTTATCAAGAGTCATGTTGACCAAAAATAATTTTGTTCATTTTTCATGTATTCTTAGTGTGTAAATCAGTTGTAGGAGCTTGTAAATATCCTAGAGGAGTGCTATATTTTTTTAGGTTTGCATGTACTAACACTTGGTTACTAAAACTACTTGCAAGGGAACCTTAAAAGAGAATATAACCATCAGTTTGGGGGCAAAAAATTACTTAACTATTTGTTGTCCTAAAACAACAACAAAGGAAAGCCTTGTTGACATAACTTAGAGCCCAACAAGAGGTCATCTGACAGGCCTATTGGGCACCCTCATAGTTCCTCAGTTTTATACAAGGTATCATAGCCTTGGTGGCTAAGTTTTGTTGATTTATAGAGCATTCAGTGGGTAGTTTTGTGGGACTGTTTTGGACATTTGTGGACAACATATTTTCATACTTGTGTTGACAGGAGTGAGGCTGAGTTGGAAAACCTATTTTCACACCTATGTTTATAGGAGTGAGTTTATAGTTGAACAACCTCTTTTCACACATGTGTTGACAAGAGTGAGGTTGTACTCTTTTGTAATTTTAGCATCAGTGTGAGTTTCAGTGGAAAACCATGTCAGTGTCTCAGATGAGGGCATATGATAGGCTATATGGAGCTAGAAAATGGTCCCCCTAGAAGACCAGGATCATATTCTTCTTGGAGGATCTTGAACTATGGGATATAGTTCATGCTCTCGTGGTGATTCTTTCTACACCTGCTCCATCTCCATTGTTGGATGCAGATTTCAAGAAGAAGAACACCAAGGTGAAGAGGAATATTTGTGATGTGGTGAGGGACCACATCATACCCCTCTTGACTGGGAAAGACTATTCCTTTGATATACAGGCCTCATTGTGCAAGTTGTACCAAAGTCCCAATCAGAATCGGAAGATGGTTTTGCAAGGCAATCTTAAGAGCATTCAGATGCTCGATTTAGAGTCAGTTACATCATACCTTGGAAGGTTTACACAAATTCAATATGAGTTGGCCACATTCATGGAGATTTTGGATCCTAAATTCTTGGTAAGAACAGCCTTGAACAAATTTTCCAAACCTTAGGGTTCATTTGTACGAGGCAATGTATCCCAGGAGGTCATGCCTACTTGGGAGAGACTTTGGGATGACTTCATACATGAGGATCTGAGATGTAGCTCGGGATCTTTAGGAAAACAATGTATTTCAGAGGGTGATGAGGATCTTTCTCTTTGCACTTAGGGGAAGAAGAAGATCGGCTCCCAAGAGAGGGGTCAAACCACAACAGAGTGGCAGTGGGAGAGAGAGAGAGACATGAGCATAGTGATTTGTTTTGCTTGTGGAGAGATGGGGAACCACATTGGACAGTATCCCAAGAAGAAGAAGAATAAGAAGGATGGTATGGCAACGATAGAAGAGGATGATGAGTTCATTGCTCAGTTTGAGAGGGGTTGTGATTTTGTCAATTGTTGGTTGTTAGTTGATTCACCATCTAGCGGTCGGTGGGAAAACAGATTTGAGGAGGTCCCACTGACTCAAAGTATTGATTCAGAGGGAGCTCAGAATCAGTTTTCTAGGACACCATCTTCAGGGGTGATTGGTCCACCCAGGACAACTTCAGTTTCAAATTTTTTGAGCAGATAGTTAGTTGGTGCAAAGGATTCGGAGCATCAAAGATTGATGAGCATGAGCAGGGCATTAGAGAGTCTTGAGCATCACTTGGCTATGGAGACGAGCATATCAGGTTCAGGTTCCACTTCAAGTGGAACTCACTTGGTGAGAGACCAAGTTGAGGATCTTGGTGAGATGCCAAGGTCCAAATAATCTTGGTGAGATGCCACCAGATGAGACTCTTGGTGAGATGTCAAGAGTGAGACTCTTGGTGAGATACCAAGAGAGGGACTCTTGGTGAGATGCCAAGAGTAAGAACCTTTGGTGAGATTCTAGGAGGTAGAAATCCTTGGTGAGATACCAAGGTTGAAATCTTTGGTGTGATGCCAAGATCTAGGTGATCTTGTATAGGTGGAGATGCACTTCCATATAGATATCATGCAGCTCAAGTATATATTTGTCAAAGAATACTTTTTATGATCATACTCACCGAGTATTTTCCAGCATGAAATCATGTACACTGCAGGGATGAGATTGGAGGGTGAATGACACTTTCCCCAGTAAGAGGGAATGTTGAGATTTGGGTACATTGGAAAGTGGTCCCCTTTTTGTTTTGGGCCTCTAAGAACAGGGGGGGGGTGTTTTTACCATTGTTCCATGTACTCTATGTCTAATTTCACTTTAACTTAGGAGATATAAGTCAAAAGTGGAATTTAGTCATTTTAGCCTAAAGTGACTAATTATTCACTAAGTGGGTGAATGAGGGGACATAAAGTGAACTTAGGGAACTTAACCCAAAGTGGGTTTTGAGTTGAGATTCTTTTGGAGAGATCTCAACCATTTATTAGGGATGGCATGGGGTGACCGTAGCAAAGGGAGGTTTCCTTATGGAGGTTCAAGAGGGGCACAAGGGGAAAAGGGAGGCTCATTCACTCATTTGTTCACTTGGAGAGTTTGAGAGAGAGCATTGATATGAGGATGGATGTTATGGTTGAGGGAAGATTGGGCTCCTCCTTGCATGGAGGACTCATGGAGGCTTATACCCTCAATATTTTTTAGTGGTTTTTATTAATTGGAGGAAGGTGCACTATAGGAGGAGGGCACACCCTTAGTAGGAACTAGCTACAGTTGGAGGATTGCATATCTGTCAGATTCATCATGGAGGTAGCACAAAATATCTTTCTTGTGTGCAAGGTTTTCTTCATCTGAGGTCATATGGTGAAGGGCGCATTGTTTCAGTGGATAGAGAAACAAGGGAAGAGGGTGCACTAAGATTGGGTGCATTTCTCTTCTTGGAACTCAAAATCATATCGAGAGGAGTTGATATTGTATCAGTTTCCATTTTATTTTCTTACTTGTTGTATCTCATGCTTTAGACATCACATATATACACTTCCATTCTAAACTGGTTTTCCCCGGGGGGGGGTTTATCCAGGGTCATGTTGACCAAAAATACATGTGTTCATTTTTCATGTATGCTTAGTTTGTAAATCAATTGTAGGAGCTTGTAAATATCCTAGAGGAGTGCTATATTTTTTGAGGTTTGCATGTACTAACACTTGGTTACTAAAACTACTTGCAAGGGAACCTTAAAAGAGCATATAACCATCAGTTTGGAGGCAGAAAAGTACTTGAATGTTTGTTTTCCTAAAACAATAGAAAAGGAAATCCTTGTTGACATAACTTAGATCCCAACAAGAGGTCATTTGACAAGATTATTGGGCACCCTCATACTTCCTCAAAAATCTACATGTTTTTCTTAACATGTTTGATGTTATGTTTGTAGGTACATTGGAAGCATGTGAGGGTACACTTGAAAAGAGTAGATTTTAGTTAAATTGACATGTTTGTTCCAAAAGAATCAAAAGAATATTGGCGTGATGAATGGGAAATTATAGATTTCTTAAATGATAATAAGTTTCATATCAACATAACCAATGAGGAGGTTTGACACTATTAAGTATTGGTTATGGAAAAAAGGGGTGTAATTACTAAGGGCGCACGTTGTGATCTTTCTGTAAGAGTGATCGAAAAGAGAACAGATCAATTGGTAATAATTTGAGTTTCCCCATTGGGATAAGATCTTGTGTGAGTATTATGAGCACCATGCTATAAGTGAATGTGTTTGCGAACAAAAAACAAGTGGAGGATACGAGGTATAAGGAAGTTTTATGGAGTTGGACTAATGAGTGTATTTCATCCTTACCAACAGTACAAGTATATTGTTGATTTTTGGCTTGTGAGGTTTGCACGTGATGAAAACTTGTGTAAAGAATGTTTTAAAAAAAGTGTTGTTGTTTTGAAACAATGTGAGTGGATAACAAGGAACACAGGAATGTACAACAAATAGGAATCGATATAGGATGTTTAGAAAAAAGTTTTAAAAGTGATGATGAATATGTAGGCTTTGAAGGAATATAGGACCTAGAAAAGGTCATGAAATTTAAAGACAATAAATAAGTTGAAAGTGCAAAGTGTAACCAACGGGTTGTAGAAGGCATTCAGAGAAAAGTTAAAGCACATAAGATACATGAAGTAGAAACAATCTACACATATATAGTAGATAGAAAGGAAGACAAACAAGTTGTGTTAGCATTCATACTTATGATTAAGAATGTGCTTCAAGATCCTAGTCAACGAAACATTTTATGTAATATGTTTATTATGTGTGAAGATGTAGATAGAAGTAAAAATTTTGTAGATGGAAGTAGACATTCTTTCATTAAGCAGTGATAGCCAATATGGAGAAGGCAACTAAGTGCTTTAGACATTTATGGAGAAGGCTATGAAGAAGAGTGGAGCAGAGTTCTCATAAGGCAATACATTGCTAAGATGATGACAAATAAGTGGAATTTCGAAGTATATGAACATAAATATATTTTGTATGAAACACACATGACCACAACCATACATAATTTATGTGAAAATTTGAAGCAAAAAAAGTGTAGCAATAACATGCAACAACAAAGAATATCATTGGACAATGATTTGGATGAGTTATGGAGGTTATAATGATAATGTCTAAATGGAGGTACAATGGGATGAAGAAGAAAATCAACGTCAAAGCATAGGTAGTTGAAAGTACTGTTGAAATACTGAGAGGGGGGGTGAATCAATATTATCATTTTTTAAACAATTAGTAATTACTTTGTTATTTTATTAATCATCGCAATAGATAATCAATGGACTTGTATTTAAAATCAATTATATAAATATAATTAACAAGAATTACAAGGATTTATAAAGAGTAGTCTAAGATTGTGAAGGACATCAATCCTCTTTAGAGTGCAAAATCTTGGAGACACAAATCCCCTTCTTCAGGGCACCAACCCTAGGAAGAACCAACTCCCTTGTTTTAGGGAACCAACCCTAGGAAGAACCAACTCCCTTGTTTTAGGGAACCAACCCTAGGAAGCACCAACTCCCTTCTATTTAGGGCACTAACCCTAGGAAGCACCAACTCCCTTGTTTTTCAGGGCACCAATCCTAGGAAGCACCAACTCCCTTGTCTTTAGGGAACCAAACCTAGGAAGAACCAACTCCCTTGTTTTTCAGGGCACCAACCCTAGGAAGCACCAACTCCTTTGTTTTCACACTTTACTTAGTAAAGGATATGAATCCTTCCTTGCTCCTCCCTTCCACCCTCACTGCATAAGTATCATCATTTCTTCTTCTTGGACTCTACTTTTGCTTTTGACCTTCTGATCTAGACTATAGAGACACTTTCTTCTCACCATTCTTTCTTGTTTATATAGTCTTCCAACTGGTGTGAATTTGAACCATTGCATATTTTGACAATGAACCATTGTACCATTTCATTTAAATGATAATATTAAACTTTAAATAATATCTTTTTTATTATTCTTTATTCATAATGCTCATGTTGTAACTCTTCTTTAATCATGATTGTGTATCAGATCATTAGTCTACAGATCTTGAATTGTTGTGAATTTGAGTCTTAATCAATAGGCACTCCCTTCAAACCAAAATTTGTGTGACCGTGAGATCGAAACTATGAGATTATCCATTCCAAACATTGTTCTATTAGCGCTTTCTTCTCCTGCCTCTATTCTTCTACATGGGACCGTATTCAAATGTCCAAGGGCTTATTTGCTTCTATCCCCTTTAGATTCTTTACCTTATCACGTGATCGGTGTTGGAACCGGGTTCTCTGCTACTTTGTCCTTCAGGACTTCCAGCTTTTGTAGTCATTCAATCCTCCTGGAGTACATTTTGTCGAAGTATGTATATTGTATTCACTATTAGATCGAACGGTCAATATTTAATCTTTGGTCAGATGGGCACTCCTGGCTTATCCAGAGGCTTCAAAAAAATCGACGGTTAGGACTTAATATGAAGTTGAGTGGACAGTTCTCATCCACTTTGGGACTTCATTTCCGAAGTGCCAAATAGATCTATCACTGTAGATATTTCCTTGTCTTGATCTGATGGTCGGTGTTATTTTTTGACTTCAGGATTTTGTGGATTCTTACTTGTTTCTAGTAATAGTTGAAGTGGAAAAGCTCCAGAGTACATAATATTTCTATATCTTGCTTTATCCAATGACTGAGAACTGACCTAAAATTTCTCCACGAGATCTGATGGTCAGCATTTACTTCAAAATTTCAGAGGTTTCAATACTTTGTGTCTTATGGGGTCCACTTATCCTATCCTTCCACTTGATTCTATCTGACAATCAAGATAGATCCCGAACTAATCTAATGGTTGTTATAACTCGATCATTTACAAGGGATTCTTATGTTTAGGCTCGGGCTTCTATGCGACCTGCTATCGTATTTCTCCCAAGCTTTGATCTTGTCACCTTCACTCTTTTGACATCAATGACAATATCATACGATTGTTTCCAACAAGTACTTATGTAAGCAAGGCATGTGGAAAAAAACAAAGTAAAACATGGGATCCCAATGGAGTTCAAGTAGTAACATAGAGAAACAAATGGACAAAAAAAGCATAAAGTGTGGGACCTAGGTGGGCTTCAACCTATAGAATACACATGGCCAGGAGGCCATGAAATTTTTGTATCCCGGAATTCTAATTCAGGAGCATCTTTCCTCCCCTAAAAACCACCTCGTAATTCAAGCATTGAGAAGGACAAAGTCCTCGTGTGAATGTAAACCAACCTCTGGAAGAGGATATTTGGTCACTGAGTAGTTAGTCGATAAGGTCAAGTAATTAGGGTTTTAAATTTAGTAATTAGTTACACGATCTATGGAGTTTTTTAAGGGATTGGTTGCAATTTTTATGGAGTTGTTACAAGAATTTAGAAATATGCTTGGAATTTGTTTTGATCTGGAAGTTTATCTTCCATGCATAAAAATGTAATCTTATGGGGCATATTGGAGGAGGGCAGGGCCAGAGAAGTGGTCAAGAAAATGTAGATCGGTCCATTAGAAAGATAGGAGGTATTTTTGGATCACATAAATCATGTACATAGTTTTATTTTTAATGAAGCATTGTGTTAAGCTTCCATCTGGTGTATGAATGTATCTATGATATTTTGTGTGAATGAATTCATTGAAGGGTTATTGAATTGTATTTTTGCATATAACCAGTAACTTTCAAAACCCAACATTTCCTTTTGTATTGGTTGAGTGGGGTTTAATAAAATCCCATATGGATCGATTGGAGGATTCTCACCCTTTTGAATAACTGAAGAGATAATCGTATCGACATATGGAGAGTGGACCAACAATTTGTGAATGAATCGTTATGGATTTGAGTTTTTTTAGTGTTGAATCATAAGAGGCATTGACGTAAAGGGATGCCTTGGGAGAGGGTTTCAAAATAGAGGGAAAGAAAAGACATAGTGTATTGGTATCTAGACAAGTCAATCTCTGATTGAAGAACGAGATCAAGAGATATGAAGTTCCTATGAACTTTGTAAGGGAACGAGACAAGTTGATGTGTGAATCCAGTAGAGGAAGATGAATCTAGTAATAGGTGAAGGAGAAACTCAAGGGAGAAATTAAATCAATTTATAATTTTTGGGATCAAATTAGAGTCAAAAGTATTGTTATTACAGAGGTCTGATTGCATAAATAGTGAAAGCCTAGTTAAATCCAAACTGCACATATGAGCCTTTATGTTGATCATCGATGAGGATATCGAGCTGAGATAGAATAGAAATCTTTGAATTTGTCTTCAACGTTTTTGACAGAGGTATGGTTGTTTATTAAGCTTGAATTATTGGAATGCTTTCATTATAGGAATAATAATTTCTTGTATGTGTCTTGGGTGAAGTATTCGATTTTGATTGACACTATGGAGATTTAGTGTATGTTGTGGAGGAGTTTTAGTATGAGAATTTGATGACTAGGCCCTCACTCTCGTGAAGGAAAAAGTACACAATCTTGTAGCAATTTATAGAGGAAATGAATTACAAACATTGTTAGAGCTAGGCACCTATTGGGGTTATTCCTCTTTCCAATAATTGAACTTATGTCACATAAGTTCCAGCATGTTGGTGATTTACCTTGATCTAGTGTGAATCTAAGTCGAGGCTCTCCCTGATGAATGCTAACCACTATAGGAAAATCCATTTCCTGTAACCATTCCAAGGATTAGAGTTTGACATAGGAGGAAAGGGTTCTTAGTAAGTCTGAAGAGATTTAGGGACCCTGTATGACATCAATGTCAACATTCCATGCAAGGTCAGAGGTTTATATGTTTTCTTAGTATCCACCAATAGCCTATTTTAAGAGGCCTACATATTTTGTGAATCACGAAAAGGTTTATATAAAAACTAGTTCACTCCAACAAATGGTTTCAAAGGACTTCAAATACTTCTGTAGATCTATGAATTGTTAATTTCCTAGTACTCTAAATTAATGCTTTAAGTCAAATATGTAATATTTATGTTTTTATTGCATACATTTAAAAATCATAAGTGATAAGAATGAGGGTGTTTTGTTTTAAATGTGTCAATTTTGTCTTCAAAATGGGTTG